>OY751544.1:3828143-4230643 GCA_963572205.1 Caenorhabditis imperialis | reverse complement strand
GACCTCTACCTTTCCCTCTACGTCCACCCCCACCTTCTCCTCCATCTCCCCCACCCCATTACGACGTCATTTTGCCAAAAAAAAATCCCAAACAGTTTTGAAGTTTTATTATTTAAAGAGAGCTATTTGAAAGGAAACGCGAAACGACCGCTATTTGCTTTGTCGGGGTGTGTATCCGCGAAATGTCGGATTTCGAAAAAAAAAAAACGATCCGTGACGACAAAAGAGACCCCTTGTGTTGGTTTCATTAATAAATTAAGAGAAAATAGACGCGATGGCGCCAATAATAGCATTAATTAACTTGTTTATATACTGCAATTCGCAACCCATGTGACAATCGCGATACCATCGATGTTGGAGACATTTACCATTTCTGGTATGGGTACAGACTGCAATTTCTTGACCTCTTCGCCAACTAAAGATAATCTGTGGGATTAAAAGGACACACAGACTCACTTGAATTTTGTATTGTAGTTCTGTCAGCTGTGACGAACACTTTTTTGTGACACACACTACAACGTGATCTTTCTGCAGCGGATCGGGATGTGTCTGACATCATTTGTTGTTGTAGTGAGGTCACGGATCTGGCGTGGGAACTACGGAAACTGGCAAATGCGTCGTTAGGATGGGTTCAGCATGAAATTGTTTCTGGATCTAAGTAAGGAGTAGATTCACAAGTAAGTGGACCCTTCAGAAGCATCACTATCAGATTCAGCTATAAAGTGTTTCAGAAAAACTATCAACACTTGGTACTGGAACCTAAACAAGGGCCATGATCAAAATTTGAACCAGTTCAGTCAGTTGATGCATATCCTGAATTTTTGAATTTATATCAAAGAATAAGTGAGGTCACGCAAAACCTAGTTTGAAAATCAGGCCCGTGCTGTTCCCTAGAGCATTACTAACAAACTGACATATCTTTCATGTCTATAGAACATTACTGATTTGGTTTTCACTTTTCTAGGTCTCCGAAAAGGAACAATTCTAGAATTGAGCTTTAGAACACTATCTAAGCATTCATGAAAATGATAGTAGTCTTTAACAGAGAGCCCAACTTATTTGCCTCAAACCCTGTTAGATTGTGGCAAGAAGTAACTGCTTAAGAGAGTATCAAGTTTCAGACAGCTTTTGAGGTAGCTTTTACATTAGAACATTATCACTCTTATCTTTGAATATGGTTTCTGTTACCTTATGAGTTTAGAAACTCCGGCTCAAGCTACTAATATAAATATGTGATAAGGTAATTCTTTTTTTTCTCATTCTAAAATTCAAACTAAACAAAGTGTAGTTAATCAACAAAACACCTTTACGCAACAACACAAATCAGCTGGATCAAACAAGGTCTAGATTTTGTTTTCTTTCTGATTCATCTGATGTTTTCATGTCCTTAAGATCAACATACCTCCCTACCCTTGTCTATTGACCTCTTTGACCTTTCAGAGAGTTTCTAATTTGAAATTTCTAATCAAATGAATTTCTGTGTGTACTATTGAAAAGAACACATGACTTTTGCTCTTATCATACTCAAAAAACTTATCCGCAGGGAACTCATCTGAGCATATAGTTAAAAGTACACACGCCCCTTTATGTGTCGGTTCACAACTTTGTTCTCCGCTACGTGATAGTCGGTAATGAAGTGATGTTTTGAGCTGGCTGTGCGATTAACTTTCCATCTGTCGAGCAGATATAAATAATGTCTGACGTTGAAACGACGTTTTCTGACTGCAAATACATTTTTTCTTCTAGGTCTGCTAGTCCAGTACTCTGTGAGCTCATGATCTTGTATTTGATAAGAAAAACAATCGTATAGTTGTTATCGATATCCCTCAATTTGAGGTACCGGAAACGAGAACGGTTTCCCTAGAGGAATAGTCTTGTTTTCAATTTGAGCCCATCCTTCATTCATTTCTCTATCAGTATAGCTAGTATAATTTGATCTAATTTTCAGAGCTTCCGTCTTGTTCAAAAGCACTTCTACCAAAATGTCAGACATTGCTTTGGATGGTGTCAGCATTGACAGTTATACCGCAGGTAAATCTGAATTAGGCAATGACACGTGGAATTTGTGATAACAAGGCACATGGTACTTCTTATGAAAACTGTGGATTGTGATCCATCGCTCTATTGTGAACTTGGCTAGAGAGTAGGCTAGTGCGAGAAACGCAGACACTCTATCATCCGATTTATGATTCCTGGTTTTCAAACTAAAAATGGATCTAATGTTGACTCTTGTTTATCACAACAACTAACAACAAATTTCAATTTCAATTTCCGATTCCACATTTGAACACTTAATCTCACAAGAGATTATCTAGCTATACAAAACGGAGGATTATACCTATTACCTCCTCTTGCTCGCCAGAGCAGAACATTCATCGTGTCAAAACGTTGGACTTTCTGCATCACTAACATTTCCATCTTCAGAGATTTCCCTTTTTATTCCAGCCGAACTAATGGCTCCGACCAACCCACCGGCCTATACCAGTGATGACGAGTGCATGAAGACACCTTCGCCGCCAAAGACCCCGGCGCAAGGTTTCCAGGAACTTGTACACATCCCCCAAGATAAACCCATAGCCCTCCCGGCTCCCAAGAAGCCTCCTCCGAAGAAACGTCACAGCAGCAGCAGCGAGGACTCGGACGATGACGACGATGGTTAGTCCGTTAGTCCCGGAATTGGCTCGATTACGTTGTCATATTGCGTGACACTCAAAACCCGCTTCTTAATTAGTCCTTGGAATTGCGCCCTTTTTTGTGTGTGTTGAGCATATGAACAATTTTTTCATCGGAGCGGATGTGACTGACTAAAAAGCGGCTAATGAGATGTGTTGTCTCCGGATGTGTTAGCTCTTTGAACGTTGTCTAGAGGGAAATCTGAGATTGCAGATTACACCGAAGACGAAATCGCAGTGCTCACCTATATCGACGCCTTCAAACCCACCGACGTCGCCATTACCCCAGAGCTCCGTCCCTTCAGCATTGAGTACATCCCAGCCTTTGGTGACGTGGATACCTACGTCAAAGTGCCCAGACCTGATGAGGTTCGGCTGACTACAGCTAGTCTAATTGAACAACTTTTTACCTGAAATCTTTAGGTTGATGACAACATCGGTCTCACTCAAATCGACGAGCCACCAGTAGCTCAAACCGATGCGGCGATCGTAGAGATGCAGATCATCCAGGCATCCAAGGAGACCGGACAGATTGAGGAGGATGTGGTGATCCCGGTGAAGGTGTTGCAGAAGCCAGAGGACAATGAAGTGGAGATCAAGAAATGGGTCTCTTCAATCAAGGTGGGGTACCTAACAGCTTTAACCACGAAGATAAAGAAAAGTTTCAGGAGCTTCAAAAGTCAAAACCGGCGACAATTGTGAAGTATAATGTGGAGATGCCAAGTGTGGACACACTCATGCAAGAGCATGATCCCAAGATGGAAAAAGCGCTGAACACTATTGCGGTACTGATTTCCAACCAGATTAAACTATTCATCTACACTACCTAATTCCAGCTCCCATCATCGGACCTCGATTGCTCTCTAGAAGAGTACGTGGACATCTGTCTCAACCTCGTGGACATCCCAGTGAAACCCGGCTCTCGCATCCAAGGCCTCCACATGTTCTTCAACCTCCTCCAGACCTTCAATAGCAACCAGCACTTCAAGAACTTGCAGCACAACCAGCAGAATGGAGAGTCGAGTTCCGGAGAGATCAATTGTCTCGAGTTGTAGTCTGTCTAATTTGTTTATTGCTGCTCCAAAAGTCTCTTTCCCTCTCCCACCCATTTACCACTCTTCCCGCCCCACTTCCCATTTCCTATAAACTTTGAATAAATTCCATTTGATTTTTTTGCAAACAAAAAAAAACAGAAGAATGTTAATAACGCTGTGGGAAAGTGGGGATACCGCCTCTCCGCCCACTAAAATTCCTATCCTGCTGATTCATAGCCTTTCCCCGGTTTCCGTGAGCTTCTCTCAACACCCTGATTCGTCAGCGTTAGCGAAGGTGGAGACTGATAAGAATTGATAAAAATTGATAAAAAAACTTGTTGCCAAACTTTCAGCCTACGATTTTTTACATTTACTCATTCAGTTTCTCCGTTTTCTTGAGTTAAAAGACATATTTTCAATTTTTTTTTTCAAAAAACCCTAAATTCATCCTAAATTCAAAATCAAAACTAGTTCCTTTTTCCACCGATGACCACTTTCATCGATCGTCTGTTCAGTCTGTTTATTCATTTCGTGTATCTCTGTGTCTCATCGGCTTATTTGAACTCTCGTCAGGAAACCAACGCTCGCACTATATCAACTCTCCCACTTTCCAGCACTTTTTGCCTCTTCTTCCTAATTGCTCGCATTCATGTTGGCGTCAGAGGGAAGGGGGAAGAAGGAGTAGAATTCGATCCAGAAAAGTGAGCATGTGAGTGAGGTATCAGTCTGAGACCTCAAATTTCAGTGTCTTGTGAAAAGTTTTTGCTCATAACTCAAGTCTCTTCTGATTTATAAAAGGTTTTGAATGTTTGCTTCAACTGCTGTCATGTCAGTTTAGCTATGGGTAGGTTTAACTCTGACGAGTACTCCGTGAGAGAGTTGGCAACAGCAAAGTCCATAGTTCAAGTATAATAGAGTGGTCACTAGAGTGCTGTGATTTCTGCCAGAGAGAAGTGAGTTTCTAGAAACTTCAAGTGTATGTGTGACTGAAAAGTGGTTCTCGAAAAGTGTCCTTTTAAGGTTTACTTATGATAAAAATGACCTTATCTAAACCTATTTAGCATACTGACATTGAAAATGATAGAAATGTCATGTTAGCTACACGGACTTCTAGTCTGTGGTCCATGCTACTTTTTATGACTCGCAGAATAGACATAAGGTTACTTAAAATCATGATAAGGATATCCATCGTTCCGCTGTTTGTGTAGTTAAGTATGATGAAGTTTGGATAACGAAATATGGTGATTTATATAGTGATGAGTCATGGTTGCATCACAATAGCCATCAGATATTCAGAACTCCCATTTTGAATTGGATTTTGCTCTATTGCCAACCCTTTTCTAGTTCAAGCTAATTCAACATAACTATTGCCTACAATTTGTTGAGTTTTTAAAGTTCAGAGCCTTACAGTAATCTACAATGAGAAGTCTTCCTCCTTTCTATGAAAAACCACTACTTAAAAATGAAAGCATTCGGTCCCATGCCTTCTTCAGAACTGCCGCACCAACCCATATAATTTTGACTTCGAAAATGAAAATAAAAAACATCTTCCGCTTCCTCCCTGCTGTTTTTGCCGGTCTCCCATTGCCTCCTCTTCATCTCATCACGCCCTCCCCTTTCCCTCCCTCTCTCCACGACTCGGCTACTGCGCGACCCCAAAAAAGGGAATGCCCCTACAGGCTGCCCGCGCACTCGCTCTACCTGCGTCTCTTCTCTAGTGACAGCTCTATCTCCCCCCGGTCTCTCGATTTGGGCAGCAGTTTAGCCTCGCTCTTCTCAACAATCTCAGCTATGCATGATCGCGCTTTTTGCTATAATTTCAGGCTGGGGAGTGTTTTGACATTGGGAGTGTCGAGAACTTTTTCATTCTAACAACAAAAAAGGGAAAAGAAAATAAATAACGTTGAGAGCGCTGCGTTTTTTTCTTTCTCTCATGTCAGTTTTGATTTTTTGACAGCCATAGCTTTTCAGCCCTGTGGAAAAAGAAGCACAAAGTCCAAAAAGAGCACTTGTTGCTCGGCGGCCAAAAACACGTCAGCAAGTGGCTGAGTTGACGCGAGGGCTTTCCATTGTAATATCTAGGGGAGGGTTTTTGCGACGTTCATCTCTTCTTGCTTATTGCTACTGGCTAACCTCTCGTTTCCCCTCATTCTTTCTTTTATTACATCATTGGAATCAACAGGTCGGTCACGACGTCGTCTGCTTCTTCCTCCCTTCGTTTTATCGACAGCTACACATGACCTATGGAAGATACAGGTATGGAACTTCTTTTCCTATCTTGAAATCGCATCCTAATCATTACTATTCTCCAGATCCGATGTCGCCACCCTGTACGACGTGTTCTGCGAGCTTGCCGCACCAAAAGCTGGCGAAAAGCTGGCGCCACTCCGCCTCCAGTACCCGGACGACTTCCACGACCCGGCGATAGTGAAAAGTGTCCGACAGTTTGCTTTCCCGTGTCAACTGAGAGAGTGAGTGCACACAAATGACTCAGCAAGGTTCAAAGTGAAACGTATTGCATTTCAGAGTCGAGGTGGACGCCGTCCAGCTGTTCAGTTTTGTGCTCACTGACTCAAACTCAAAGTTTTCGTTTGGGTTTTGTAGGTACACACCGAGGACTGATACGTGCATCTGTTTTTTGAGGTAGGGAAGACGAAAAATGATGGGGGAAGCTGGGGAACCGAATTCGACTGTATGAGGTAGAAAATCAGGAAAAATTCTTGTGGTTTTACGGTGTAAAGCCATGTTTTAATGTGAAAATTGCTGATTTGTTAGTTTATGTTGGATTTCCTGATTACCATTGGGCTTGCGAGGCAAAAAGCTATAATTATGGTGAGCCCTAGTGTCAGGCACCTTTATGGACAAAATCTAGAGTGGTAATTGAGGACTATGACATTTAGGACAATTATAACGTGCACTAGTGCTGGAACCTACTCAATATCAACTCAAAAACCACGAAATTTCAGTCGGAACTACGACTCTCAACAATTTTTGCTCCCAATTCACAAAAAACAAGCTGATTCCATTTCTGACCCTCGAAAACCGAACCGACACCCACACACACCCCACACCCCACACCACTCCCCAAATCCCCACCTCAATCATTCATTTCCAGCGGCTTCTTCTGGCCAAACGTCTTCTTCAAAGCGCTCAACGACATCTCGCTGGTCATCGGCTCCGCGCAACGCTCCGACGTCGAGTCCGTCCTCACCAAGTTCTACCACACCGACATCCCCAACATCGATGAGTACCTCCGCTTCGCCGACAGCAACCAGCAAGACGGCCACAACTACCGCGTCGTGTTCGCCGAGAAGATTCCGGATCACACTCGCCTTCCGACGCTCTCCAACGACAAGTACTTCCTCGAGTTCTACAATGCGATTGATCCACGTCAGATGCTCGCCATTTTTGCGAGTTTGCTGAAAGAACGGCGAATTTTGTTCACAGGACGGAAAGTGAGCACATTGAGCTCGTGTCTTCATGCGGTCTCAATGCTCCTCTACCCAATGTGCTGGTGAGTAAAAAATTACCTCGGAAAGTTCAGAATAATGACGGTAGATGGCTCAAAGGACAGAAAAGATAGTGTCATATCAAAATCATAACAGATCAATAAAACTACACGACTGTATATCGTACCGCGTTTCCTAGGCCACGGCCGCCGGTCGTCGTCCGCATGTTTCATGGCGCAACATTTGAAAATTACAGGCAGTCGGTGTTCATCACAATTCTTCCGGAGTCGCTGATCGATATGGTGATGGCACCAATGCCATACCTCATCGGAGTGCCCAAGACGGTTTTGGATCATGCGGTAAGGGAAACGACTGAAAACGGATGAAAATTGGCAGGATAGATGGTTGAAAATGAAGAAAAAGGATAAAAATGAATTTAAAAATGACAAATTAGCAGAAAATCTATAAAAATCAGAGAGAAATTCAACTTCTGACGTCGAATCGGGTAGTTCATAGTAGTTTGGGTTGAATTCCAACTGAAATCAGCTCAAAACAGGCGGAAAAACAAGAATATTCAAATTCGCAGAGTTTTGCTGAAAAAAAGGAGGAAAAACTTGAAACACGACTATTTTGCTACTAATTGTCACTGAATTTTATAGAATATCATAAAATTTCGGCAAAAAACCGATGCTTTGAGCATTCCGACGTCGGTTTCTGGATCTGAGCTGTTTTATTGGACAGTTCGTCTGAAACCCTTTTGAAACCTTCAAAATACCTTCCAAAGCCTATTTCTCACTCGGAATTCCCTTGACACCCGCCCGATAGTCTTTTTCACTGCAAATTTCTATAAAATCCTCCCAAATTTTTATGAAAATAACTCAAAAACTATGAGTAAAGCCAAAAAGCTGTGAAAATGCCATGATTTCCACGGAAAACTTCAGTTTTAGTCCAAAAAGTTCAATATCCCGCCGCTGAAATGAATTTTTGGATTATTTCCAGCCAAATTATCTCTTTCGACATTGATTTCGATTGACATTCCTTGATTTCTAATAATTTCCATTAGTTTTTAAATGTTTTCCACTAATTTTACCCTAAAAATCTGTGAAAACTGTGATAAAATGATGAAAAAAGACTCTGAAATCATCTGAAACTCCTTGAAATTGTGCTTCCGACCTCAAAAACTATCAAAACCCTTCGAAAACACCATTTCTCATTCCAAAACTCATGATTCAATCGTAATTCACATAAAATTTTAGCCACAAGCTGTAAAAAGCACAAGAAACATATTTTTCCCACAAATTTCCTCTAAAATCACTCTTTCCACCACTGATTTCCGCCAATTCTTCCTAATTTCCCATCAAATTCCAGCGACTAAACCTCCGTGACATTGGCGAAGTAGTAATCGTGGACATTGACGAAAAAACGCTGACAAGTCCGTTCGACGACGTCGCCGCGATGCCAACCGAAGTGACGACGTTCCTGAAAAACCAACTGCGCGTCCAGTCGGCGATGGACGACACGTTCGCAAAAAACTTCCTCCGTGCAATGGTTCTTCTCTTCGGCGACTACACGAGCGGTTTCACCGGCGAGACTCAGGACACGATGACATTTTCCAAGGACCGGTTTCTGGCACAACAACGGCCGTCGTATCAGCCGTACCTCTCGTCGCTGCTGGGATCCGACGGCGTGCAGTATCTCGAGCGATTCATTCACGATCGCACCGAGCTGCTGAAAGAGGGTCACGTTCCCGGCGACCAATTCGAGATGGAGATTGAGGAGATGGACCTCAAAAATCGACCGGTGAGTCAGACATTTGATTGTTGATTGTTGATTTTTAGTCATAGGAATTTGAATTTAAACGATTTCGCAACATAACTTGGTCTGACTAATCCCCGCCATTCAGATTGAAGTAGTGGAACCCGTAATTCTCCCGCATCAAACGGCAATGCAATCTGTAAGAAAAGTGTCGTCCAAATCAAAACACTTTTCATTGTTTCTTTCAATCTATCAAAAATTTCCTTTCCAAAGTTCTATCCGATTTCTGAGTTATTCAATGTGCATGAGTTGTATTGTTGCAATTATCGATTTTCTGAGACTAGAATTTGAATTTTTCAGGTGAAGGAGAACGCGAGCGATGTCATTGGAGTGCTCAAAACTTCCGGAATCCAGGTAAGCATTAATTGATAAGAACTTTCACGAAAATTTGGTGATTTAGATCGCGAATCGGCTCCAGCGACTGACGCCACGTGAAATTCGAAAGGCGGCGGCGCGCAAGAAGACGAATCAGAATGGATTCGAGCAGCCACCAATGTCGTTTGACAATCTTCAATGGGAGACCACGGTGAGCTCCGTTCTTCAAGCTTCAACCCCAAAAAATGTCTAGATCCCCATCAAATCCCAAATTTCCCTGCAGAAAAGCGACGAGTACGACGAATCACCAATGGAGACGGCCCGCAACAACGTCCCAGTGGCCAATCTCATCGATTTCGAAGAGCCGATCCCCCCGACGACGAGCTCCGCAACCGGCTTAACCCTTGCCGACGAGCAGTTCCTTCTCCGTCCCGCTGAGCTGGCCGCGAACCGAAGGTAGTCATTTCGCGCGGCATTTGAAGCTCAAATAAGGCGGTATCATTAATGAGCAGCTGGCTCGGCAACTAGCAATTTTCGGCTCGTGGGCGAAATGGGGGGATAACGAGTAGTGGGAAAATGTCAAAAGTGTATAGTAGTGCGCGCGAGATTGGTGATTATAGAAAAGTATAGCTATTCGAAAAAAAGCATTGGAAACTTGGATTTCTCGGAAAACGAGACGGATTATAAGTCAGAAGTGCTATATTCTCGGAAAACTAATCAGAAACGCACGAATGAAGTCTTGGAAGTGTATAGAAAGTGGGAAAAAGTAGAATTGCTTCCAAAAAACATGACGTCCGTCAGAAAAAGACCCGGAAAAAGCTGAAATTCATCGATGGAAAGCAAAATTGGGTGACTTAAAGGATGAACTCATGCAAATTTATCATTTTTAAGCCGCTGAAATCAGAAAAACCTACTGAAATCTCCAATTCATTCATTTCCAGATCTCCGGTCCCTTCCAACGTGTTCGCCGATCCATTTGCCACGTCGCCGGAAGGCCCAGCTCCACCACTCCCCTCTCGCCCGCCGCCGCCCCTCCACCCAAGAGCCATCCCCGGCTCCTCGGCCGCACCCGGCGTGCTCCCCGCCGGCTCATCGGCTCCCCATCTGCTCCACTTCCAACAAGGACATCAGTGGGCTCGGCCAGCCCCCAACAACGGCGTCCCTGATTACTACGCTCCGCCGCCGCCACCACCGCCACGCCCATCGTCGGTCGACCCGTCGACGTCGTCGTCGTCCAGGCAACCATTCGTGCCGCCGCACGCTGCCAAGCCGACGGCTCCTCCACCACTCCCCATGAGAACGAAGTGGGAGACTTTCGAGTAGCTCTTTTTTGAATATATTGCCTCCCTCCCCTGGATTTCTTGTCATAATTTATTTTTATTTAGTCATCCATTTCCATCTTCCCCCCATTCTGTGAAAATTCCTACGACTTTACGACTGACTTTGAATGCTGGCATTCTTCTGAACAATGTGACTTTATTTTGGATTTTCTCTCTTCTCGAATTCTTGTACTTTAATCCTGGATTGTATTGCGTGAGTAGTATAAAACATAATTCATCGATTTGTTTTTTGTCCCCCGCTCGGTTAGGCAGTCGTGCTACAGACGTGCAGAAGGCAGCGAGTCCCTGCTTCTCTAGCCACTCTCCGAAGACCCCGTACTGTCTTGAGAGCACATTACGGATGACGAACAGCAGCCGCCCTCCCCTCCCAGGTTCCGTGCGGGCAGATCGATACACGCCGTCTTGCCGCCTCTCGCTCGCTGCCTCCCACCTCACTTGCCATCTATCTCTTCGCCGTCTCGTGGCCCATTTCTGAGCCCTTTTCGTTTTATCGCCCTCCGCTTCCACTTGATTAGCGCGTTTCTTGACGGCTTCTTCATCTTTTTCTTCGATTTTTTGGGCGCTCGCGTTGTTCGTCATCTCTTCTGATTTCAGACGTCGGAAGGACACGCAAGCGATCGAGTTCGGTGGAAAAGACTACTGTAGCAACGTCAACACTTTGACACGTGGAAAAAGGTACGCGAAAGCTTCACAGATTAAGGGATTAGCAGAAAATCAATTCTAGCATAAGAAAGACGGGCGGCCAGAATTTTAGGCCAATTTTTGATACCTCCCATTTCTTCCCTTGAATTCTCTGAATTTATCATTTTTTCTCTGTAAACTGCCACGTGGCCTCTGTAAATCTAGCCGTCTTATATCCCATTCCAATTTTCCAATTCGCCACGTCAAAGTACCCATTTTCCTCGCAAAGCACAAGAATCAGATTCAAAATCGAACAACTGTCGTGAACTCCGACGCACTAGTCCGCAAACAGCATGCAGACCGTGCCGCAGTTGCACAATATAGAAGGGGGAGGGGAAGGGGGGAATTATGAATATGTTTGGAGAGCTTCCGTTTTTTGTACGTTTGGCGCGTTTTTTGCGGAGGCTCCGTGCCGTTTTTGGATTTTTTGTTGTTTTTTGAATTTTCAAGGGAGAATGGAGTAGTAAATCTATCGTAATATACTTGAAATTGGATGGTATCAATCTTCACAGAATTGCTGGAAAGGTATACCAGGGGCTCCGAACAGCTAACAAGTGAACTACTTGAAGACGCGAGTTGAACTTTTTACCAAATTTTTACCCCGGGTAGAATCGAACTCCCTGATTCAGAATCTGCAATAAAATTCTGCGGATTTTTTCTGTGCTCCGAGATATGGGTCACGCAATGTCAAAAATACAGTGAAAAAAGTGAAAAGTGGCCATTTTTCACTGTATTGTTGACATTGCGTGACCCATATCTCGGAGCACAGAGGAAATCCGCAGAATTTTATTGCAGATTCTGAATCAGGGAGTTCGATTCTACCCGGCGTATAAATTTGGTAAAAAGTTCAACTCGCGTCGTCAAGTAGTTCCCTTGTAAAAGCCATAGCTTTTCCTGAAAAATATACAAAATTCAACTTTTCTGGGCAGTTTTTGCTCTTTGGTCTACCAATGGATACTGTAGCCAGCGCTTATATGCTAATATTGTGCCCCTCACATCAGCTCTCACACTTTCCATAGTATGAAAGGTATCGAATTTGAATGCCACGCGACCTTTTGTAAACAAACAAAAAGCGGAGAGAAGCGCCGAGGCGTGGTCACAAAGCGAACGCTTTGCGACGGTACCGTGCGGCAGTTGCGATTCGAAACGTGCATGCACATTTTTTTAGGATTCGCGAATTTCGCCCTGCTTTTCCTGTATTTTCGCGCGTTTTGCAGTGTTTTGGCTACTGTAATTTTTTGATTTTTCGGACCCTACGTCAGTGTTCTTCAGAATGAACTTGAGGATTCAGATTGGACTCGTTATTTGACCTACACGATAGGTTAGGCTTATCAGACTCCATTAAGGATGTCACCTTTACAAGTAATGTGTTTTTGGTTAGGCTTTGAGAATTTTCTATAAATTTGGTCACTGATAGTTGCGACGTCGGTGATTCTGAATCTGAAATCAGAATTTTTGTAATTGATCTCATTTTTGAGAAAAGATGTGCCAAAGCCGTTTTCAGGGCTATTTCCCTCTATATTTTCAAGTGTTTACGTGTTGACATCTTCGATAGTTACGAAATAGTCGAAAAAATAACACTGAAAATGGCTTTGACATATCTTTTCTCAAAAATGAGATCAATTACAGAAATTCTGACTTCAGATTCAGAATCACCGATGTCAAAACTATCAGTGACCAAATTTATAGAAAATTCTCAAAGCCTAACCAAACACACATTACTTGACCCTATTAAGACCTTTGTTTTAAGCTAGAGCCACTTGTCTGATAGAATCTCCAGGTCCCCACAATTATAAGATAATCCAACTCAAAACTCCCGTAAACAAATCATTTACGCGCCAATTGTGTTAAGCAAGTGCGCGATGGACACCTCGCTTAATGGGCCATTGTCTCCCCCCTTCCGGTTGATTTATGGCGGCTTGTCACTTCTACCGTACCGCGCAACTCGGCGCTTCTGCTGCCACTCCCCCTTTTACGACTGTTATTGTCTTCGGGCTGCTGGTCTATTCAGCTTCACTCATTTTTTTGTGTGTGTGAGTCACCGGCGGCGTGACGAGCCATTCTCTCCTACAGTTTAGTAGCGTTATTGTGGTCCAGAGCACTCTTTACTTCTCATGTCAGCTACCCCCTAAAATTCAGTGTCCCTATCCGAGAGTGACAAGTGCCCCGATAAAGAAAATGACCCATTAGTCCCCCTCGCAACGATTAACGTTCACGACGGCGCGTCAAGATTACCTTATGTCACTCTTCATCCGGATTACCTTATCGTCGACTCAAATCTCACCAAAACGTTGCAGATGGCTCGAAGCTCGGCTACCGGCCAAGGCTACCAAATCAGTAGACAGAAGACACTGGTTGCTCGTGCAGTCCAGCCACCAGTCTCTGCAGCTGCGCCATCGCAGGCTCCCGGAGGCGCCAGAGCGCCACGCGCCGTTCGCGAACTCATCCACCGACCGCCAAGACGCGTGTCTGCTCGCCTGTCTTCTCGCTTGCTTGACAGACTGGCTGGCCTCCAGCTGCAGGATCCGCCGGCTCCAGTGCAGGTCGCGGGACCCGACCAGTCGCCAGCGGAGGTTCCCGGTCGGCCCATGTCGGCAATGTGTGTGCATCCCTTGGCGACACCGCGCAACTTGGACATCCCGTGCACATGCAACGGGTGCCGCTACCTTGCTGCTTTCCTTCCACGCAATGCTCTGGTTCCACGCAATGCTCCGGCCAACGAGGAGGTCAACTTGTTTGCGGCAGCTAACGCTCTGCTCGAGGCTTTTGGCAACGTTCAACGCTCGGTAATTATTTGTGATTTTAAGGGCTTTAAGACGTGCGAACAGTTTGTGAGAGACAAGAAGGCTAATGGTGGGGTGAGGGTGAACTTTCAGATGTGATTCATTGGGAGACAGAGAGACAGAGAGAGAGACAGAGAAACAGAGAGAAACAGAGAGAAACAGAGAGAAACAGAGAGAAACAGAGAGAAACAGAGAGAAACAAAGAGAGACAGAGAGACAGAGAGACAGAGAGACAGAGAGACAGAGAGACAGAGAGAAAGAGAGACAGAGAGAAAGAGAGACAGAGAGAAAGAGAGACAGAGAGACAGAGACAGAGAGAGAGAGAGAGAGAGAGAGAGAGAGAGAGAGAGAGAGAGAGAGAGAGAAAGAGAAAGAGAGAGAGAGAGAGAGAGAGAGAGAGAGAGAGAGAGAGAGAGAGAGAGAGAGAGAGAGAGAAAGAGAAGAGAGAGAGAGAGAGAGAGAGAGAGAGAGAGAGAGAGAGAGAGAGAGAGAGAGAGAGAGAGACACTGAAGCACGTTATCACTTGGCATGATCCAGTGGCACCTCGAATCTCTCGGTTTCAGTCCTCCAACGCACGTTCTCGTGGCTGAACACGTACACCGGAGAGCATCTTCCAATGCCGTTTCGTGACATCTCACCTTCCTGTTATCAACCCCCAATTTTCAGCTTTATCATTCCGCCATTCTTTTCACCCTGTTTCTCTCTCTCTCTGTCCGCTGTTTTTTCCTCCAATTCTAAACCTATCTTTTTCTCCAAACCTATCACGACTCGTTCTTGTTGTTCGATCGCATAAAGAGTTGCTTCAGAATCCCCCTATTATAATTATATTTTTTCCCACCTTACATCGTTTCCACTCGATGCTCATATCTTTATCTTTTTGTCATGTATTTTTCCCACCCTAATTCCAACTTTTACAGTCAACTGGTAGTCGACATGCCCTCCTCCCGCCCATCATCCTCCCGCCCATCAGCCTCCCGCCCATCATCGTCTCGCCAATCCGCCCAGACGCCCCGTCGTCCTGTCACCAAGAACAAGGTAAACTCCAAAATCCTATGATAGCCTTTCAAATGCCATTTTTCAGGACGGTTCTGATCGCAAGGCGCCAAGTCCTCGCCCAAAGCTGAAGGACTTCAGAAATAACGACGTCGTGTACGTCAACCAGTGGCCGTGCATCCTCCGCCGCGACGAGAGGACTAAAAAATTGGTCGCCCATTATTTGGGAGCTGAGGGGACCCCCAAAAACACCGATGTAAGTAGTTTCATTTCAAACATCAACGTTTCTGTAGCCGGAAATCCAAAAAACTAGCAAAACTAATCTGCTACGTTTTCAGCGTCTTTGGCCTTTTCACATCGATGATGAAAACAACTCGAAGTACAGGAACAAGAGCTTCAACGTGCAGCAGGGAATGGATGAGGCGAAGAGAATCCTCCGTCAGCGCAAGAAAAGATGGGTTAGTTTTTTAGGCATTAGGATCAATACTGAGCAATTGCATTTTATTTCAGGGAGCAAACGTTTATCGGACCTGCGTCCCGACGTTTGTGACTCGCCACCTGAAGCCGATCGATTTGATCGAGCCGGAGCAGGAACTCGATCACGCGGAGTACGAGGAGTCCCAGGTCGAGCCGATCGTTGTGGACCAGATCCAGGCGCTTCCCGTCCAAGAGGTCGAGGAGGTGGACCACTCCGTCGAGCAGATGGAGGATGAGGACATCGAGGAGGAGCAGGACGAGCAGCCAGCTCCGCAGGACGGCATGCTTGCCTCTGCGATGAACTGGTTCCGCGGCACCTTCTTCGGCGCCTAAATTCACATCGCCATCGCTACTCTTCTGGATTTCGTCTCTAGTTCCGCCTCCTGAAATTTCCCCCGTCTTATCATTTTCTTGTTCCACTTGAAAATCGCCATTCCCCATTTTCGCACCAAAAATTCCAAAATTCCACCAAAAATATTTTCTTTTCAAATCAAAAAAAAATAATGCAATTTTGACAACGTTCCAACCCCTTTTTTCTCGGAGAATCCCATCGAAACCGTCACATCCCCTTGTTTCACATCACAATTTTCATCGTATTTATCACAGGAACTTCTTTTTCTCTCTTTCGCCCGCAATTTTCAATTTTCATCAATTCAAATTTACATTTTCAAGTATTGTGTTCACGCATAAAGTTCCGAGTTTAATCATTACCTTTTGTTTGCTTGTTTTATAACTCATTGTGTTTTTATCACTGTGTAATATCTTATCTTATCAAATTCATATTTTGCAGATTCCACTACCAGCGAGGGTTTGAGAAGAATCTATAAAACTTTGGCGTAGACTGAAAATCAATAATTTGAGAGGAGTGGTACACGCTGCGTGTGTGCCCCTTTGCTAAAGTTTTATAGGGTTTTCTCAATCTCATTTGCAATATCAATTCCTATTTTCTCGACAGATTTAATAATTTTTCATCTTTCAGGGTATCTCCAGCACCCCAGCTCACCACCGCCACCACCTGATCGCCCAGTCCTCCAACACCAACACACCTCCCTCGCCCAGTCCAAGCTCCCGTGGACCAACCTCGAGTGAGTCGCATCCATTCGTCACCTCTCATGTCAAACCATTTTTTCAGAATGGGACCCCTTAACCGACGTCAAAAGGGGCAGCGCTTCGGCGCATTCCGCCGTGACAATCTGCGCCGACACAAAGCTCTGAGTTTGTTCGAGGTCGGTGACGTGGTCTATGCCGGATCGTGGCCCGGCAGAGTGACCGTCATCAAGAATACTGTCCGTGTGCAATACTTCGACAGAGGAGGGATGCTCGCCAAAAATGGCACGAGGCTTCAAGCGTTTCATATTACGGACAAAACTCGCCAGTATGAGGCCCGGAAAGCGATGAAAGAGGCCAGAAAGTGTCTTCGGGATTCCAGAAAAATTTGGGTACTTGGCTATAGAAGTTGAAAAGATAATCGTTTCATTGTTTCAGGGCAGCTTCTCAGGACGCCATGTCAACCTTCCGGCTATGATCTCCCGAAGAGGAGACAAGCAAGGAAGGGACAATGAATTCTTTGATGATCCACCGGACGAGGAAGAGCAGTCTTCCGCTGTTCGCCAGCCTGCCCCCGCTGTTCGCCAGCTTCCCCCCGCTGTTCGCCAGCCTCCCCCCGCTGTTCGCCAGCCGAGTCCTGATGCCGCGGGTCCCCAACAGGATCCTGACGCAGATGGTGGCCAGCAGGGTACTGATGGCGAGGATCCCCATCAGGACATGGAAGATGATGGTCTCGAGCCTGATGGCGAGGATCCCCAGCAGGACCAGGAAGATGATGGTCTCTATGATGATGATCAGGACCAGGAAGATGATGGTCTCGAGCAGGATCAGTATTATGATCAAGACCAGGAAGATAATGGTCTCGAGCAGGATCAGTATAATGATCAGGACCAGGAAGATGATGGTCTCGAGCAGGATCCGTATGACGGTGATCGCGAGGAACCAGATGCGGCTGACCACCAGCAAAATCCTGACGAAGGTCTTGAAGACCCAGACGCAGCTGACCGCCAGCAGAGTCCTGATGATGATGTGGATGGAGAGGACCGTGAATTCTCGGAGTCCCCGTCGATTCCAGCACCAAATCGGGAATCGTCGAATGAACAGAGCCCCTCCCGGACACCTTCGCCCTACCCCGACTCGAGCTACTCGGTGAACCTGTCCCCCACTCCGCCAAACCACCAACCGGACTCGACTGAAGAGGAAACTCACAACCCTGGCCCCCCTGTCATTGTCTTGGGCGACTCCGATGATGACGACTCTGATATACTCACACCCTCCCCTTAATTCCTATTTTTTGTTAATTGACAGTCAAAAATAAAAAAAAATTGTTCAACTACCCCAAATTTACAATTGTATTGCTCGTTCTTGTTTTTTTTAATAAATTCTTGTATTTCATTTCAATACCAGTTGCATTTTTTCTTTTTGCATTCATCGTTACCTTATCGATGTTCATATATTTTTATCTATTTTTTGTTCTTGTTTTTTCTAATTTAAGAACTTTCAGAAACTTTGCACAGAGACCTATTAGGCCTCGTAGAAAACGAATCTGAAATCAAAATCTAAAAAAATGGGAACTTCTTCGACCTCAAACACTACATTCTTAGGGCCTTGTTGCTCTAGCAAAGAAGTTCTCCTTTGCAGATTTTGATTCTAGATTCATTCTCTACGAGATCTAACTGGTTTATGTGCAAAGTTTCAGAAAGTTTCCTTGTAATCCTTTGAAAATTTCCAGAAGTCAACTTCAACTTCAGTTTCGCCATCAACTCACCCACCCACACCACACTCGACAAGGTACTTTTACTCAAAAAGCTGCTTAAAATTTTCCATTTGATAATTATGATTTTACAGAATGGGATACACTCGTCGCCAACTCGCCAGCATGAGAGGAAGAAAGGAGACGTCGTCAATCCGAAAATCAAGTAGGCATATGGCTCATTACCAGGTCGGCGACGTAATCTACGTCAACGCCTGGCCCGCCATGGTCGTAGATATCAACAATAATATGCGACTGCGATATATAGAGAAGGGCCGGCAAAACGAAAAACTGGCGAAGAACAGTGCCAGCAATCTGACGCCCGTACACATTGCAGATAAAAATACGTACGCCAAGGCTCAGGAAGCCCAAAAAGAAGCGATAAAAATACTGCAGAAGGCCAAGAAAGAATGGGTAATTGATAATTGCAAAGAAACTGAAAATGAAATAGTGTCTTTCAGGGGAGCGAAGGCGGAAGGGGACTCCAGGTGTCGCGGAAAATCATCAGGTTCGCCCCGCCAGCAGATGTTGCACCCCGCCCCGCCCGCCCCGTCCAGCCAGCCCGCGTTGAGCCCGCACCGAAGGACACCAGGCCCAATCCCATCGTCATCATTAAGATGGAGCCCGCTGAGCAAGAGGAAGAAGGAGTTGCTGAGCAGGCCATCGAGCAGGCCGTCGAGCAGGCCGCCGAGCAGGCCGTCGCGCGGTCCCACGTGCAGATCGCCGTGCGGGATGACTTCGACGACGTCGAAGTCGACTACGATGAGGTCGCGATGGATGACAACGTGATCGTCTACGAGCAGGGCGGTGTGGAGGGCAATGAAGAGGCCAATGGAGCGGAGGATGAGGTGGAGGATGAAGAGGAAGATGAAGAACTCGAGGTCACCGAGGAGGAGGAGGGCGACGATGATCCTCGCCATCGCGTAGTGAGCAATAAAAAAGAAGCGTACAAAATATACTATGAGCAGTAATTTTTTACTGTTTCATTTAATTTATTATCTCGGCTATCATTTATATTGTTATCTCAATTATTTGTCAAATATTCCAAATAAACAAGGGTCGCCAGAATTAAAGTTGTAAAGGACACAAAAAGAACGAATCAGAGCTAGAATCTACTTCAAATTATTGGGAGTCTGCTTCCAACGCAGATACTTTTCAGTCTCCAAATTGCACTGCACCAAGTTGAACCGCCACTTGAAGAACTGCAGAATTCTCCCCGGAGCGAATTGGTTCTCACTGAAAATAACTTGCAGTTTTTCAGATGTTAAGTATCCAAACCTGAAAGTCGACGCATCCACATCCTTCAAAAACACCCTGCCCTGAGTCCACGTCTTCCGGCCTTCTTCGATTATGTTCACTAGTCTTCGATTGACATCGTAGTAGAGTAGAAAGTGAAGACCATAGAGTACAGAGGGTGCATCTACCTGAAAAAGTCAAAAATCATTGATAATCGATGAGAGATTGGGAGATGGCTAACCATAGTGCATCGGAATGTTAAGATTGCCGGGGAGTTGAAGAATTGAGAAGCGGGTGGTCCATTTTCCAGTATCTAAACACAACAAGTGCTTATTTCAATGTCATCTCTTTCCAAAATGTTGCTATCGAGCTCACCTGACTACTATAGTTCCCAAAATCAGTCTCCCCAAACTGTTGTCGGATAAATGACTTGGTCTCATCATTGGCGCACTCAAAGACAAACATCGGCCTGCAGAACACATCCACCCAAACACCAGGCCGGATATCCCACCAGCGATAGTCTCGACGTGGCATTTCTGAAGCTGCTATTGAATTTTTCTCTTTTTTCATACTTTTTCTTTCAAATGTAACTCGTAAGTACCTGGCTGCACTGGAAACGGCAACGCAATGCGCTTAAGAAACAATTGCCCTTCGAATTCTTTGGTCTCCTCGATGAGCGCAACCGTGTGATCGGAGCAATAGACGAACATTCTGAAAGTGTATTTCTTCACGAGTTTTCAGAACTGCATTCAAAGTGAACAGTGAACAAACTTAAAAATTCGCTTCATTCGACATCCGTGAAAATCATTCATATGGTCTAACCAGCAGCATCGGTAGACTAGCATTGGAGGACGGTTGATAAACTCTCTCTGGAAAACAACGCATTCACAATTGCCATTATTCAAATTAGAGTAATTCTACTTGATCTGGAAGCTTTGGTGCGGTTCTCGGAGCTCCACGTCTTCTGACAAGCCATGGGTCTTCTGGTAGCTCTTCATCGTCGTTCACTTTTATTCCGTGCTCTTCTAAGAAGTTCTGAAGTTGCTGGTTCATTGAATATGAGCTATTCTTGTCCCCCTACCCTAGTAAAGCCATCACAAGAAGTTATTCGATAAATAGTCTCAAACAAATTGATATCGGTGCCAACGTTTAGATCACTCCAGTGAACATACGGTTTGCCGATCCGATTGTGAGCTGGCACTTTTTGACGGCGGAATATTCTTCCCTGAACGATATCTGTTCTCAAAACCTAATCCATTTTCATTTCTTACATGGACGTATCCAGTGTTGTCCATAAATGGCTCATTGACTGTTACAGTGTCATCACTCAAATGATAGTTGATTTTGAAGATCCGAATTCTGTGAATCTCTTCGTCAAGTCCATCCTCTTCAGCGTAAGCGTCGAATGACAAAAGAGCAGAGTCAGCCGCTTCTGCTTCATGGAGGAGTGGTCCAGCACTGTAAAATCGAATTTTAGTTCAAAGTCCACTGCTTTCAGTTTAGTTCAACTTACTTGCAATTGCTATGAAAGCTTCTTTGCTTCGGATAGTTTTGCACCAAGTCCTCCTCTGCCACGAAGCACTCTCCATTCTTATACTTCAACTGATGACGTCTTCGCGGTGCCGGGTCACTACCAAACGACTCCAGGATGTCCTCAGTAGGAACATCTTGAACTTCCAAACTGCGGAGCGACATCTGAACACACTGAAAAAGAGAATAATGTAAAAATAGGTGGATTGCTGTTATGTTTAATAGTCGGAAAAGGAGTGGGTAAGGGAGAAGGGGGTGAAAGATTGAAGGCGGAAAAGCGGCGGAGAGTGAATAACGACATCCGGCGACGGGATATATGCGCTTCCTCTCGCTTCTAGTTACTTATTTCTTTGGGTATGGGAGAATGGCAGAGTTTGGGGAGAGAAGAAGTGAAGGAGTTCAGGAGATGAAAGTTTGAGGGAGTATGCAATAGAAATAAGTGTGATTTGAAGAAATAGACGTCAGCAAAACAGTGATCCTCGGTTGGCACAAGTTTGTTGAGCAAGAAATTATCATTATCATTGTAAAGCTCTTGAAATGGGAACTTGAATAATATAAAAACGATTCGAATCTGTTGAGTTATCAGTGAATTAGAGCGATTTCAATTAAAAATGAAGATCATTTGTCAGTGTGTTGAGTTTTTGGTGAGTTAGAGCATGTTCAATTTAAGAACTACTATTATTTAGTATTTCTCATAGTGAATAAACTAATATTTTTTATATAATTTATCAGCTATCTTACAGTGTTGATAATGGTTGTAGAGCTTTCAGATTGGGCTTTCGATTGATATAAACCAGATTCGCTTCGCTTTCAGTGAATTAGAACGGTTCCATAAACTTTGCGGACTTCAAACTTCTACACATCGAACCTGTAGTGTCTCATTTCAGATGCGGCTCATTTCGTACCATTTCCACCACCCAAAGCTCCTCTCCATTCCTTTCTTCTCCCTCCCATTATACTATTCAATATGAAAACCATCCCGTATTTGCTCACATCTGCAGAAACAAAAACAGTGCCATGAATATTTCTATTTGGTTTTCCATATTCATCCCATCTCCGGAAAACCACAATGCGCCAAAAAAGGGGGAGAGAAAACGGGCGATCGGTCATTATTATGAGAGGCGAGATAAGCCTGAAAAGATGGCGAATGGCGATTGTTGACCCAGCTGTTTCTCCTCGATTTTCCGGAATCGCGCCACCTGTGGACGTTCACAACATTCAAAACTGTATATCCTGGTTTGAGATCTGATAGAAGCTGACCCCTTCCTGGAAGCGAACAACTATTTTGTATTCATTCGTTCGACTACTCAACAATGCCGACATTCTTTGCTCTTCATCACTTGGTGAGTGTTTTCAGAAACGGAGAAATGAGATGGAAAACAACGGAATAACTAACTAACTAACTCATGGTGTAAAACTGGTGTTCAAGACAAGAACAACACGTTGAATTTGATCTACCGATCTTCCCCCAAACCGTTTTATGTTAAAGATCAGCTTCAAAATTTCCCTATTCATAACTGAGGGCAATACACAAATCTCGCTGACATTCCACTTGACCGTTGGGCGTGAAAAGTGAAAAAAAAATCATATTAAAGTGAGAACCTCCTTCCGTTTTTCCAATCCCCTCCTTTATTTTTATGACCGTACATAGGAAAAGAAATATAAATAAATATAAAACACCGTTAATCTCCCTTCTTCCGTTTCCAAATTGAATCGAATTGAAAAAAAGCGCCGCTGTTGACGGTTATGCAATGCCGCCCAGAGGGGTTCCTCTAATCTGTTCATCGTGGAAGCGGAATAAGTTTAAGATGGAAATCCATTTACCTTCGCTTCACTTTCAGCTTGATTTGAAGTTTTAGGGGCGAAATCTCTCGATTGGGAGGATTCGTTGAGAACTTGACTTTTTGCATTTTGTAAGCATCTTCATCCTCGTTCTATTGGCATAATTATGAAATTACTGTTGGCATTCATGGAGAAGAATCGTTCGCTTGAATAAGTTTGGCATATAGTCGATTTTGCTAGGTTTTTGTGTTGTTTTCTGAATGTTTGTCTTGGTATACAGTACAAAAAAAGGATTTTTGAATTAGATAAGTCTAAATTCCCTTTCGTCAGAAGATTTTGCTGAATTTTTGAAAAATTGAAATGTGGAAACTAGGTAGCGTACAAATATATTGTTTGAACCGATCTGATATAATCAAATGAGTAAAAAATAGCTAAATTCATTAGATCGTGGAATTTAACAGAAAAACATTTTGAAAACTGATTTTTGACTGATTTAACAAAATATTATGGTATTAAACGTGTGTATTCATGTTTATCAAAATGAAAATCTATATTCTTTGTTGGGTGAGTCACACTTTTCAAGTTTTTATGAAACAAAATCACATGCTTTGTCGATTGGCATAGCTATGTTCATTCTTTGGAAGTTTTGTTGGAACATTCACTTTATATCTCCCAAAAGTTAGACTTTATTCAATCTAATTGAATTTTGTGTACTATAGAAATACAAAGTTCAGTGATTAGTTGCTTTTTTTCAAAAAAATTTTCAATCCCTGCCAAAAAAAGCTCCCCACTCCTCAAAAAATCACATGGCTACCTTGGCCTTGAACCGTTATAATACTAGGTCACGTCAATCCATCCCTTTTTGCACTTTTTATCACTTTTCTCTCCCCTTTTCCATCTTGATATCCATCGGAGAGAAAAAGGTGATTCTTATTAAAAGGGCACATAAACACCCCTATTGGCTTTTCACTTTTTCCGAGATTTCCGTTTTCCCTTGCCTTTTCTTTTTCATTTGCCACGTCACTCAATAGTTTCATTTCATTCCAGCCCCCTTCTTTTCCCTCCGTTTCATACCTTTTGTTTAGTTTCGTCTTCATTTTTTTTGCGCGTCTGTGTTGTGCCTGGTGACCACCTCCTGTTTGTGATTGGGATTACTCGAGACAAGCCTGATTTTTCGTCTGTTCTATTGTGGACCTCCCCGCCAAAAGGGCGAAAATTAAGGAAGGGGTTTTTTCTCGTGAGCGATGACCAAAGGGCATTGTGTTTGTAGTATGTTTGTTTATTTCGTCGACGAAGAGTGTAGCGTTGTTTCTGACCATTTTTCTACGGGGATTATTAACCATTGGGTCGTTTTGTGAGTGTTTAAGGAGGAAAGTAGAAATAGCTAACTGTTTTATCAATATTTTTTTAACTTAAAGTGATTGATATCTCTTTCTAACTCTGAAAAGTGTTAAGATTTGATATCATTAGATGCACAATTCCATGCTGATTATGATACCAGTGTTTATTTGGGATCATAATTATGTTTGGAAACGTTTTGACCCTTCTATCTCTAGTTCCATTCAATTGTTATTGAGAAAAGCTACTTTCTCTCTTTAACTATCTCACATTCCCCATATTCTGCACATTTTCCTCTTTTTTATAGTCTTAACAACTTTTTGAACATCATTTTTAACATCCCACACTATAAAAGAACTGAAAACGAATTCCCTTTCAAAATTGTCCTCTTCTTCCTCAACTCCCTCGATTCTTTATCAAAAAATGGTTTGCCATCCGAATACAAACACAATTCCCTCTTAATCCTATTCCCAAACTTTGTTAAAAGTTAAACTTCTTCACACCATGACTCACACAAAAATCGAAAAAGAAAATCGAGAAAACTTGTTGATTTTTTTACGATTCTCGTCGCCGGCTCTCTTCGATAAAACTTTTTGTGTAATGATGGCAAGGCTTAGTCAGAAAAATGGAAAGAAATTGTTTTTTTTGCGTTTCATTCCTCCCACAAGCTTTGTACTGTTCTTTCATAGTTTCTCTAGTGAGTTTTCAACTTTCAAAGTGAAATGTTTGCCAAAACAGACTCTTAAAGGGAAGGTAAACTACATGCATTGCAAATAGTGTGGGCACAAGATGCCACAACCACTTCCTCGACCTCCACACTTCCCCAATAGCCAATTGTTTTGATCTACGACACCTGACCATCACTTTTTGCACCTTTCTCTCGTAATGTGTAACATCCTGGACACCCACTCTCTTTTATTTTTTAGTTTTAGTGTCTCTTCGAGCATTCGTATCGTCTCACAGCTTAAAGCCCGGTTTGGAAGGGCGTTCTCATTCACTTTTCCCTCTGAATCGTTCACGGTTCGATTGAATGCTTAATTTGGAAAGGGGATGAGGATGAGGGAGGAGATAATTTTCGAATTTTACAAACGCTTGGAGATTTATGTATTCTCTGTAGAAAGAGAAGGATTTTTTGTTGCCTTTTGAGGGGGAGATTAGGGTTTTGTGGATCAAAGTCATTAGTTTTTTGAGGTTCACTTCAATTTGTGTTGTGTGTAAATCTCTGTCGATCCGGCGCAAGTAAATAGTTCTTAGCGGTAATAAAAGTCTCAAATGTTTCGAAATTGGTCTAAAAGGCTTTGTGTTACTGTAATTTTATGAAAGTATGGCAATTTCTATACTAATCATCGCAGAATCGTGCGCTGATTACGATAAAAATGTTTTTTGTGTCATTTTGTGCAAAGATGGCCGGGGGACTAAAACTTTGAAAATCTAAGCCAGTTGAAATCGTAAATTATTGAGTTTTTCATCATTTTCTCCCATTTTCTTGTGAATTTTGATCGTCTTTCACAACTTTTTCAAGTAATAGTTCACTTTTACCCCATTTCAGACTTTATTCAACTTATTTTCATTAAAAAACTACAAAAAAACCATCGAAAATTGAAGAAAAACAGAAAAAATCGCTGAAATTTAACTATCAACAGTGAATATGGCCTAGCTTTCCAACCTCAACCATGATCACACGAAACAACCACATTTTTTCACTCTAAATGTAACTACCATTCTCAAAAACACACTTCTTTACAAAAATTAGCATCTCTCCATCCAAATTACGATTCTCTATATCCCTTATCTCCCAAAACTACTTAACCGGTGATTATCCCCTCCTCCTCTTCCCCCGAAACCATAAAATGCATTCAACCCCAAACAAAAACCTGGCTAAAAATCCGCACTGACCACACACCGCTCATAAATTGTCACTCACTTGTTAAACTCTTCCACTTTTCCCTCCTAACGCACGATAAGCATCTCTTTGGGTATCCCACTTGGAAACCAATGACTAATCGTTTTATTTTACCAGGGACTTTTCTATCAATATGTTAGGGGATCATGTAGGGCAAAGGTGGCAGATTAAAACGAGTTTTTCATTCCTTTTTTCAATTCGATTCAACTTTTTTCTCCCACATTCCATCTCTACTTGTATCAAGATTGCAGAAAAAAGTACATACTAGGAAGTAGAGTCAGTTTTTGATCTGCTTTTTTTATTATAAATTGTACAGAAGGAAGTACAGTGTCAAAGATTATGATTGATCACCTCCCCCGTTTTGCTTACATTCAGTTTTTGGTCTCAAACCTACACTACAGTTTCAAATTCTCCATCTCCTCCCGCCACAAAAACCCTTTCTTTCAAGGCGATAAATCAAGTGGCGCATTCCAGCTGAGGTATCGTACCTCACCAAATTTATGCGAATGTTTGGTTTTGCGGTGGCGCAAGACAACGTTTTGATAACAAAGCCGGGTGTAATGTATTGTGTGTGTTGGCGACAGATTCATGTCAACGTTTTGTGAATGATAATGAGTTGAAACAGCGCCTTTTTTGTAGTTGTTTTTGGAGGGAAGGAATGGAGAGAGACAACGGGTGTGTTGCCGCCTGGTTAGTGTCTTTGTTTTTTGAGGTGCGCTTTCACAGCTTTGTCAGATAATGTTCAGACTGAAGGTCAATACAACCTAAATGTTTCAGCATCAAGCCCTAATTTTCAGTGTGAAGCTATAGAAAAAACTTTTCATAAGCTATCACAATATTTTGAGCCCTTGAAGCTATAGTTCATAGGAAAGTAGATCAAAAGACGATAAGAATATAGAAATGCTCCACCATGAATAGTTTCAGTATCTCAACTTGGAAAACTCGTAGTTCAAGTTTGTAGGAGGGTAGGTCAAAATGCTGCTGAAGTAGCGTTGCTCATTTTGAGATATTTAGATCGACTTTCAGTTATCAAACTACCAGAATATTCAGAATTGTTCTTCTACAGTAATCCACAAAGCTAGAATCTTTTTGAGTATTCAGATTACTGTTTTTCTCATACATAGCAAAGTGAAGACCGCTTTCTTGTTCATCTATGACATTACTGTAACTATCCAAGCTCCCTGATTTAGTAAACATCATCAGACCTACCCGTGCTTCATTCCATTCCACCTCTTCCTTCAACATGTGCACTTCAAAACACAAACCAATTCCAAACGATCATCCTTCGAAATCCCATCATCCACCCCCTGTCAGAAAGTAAAAGTAAAAGGCATGTACTTTCCCAGCATCATATCTCCCTTATCCCCTCCTCGAAAAGCGCGGTGTGAATTATCGGTCGTTTGCATAATGTTATTCTTTTTGCCTACCATTCCTTTTCGCCGCCGTTCTTCTCACACCCCGCGCAAAAACCTATGCGACGCGCGAGAAACAGTATACAGTATATATGGAACGATATCTGTGATATAGTGTATCAAAAACTGTTCATGCCACCTTCTTGTTTTCGAATGTGGAAGAAGATGACCTGTTCCATAACTATGACACTTGTATTTTCATTCTCATTCTCATTCTCATTTTCTCCTTCCTTTTTCTATGAATATAGGGAGACAATTGTCTGGATTTGGTTATTTGAACTAGTTCAAAGAAGGATTGAAAATAAACGCAAAATGCAAACAACTTTGATGTAATCCACAGGAAATTAGAACATGGATTTGCAACTTCTTTTATTTTTATTTCCCGGTTTTAATGGATGGCGTCTCGCTTCAATGGGTGTTCCAGACCGAGAAATAATGGTTTTCTTTCTTTCTTTCTTACTTTTTGGGTTTGATTCTTGTTTCCGGGGTTATATTGGCGTGATTTTGAAGGGTTTTAGGTTAGACGGATAGATGGCATCATCACTAGCAGAACAAACAAAGACGAACAACTCAAAACTAGAAAAATATGAGTCAGCAACATATTTATAGACGAACTAACCCTCCTTTCCTTAAAAATCACTTGATTTCCGCTTTGACGCTTTGCCAAACTATTTCAAATTTTCAATTTGAAATGCAAATTCCCAAATCTCCGCTTGCTAGCTAAACTAGCCGCGGTCTCTCCCGAATGCAATGAACCAAACCGCTGTACTCAATGATGCCATTATTCAAATGATTTTACACCCTCCTCAAGACAACCCAATCATTCCAATTCATTTCCAAGCTTCCAGCCGCCTCCTTGCCACCTACATTTTCCACGTTTCCCATCTATTTTTCTAACCTTGGGGTCATCTTTGAGTTTAAGTGACAAAAAGAGAATAGGAATTTTCAACCCTGACACGGGCGTTGACTCAGCTGATTTTATGATTTTACCCGAGGTGAACGCGTCATAAAAATGGACGGGGGTGGTTTGCCAATAGGTGGTCGAAACTGTTTTTTCTAATTGGGTCGGTCAGGTTTTGGTCAAGTAGGAAGAGGTAGCTTTTGACTTTTAACAAAAGGTTTTGTAGACTTTGTGGTTATGGTAGTATGAGATTGCTGTAGTGTCTTGAAGCTAGCTATCGTTTCTGATAGTGGAAAAACTTAAAAATTGCAATCGATTTGTGAAAATTAAAGTTTTTCTCAAGATAGTTCATTGTACTTGAGATTTTTTCATATAGATTCTTTCCTTATAAGATCACAGCTTTGTTAGCGGTAAGATTATGAGCAAGAATCTCTAAAATGCTCTATCATTGAAGGAAAATCCTTCAAAAAGCTATAAAAACCATAAGTTTCATGGACCTATAAAACTACTAGAACTGAAGTCATGTTCCTCCAACTTTCCTAATCAATTACCCCATATTTTTTATTCCAAAGCAGTTCAGAATCTAATATAATCTACTATAAAACCACCTCAGAACTCAATGATAACACACTTGTGAACTACATTCTTTAAATTTATGTTTCTACAACTTTTCTAATCAAATAACCCGTTTTTCATATCCTACAGAAGTCCAAACTCTAATATACCTCACTATACACCCCCCCCCCCTTGGAACTCAATGATAACAAAGTCTTGTTTACCAAACCCCCCAACTCCATTTACTCTTGACCACCCGTCAGTTATCCCCCCACTGCTTTGCTGCTGCCCACATCCAATCGGTCAACAAAACAGAAAGGTGATAAGTGGCTCCTATCCCGCTTGGAATCATACACACACACATCCTCACTTTTGACTCTTTGCATTGCCCGATTGTTTTTTCCACCTCTTTCATTTCTGATCGCCACCCCTTGCCGCGCATCGTAATTTCCGGCTGCTGAGGTGCCAAGAGAGCACACAGTCACCGATCGCGCGAGATTAATTCGGCCCTCCTAATCATAACGAAACAATTTCCCTGTTCCGGAATCTGTCTTTTGACGCGTTTCGCCCTTTCCATTCTGCCGACTTCTGGCCGTGAGATTTGACAGTTTGATTTTCATTGAAAGTTCTTGATATTTGAAAGAGGGTAGGTTGTCCGGAAACTGGATCAGATTGCAATTAGGTATAGGGGATTTGGTTTTTTGTTTAGGGGAACTGTGAAAGAATAAGTTGATCGGGTTCAAAATAGTAAATCAATGGAACTTTCTTATCTACAGTACTAATTCTAATTCTTCTTCTTTCCTGCAAAACGAATCACTTTCCCTTCCACTTCATCCCATCCCATTTCAAAACCCTCCAGCCGATTTCAGTATTCAGTAATTACCTGGCGTAAGTTTCAAGTTCATTTGATTCATTTGATTGACAAGTTAGTCTCTCCCTTCGTCCCCTTCCTCCCCCTTCCGCACCCAGGATCTGCGCTCTATTTACCTCATTAGTCGTCTCATCCGTCGGCCTTTTTCAAAAGGGATCCATGATTTACACACCGTACTTTTAGCCTTTTCCAGTGATAGTGATTGAAGGGACACCAGCAGCAGAGGCAGCAGCCGCAATCGAGAGTTTTATTTATGACCCCCTTTTTCTCCCAGTGTGTATATCATACTTTCCATTTTCCACTCTGTTTTTCTCTTCGTTTCGCTTACCAGTTGATTGTAGAAGGTGATTGTTTGTAGTTTTGCCACCTTTATCGTAATAGAGAAGAGAGAACTGTTGGCAAATCATATCTTTTTGGTCGTCTAGTTAGAAATAGAAATGAACGTCTAGCTACTGAAAACTTATGAATTTAAAACTTGATTCAGTTATTTCTTCTTAAAAATTCCCTCCTTTCTCTAATCATTCCCCAAATAATGACGACCCAAACAAAAATTTTTGCGCGACGTCATTTGAAATGGCACTGACAACAGATGTTTCGACATCAGAATCGAATCTTTTGTTTAACCAACTTTTCTTCAACATTTCTTCAACTTCTTTCCCAGTTCGTCTATCAATTCCAACCCAAAACTAACAATTTTTCGACACCCAAAAGGTTTAACTTCCTCGTTGAACCGCCACCACCGCCCACTTTTGCCGCATTCTTTTCTAGAACAAAGATTAATTTACACCTCCTCTTCATCTCATGTCAGTTCATTCCAATTCATAACTTTTTCAAGACAGTATATAAATCTTTCAGTTTCGAATGCCGACGTGGGTCGTCGTCATGTTGGCAGTGATCGCCGGCATACTCGCCGTGCTGCTCATTCTCATCCTCTTCTTCTGTATTCGGTCCAAGGACAAGAAGCAGCCGCCTTCGCCAGCTGAACCGAATCGGAGACTGCCGACAAGAGCGGAGAGTAGTGAGTTGCTGTTTTTGGGGAAAAAGTAGGTCGGTAGGCTTGAAAATGATAGGATTTTCTGAGTTCTCAAAAGTAAATGGTAGTTTAGTTTTGATTTTCTACAGTAACCTTGATATGGTAACCTGCTACAAGCTATCCCGAAATTGGGAAAAATCATTTTTGGGCCTTTCAAGTGATCCAGTAGATGGAAAAAGTACAGTAATCCTGTAGAAACTGATTGTTAACTTTGGAAAATAGAGCAGAATACTTTTGGAAGAAGAAAGAACATCCCAGCTTTTGAAAAAGACTTTTGATACCCTATGGCTATGCCCATTTAAATGATGATCACCTTTTCTGATGGGTACAACCTCAAGAACCCTGTCTGATCACATTTTGGCAGCTAGCCAACTGTACTTTGGCATTTTTATCATATCTATCCCCCCTCACCTTCTTTTTTTGAAAACCCCAAACCAGGAACCTTTTTCTCATGAAAAGATAACCCATATCATTTCGTTTTGATACCTTTTACCGAACACCCTTTTATCAAACCGAAATTTGAAGATGATATCATCCCCACTCTTTTTCAGCAATTGGCATCAGACCAAAAATCCCGAACCCAATCTACACCATCAACACGGCCCGCCCGGAGCGAGAAGGTGGAATGAGTATTGCTGACACTCTCACTACCAGGAAATGTGAGTTCTTGCACTGATTTTTTACAGTAATCCTGTGGGTTTCAGTGTCCCAGATGTTCGACTCCAAGAAGAGATTCTCGACGGCGTTCTCACATAAGTCTGCCTATTTTGACTTTGAGAACTCTCCACTGCCACGTCACAAGGTATAACTGCTTGAAATTTTTGAAAATGAAGGGAGAACAGAGAAAAACTAGCCATTTTTCTAGGAATACTTGGATTTCAATGATATTGAGAACATGGTGCCGATCAAGAAGCAGGTGACTACCCCGGATCGTCCGAGCATTGACTTCCTTAATGAGATTCATGGTATCCTCATCATTTTCAACCATTAATTAACAGTCAGAATCTTCAGAAGCCAACCAGAAGACGAAAGCAGCAGCCAATCAGCAAGCCGACGAGAAAAAGAAGTCGTCCGAAAAACGAGCCGTGAAGCAAGTGTTCGCCGATGAAGAACACACTTACAACACCCAGAACCGACCCATCTATGCAAATTAGTTTGCACCAGGTCCCCCACCACCTCCTCACACCATCGGGTGACAAATCACGCACCATGTGAACCCAAGCTTAACAGCTTAGCTTTAGATCCTCTCCTAACACTTTAAAATATCCATATAAGTTCCAAAATCGTCGGGTTTCGAGCACAATAAGATCAAGAAAGAGCACAACCCCAAACCTCCCACCTCGCCTACCACCTGTATCTGTAATTTTTTGTAACGCATTCGAATTCCGCACAAAGTGCACCCAAAATCCCATCCTCCCCAACCCTGATGAATACGTGTTCTATTCACCCCCGTTATTTACTGAACTAATTTTCTTATGATTTGTATTTATTTTATGGTAGCTTCCAGAACTTTCACAGATTTGTTGTGAGTTTCAGTTTATGTACTTGAACTTAATAAAATATACTTTTTTGGCTTAAGGTTGTTACATGAAATGATAAATGGGATGGACTGATGTATTACGGTGGAATTTAACGTCTTATAACTTATATCAGTACTATTTTGCCTTCCGGTCATTGTTTACAATGTTCAGGTAGTTTTTCGGTAGATCATAAGACAACTAAAGTGAGAAGATAAATGGAACCCAATAACAGGTGAAAACAAACTGAAAACAGCTGAAAGTTACAAAAAACTGCCTGAAAGTATGAAAAATCAATGTAATTTAATTGAAACTGAAGCTAAAATGCTGAAAATTCGTTGAAATCTGAGAAACTTGTGCGCAAACCTTAGTTTTCAATTCATTGAACGTCTTCTATACTTCTCCATGTCCTTTGATCCTCTAAACCAACTCTGTTTTCTCTTTGAAGTTATTATTTCGAACATCCATCAAAACTGGAAGGCATCTGTGCTCTCACATGTCTTTACTTCTTCATCAGCCTCTTACCTCTAGTTTTACGTGTAGCTACACGGCCCACCACAACAACAGATCAACTTGACTACACACGGCACATGTAGTAGGCCATTCGTCGCTCCATCCTTTCACTTCACCTGTTTTATTATTTTAATTAATACCTATCATTTATTTTTCAGTTAAGATGCCTCGCTACTTTGGAATTGACTGGATAGACCTTCATGCTCCTTGGGAGAAGAAGATGTCGTTCTTGGCAATGATCATTGAGTGCTCTTTTCTTCACCCGGTGATCAATATGTTCACTTTGTTTCCAGTTGGAGTGGTAAGAAAGTTTTAAATAACTAATGATAACTGTGGCTTTTAGTTTTTCCTATTTCAATGCTTCTTGCTTCCGTTCTACATCGCATGGTACTTTTACGACAAGGAGACCCCAAGAAAAGGTGGATACAAGACCAAGTGGTATAGAAAGTGAGTTATACATGAGCGCTACTAGTAACATCAAGGTGGCTCATTCCAGCTCGTTCCTTGCTAAACACTATGCGAACTATTGGCCAGCACACTCAAGGAAGACTGCAGAGCTTCCACCAACTGAGGTAAGCCATTCATTAATCATTTCCACTTTTCCTCACAAAACAATACTTTAGAACTATCTCCTGGCCTGCCACCCACACGGATTCTTCCCCCTTGGAGCTTGGGGAAGCTTTGCCCTAAATGGAACTGGCACATTCGAGAAGTTCCCCGGCATCAAGTTCAACTTGGCAACTCTCGGAATGAACTTCAATATGCCGTTGAGAAGAGAGCTTTGTCTTCTCCATGGCTGCATTGACTGCTCCAAAGAGTCATTGGAATACGCATTGGATGGATGTGGCACTAAAGGAAACGCGGTTCTCCTCTTCGTCGGAGGAGCAGCAGAGGCGATTGATGCTCACCCCGGAACTCATATACTGACGTTGAAATCTAGGAAAGGGTTCATCAAAGAGGCCCTTGTTACTGGAGCGAGTCTGGTGCCGGTTTATACATTTGGAGAGAACGAGGTGTTCAACATGTTCCCAAATCCAGAGGGGTCTTTTATGCGGAAATTGCAAAACTTGATCAAGCAAACTACTGGAGTCGGATTGGCGCTGATGAACGGGAGAGGAGTGTTTCAGGTAGCCTTATGGTGTTACAGATTGGGGTCGATTGAAATTCTGAAAATTCCAGAGAAACTTTGGTGTGTTCCCAAAGCGCGCACCAATGGCAACTGTCATCGGGGCTCCTATCAAAGTGGAGAAGGTTGTGAATCCGAGTATTGATCAAATTGATGAGCTCCACAAAGTTTACTGTGAGAAACTGGAGGAGCTGTTCGAGGAGTACAAGGGGACTTATGGTGTCTCAAAGGAAAATGAATTGAAGTTCAAGTAAATGTTAATGCGATGTGAGAAATTGAAAGAAGTTGTAAATTTGTGAATCTTAAATTGTCCAAGTGGAACACCTGATCTAACGATATGAAAAGTAGCCTGAGGTTTTTAAGTTGTCCATGATTGTCTTTGCTGTATTGTATTCGAAAAGTCTTGAATAAATTGAGTACATCTCTCATTTTGGAATGCGGAACAAGGCTTTCTTAAAGACTGACGGTTTTATTGGGAAAGCCAAGAGTTTCGTTTCCGATAAAGAAGAAACTTTGAAGAAAATGTCATCACTAGCCATCATATGCTCAATTTTGGCAAATGGTTGCGGTTTTGAATGAACAAGATGATGTAAGCAACTACCTGCAATCAAGTCGAACCAAAACTGAACCGAAAATTGAACCGACAAGATGCGGAGTAGACACTGATATCTTATAATCACATCACTTCCAGAAACGTCAAAGTTTAGATAGATCTGACGTCCGTTTCACATTTGCTATTTCAATTTCATGATGATTCTTGCGGAAATCACAGACTTGAACTGTTTCAGGTTCGATTTGAGCTGTTCATAACCACATTTGTCTTCAATACTTTTTCCCTCTGAAAATGAGTTGTTCCCTCTAATCATTTGACTTTTTTCCAAAATCCCCGATAAAATGTTTTCCAGTGTGTAGTGTGAATTCGAATTTCTTATCAGTGCTTCTATTTTTACCCATTCCTCCACAAACTTTCTGATAAGCATTTCCTTTCTCGATTTATGTGTTCTGCTCCTCTTTCCCTTCTCCTCAACACTAATAAAACTATTCAAACTTCATTCCCCTTGTGTCGACGTCAGAGTTCATGTCAAATTCAAATGGAAATGTGAAACGGAGCCAATAAAATCTTATGATTGACACTTTTTTGCTTGGTCACAAGGTTGAGAAAAGAAATGCTCTTCTGATTGACACGGAAGAGGAAACGGGGGAAGACAATAGGAATTCCTTTCTTATGTGTGGGAGGTGTGAATCAGCAAAATAGAATTGGAATGGATGGGCGAGATGCTTTTCTATTTTCCATGTTCCATTCAACGATAAAATCGGAATGTTGATGAGTCACGTCTATACGGTTTGAAAGGAAGAGCTTTTGGACCAGAATACATTGAAGCCTTAGAAGACGTCATTACAGACACCCTCTCCTATCCAACATCTAACCTTCAGAGCGGATTTCGCAACACAAGTGACCTTACATCGCACCAGACGTCCTCACAAAAAGCCTTGGCTAATCTGTTCTTGTCACGCGAACCAATTCTCGGATTATGTTCTCTGATGCCTAATGGTGTGTTGGCGGGAATGGCGGTAATGAATACTTGCGCGAAAAACAAGTGACAAGCGAATAACAAGCTTTAATCCCAAGGTGTACGGGTACACTGTACAGATTCTGTGTACCCCGGTACAATGACTCATCCCTTCTACTTGGTATTGTTCCGAATCGGACAATGAAATCATATAATTGGGAGCAGTCGTATAGCGTATAGTCACGAGGGAATCTGATTAGTCGTTCCTTGTCTTTTTTCCCCTTTTCTAATCCGTGTATAATCCTTGGTTGGGTTTGCCACAAAAATTCAAAAGGAAAATGGCAGGTGGTCTTGTTATTGTTTCGCGTCATGTGACTATGACTTTCTCCTTTTTTGAAGGAATCAAAGGGGAGAGAGAGTAAATAAAATCGGAAATAAACTGGATCTAAATTTGAAAATTGGATTGTTTTCCTTTTTCCCCCGGTTTTCTTTTGATTCTGGAGTGATCGTTGCTTTCAGAGTTTCACATGAAAATGGAAATTTGAATTTGAATGCCACCGATCTAAATGCCGACCAACTTCCCACGTTCCATTGTGCTCGGGATACTGTAGAGATCTTTGATCTCACATGTCGCAGGACCCTAAAACTATAGCTTCAAAGATTATCCTCATGAATATATAACATTCCGGAAGACCCTGTGCACTTTGAGTTTTATATCCGCAGTCATCGGATATCCCTTTTCCCATCATTCCCTTCCTTCTCATCAAGAGTTGTAATGAAGGGAGTTGAAAGAGTTGTAAAGAGCTTGCGTAAACACGGCAAAGTTCCTGGTACCGAAACTTTTCAAAATGGATTTGAATTCGAAAATTCTGGAGACAGGTGGCGGGGGCTGAAGGCCACACCTTTCCGAGATTCCGCAGATAAGACGTGTATAGTCGCCGGGAAATGGGGGTTTGGAGGTTTGGGACGAACGTGATCAAACAACACCATGTTCCGTTTGATAATCAAGACTAATGATGTATCAAAGATTTATGCGGCGGAAGCGCGCATACAAGTTTGAAAGGGATTTCGCAACAATAGGGTCAACACTTAATTGGAGAGAGTGGGGGTCGCCTCCGCGACTGTTGACACTTTCAGGTACTGCTCGTCGTTATCAATTGTGTTCTGCTCCTGCGACTAATTTATCAGTAGTCTATTTTCGCCCATATTTACGCGCCCGGGCATATATTGGATCCTCAGCGAGAGCCAATTCTTCGTTCGCCCCATCAGCTCCTAGCCGCCGCTGGTCATTGATTTAGAGCAAGTCTGCAGCGGCCAGTCGAGCCACCCCTCAAGTGCTGCCGCATTGTTTGGAATGGCTCCAAGTTTTGAGACGATCAAGATCTAACGGTTGAAATTGCCTGATATTGAGTGGTCTGATAGCCCGGGAGTTCCTGATTTCAGAACAGTTCGAAGCACGAAAATCGCACGGTTGGATCTGGAGCTATGGCTCGCGGAGCACTGGTGCGCGCTCTTTGTATTTGAATAACAGAGCGACTTCAAATGACGAGCGAGCGCCTGGTGGGTGGACTAATGCAGGCCCCTCGGATCCCGCCGCAAATATAATGTTTTCGTTCTATTTAACACTAGAGAATTCTGGAAAGTGGATAGAAAGGGTTGAAATCTACATTTTCGTGTAGCCCCGAAGATTCTGAATCCAACGATATAAATTTCAGCCCGAATTTCAGATTCTGAAGACCTTTTCCTAGGCCTCAAAGTGTGGTGCGCGCTCTTGTTGACACATTGCGAAAGCAGCCCTTTATGAGTCGGAGGAGGCGGCCGTTTCGCGTCGGCCGCTCCCCCGACTTCTGCCGCATTTGTATCGTCGTCTGGTGTCTCCTCAGTGGCATTTACTCGACTCCACCTTTCCCAGTTCATATTTATATCGCTGGTTAGCCCCGGATTTGCTGAATTTGAATCTGTAATCTATTCTCCAAATTTCGAACTTTAAAGCGCTTTTTCAAAGGAGTAAAGTGTGGTGCGCGCTCTTTCCCGAGGGTGGGCAGACCCGCGGCGAGCGAGAGGGAGGGCTGAGAGGGGTGCCGCTCACTCTGTTCAACATTACTCGCTCGACAACGTCCTTCTCGTTTCTTCTTGATGCATTGTGTATACTTCTACAAGGGCTCCACACGCATTTTGAGACACACATGTACACTTGTAGGGCCACTTGTCTATAGCTCGCCGCGCTTTTACACCCGTTCTTTTCGCCAGCCGTTTTTCGACAAACTAATTTCGAGCCATTTTGCAGTGCGTCAGTCCCACTTCAAGCGATCAAATCAACCATGTCCGACGGAAAGGAAGAGCTCGTGAACCGCGCCAAGCTCGCTGAGCAGGTAACCAACTAGTACCAAGTAGCAAAGGATTTACTTCCATCTTTCAGGCTGAGCGTTACGACGACATGGCCGCTTCCATGAAGAAGGTCACCGAGCTCGGAGCCGAGCTGTCCAACGAGGAGCGCAACCTTCTCTCGGTCGCCTACAAGAACGTGGTCGGAGCCCGCCGTTCGTCGTGGAGAGTCATCTCCTCGATCGAGCAGAAGACCGAGGGATCCGAGAAGAAGCAGCAAATGGCCAAGGAGTACCGCGAGAAGGTCGAGAAGGAGCTCCGCGACATCTGCCAGGACGTGCTCAACCTCCTCGACAAGTTCCTCATCCCAAAGGCCGGAGCCGCCGAGTCCAAGGTGTTCTACCTTAAGATGAAGGGAGACTACTACCGCTACCTCGCTGAGGTCGCTTCGGGAGACGACAGAAACTGTAAGTGGGGCACTAACCCAAGTGTACTTTCTAACCTCCTGAAAAGCTATGCATCCTTGTGTGAAGTGTGGAATGATATCGTAGAGGGAAGGCAGAGAACGAGAGTTAGCGATCCACATTGATGCGTAGTTTTGAGGGAGGCTCTTCTAGGTCCCCCAGGGGAAGATGGAAGGGTTAGAGCCAATCGCAAAATGAGCGTGTTTGCAGCGGTTGTCGAGAAGTCGCAGCAGAGCTACCAAGAGGCGTTCGACATCGCCAAGGATAAGATGCAGCCAACTCACCCAATCCGCCTGGGACTCGCGCTCAACTTCTCTGTCTTCTTCTACGAGATCCTCAACGCTCCGGACAAGGCTTGCCAGCTCGCCAAGCAGGTGTGTTTTCATTCTCTTTCCTTTTAGCCGTCGCCAACAACGGACAAACCGCCTATGCGGAGGCACTCGAAATCGCGAGCCGCGACCTGGCGCCGACGAACTGCGTCCGCCTCGGGCTTGCGCTTAACTACTCGGTCTTCTTCTACGAAGTGACCGCAAGCCCTGACAGAGCTTGTCAGCTGTCAAAACAGGTGCCCTGGGGGCGGATTGGCTATAAATAGGGGGACGACACCGAGTCATGTGCTTTTTTGCAGGCCTTCGACGACGCCATCGCCGAGCTCGACACGCTCAACGAGGACTCGTACAAGGACTCGACGCTCATCATGCAGCTTCTCCGCGACAACCTCACTCTCTGGACGTCGGATGCCGCCACCGATGACGCCGACGCCAACGAGCCAGAGGGAGCCAACTAAATAATTCTCCATTCCAAAACCCAGTTTCATCAGCCCCCTCCCCCCATCCCCCCACTCATCTCGATCTTCTCAAAACAGAATGATAAATAATAATATTTGTCATAACAATATTTATTATAATTGACTAGTAAGCCCCCACCAAAATTCAGAGCCAAGCTTCTGATTCTTTCTTCTCTCCCCCTTTCTCCCCACACCACATTTTAATGTTCCGTTTTGTTACGGCGTTTTCTTTTTCAAATCTCGAAATCTGAAACAATCCCCCCAAGCTTTTGACACCCCCATAATAAATTTGCTATTACTCCCCCCAGATGACGTCGCAATTGAAGAGAAAGGGAAAAAGGATTTGCTCGTTCTCAATAGCAATCTTACATTCAATCCCAATTATAATCCGTCAAATGACAGGGTGCAAGGGATTATATTTCCAGGCGACTAAGGGGACTCTCTGCCTGATTTCTTGAGCTCGTTTGTACTATTTGCAACATTCTCTTGTCGGACAACTACTAATTCCACAAGTGGGTCAAACAAAACAACAGGAAAAGTCAACATCAAAGATAAGAACAGAGATTGCACAGTATTTGCTCGAGTCGGCCCGATGCTCCACAAGTGTTGTGTGTTGACGGAATGTTTCAGCTTTTGCGGCGTGTGTCCGAGAAATAAGCAAACGGTCACGGATAGTTGCAAAGTGCGCGTTTTGTGAGCAAAGAAACGGGAACGCTGGGATAAAAGGGGATAAGTCAGGCCAGAGCTTTTGAGAACTGAGTTGAGAACTGAAATTGAGGGAGTAGGAATGATAAACTGTAAAATTTCAGAGATCCAATTGCATTAAAGCGGGTTTATACAATGGCGTTCAATCGCTTTGATTTCCAAGTTGAAAGTATGAACAGTTGGCACTTCTTATTTTTTCAGAATTCAATTTCAAGTATGAAAATCAGACAATTCTAATTGCTGTATCACTGTAGTCTAATGGAATAAGTTTCCTGGATGAAGATCGCTCTCGATTTCAGAAACATAGCATTCCAACCAATTTCACCTTGTAAAAGTTAGTCTCAAGTATAACTAAAGCGATTGAAACTTTTCACACGTCAAATGTTCTGAAAAAGTACTATCTTTTCATTTTTTTTTTGCACATGACTATACGAATCATTCTTGGTGCAAACAGTCATGTGATCCAATAAACTGGCGAGTCTCGGAACGTCAGTACTCAAATGATCCTGCCAAAAAAATGATAGTTTTGCCTGGTAGCTGACAATATGAACTAGCGGAACAATATAAAAATATACAATTCTCGAAGCTGTTGCAAAATGACACTGACAATGTGAGTATTTCGTGGGTAATGAGACAATTCACAATATAAAAGGCAATCACTGAAAGAAATCGATCATGGTTTTCAGGATGTTATCGTTCCAATTGAATTTTTCAAGTATCATGGTTGGAACTTGCTAGATTAGGCCCCAAAACGTTTCTAATTTTGACACTAATGTTAATCTGTGTCTAATAAGAATTTGCAAATTCTTATCTGGGTCTCATAGCTTTATGTCGGTACAGTTGTCTTTCAGATTAAGTTTGTGATTATTCTGAAAAAGCCGGTATGTACGCACACCATGATGGCTGATCTGTGCACTATCATTGCTGACTTAAACAACTGCAGTTTGGAGTGCTATAAGACTGTAGCAAAACGTCTCGAACATTTGACTATTCGGAAAAATTGGTTGAAATTTGTTAAAATGATCCAATCCTGAACTCCTCATTAGCATTACTATGATTATACTTGCAATTAATTTTCTCCAGAATTCAGACTAAAACGTTCCAGAAGTTCCAGCAGCGCTCCAGAAATCAACCACATCTATCTGCTCCTTCCCCGTTTTCAAACCTTGTTACAACGTTCCACCTCCTCATCCATTTTTCAAACGGTTTCTCACACTGTACTACTCTCTCCATAAAAACTCCAAAAAGATACCGCCTCCAATCAAATGATCTGACCAAATAACTTTACAACTCTTTGTTACAGGCCGCCAAAAAGTGACCACTTATGACCATGACAAAGGGAGCCTATTACACTCAAACCACTTTTACTGTACGAAACGCACTCTTTGTGCACTTCCATTTCCGTGGGCTGTTATCAGTGTTGTTTTCAGTGCTATCATGCGGTTCTGTTTAGTTGCATTGAGTCATTTGTTACTTTTTTCCCCTCTTTTTTTCAGTTTTCAGAACCGTTTATGTCAGAAAACAAGACTGATAGGGCCAATTTAAAGGATTTCAGCGTTGCTTTGCTTCCGCCTTCCTTAATCTCCTTGTTTTTTCGTCTGCAAGAGTCAATTTTCAATTCTGCAACCGATTCTTCTGCAGAATTGTGCATCTCTCGATGTTCCACGGAACATGTAATTTTTTGTACTACAACCAATTCAATTGGCACAAATTATACATTTCTGCAAGAGCCCTCCCACCCACGAATGTAGTGCAATTTGAAATTCATCCTACTCTCGTATTCAGTTGGATCCATTCTTCCAAAAAGTCGATTAGTGCGAAACCTCTCTCCCTTCAGAATCTCATTACGCAATTTTTGTCCCCTCCCTCAAGTGCATTGAATTTTAGTGCTTCTGTTTCTGAAGAATACACCTGGTTGAAATGGAGAACAATGGCACATTTCCCCCCTGCGAAACATCACTTTTTAGTGGTCACCTAGTCTTTTTGTCGTCACCTTTGGGGAGAAAAAAGAGAATTTTGTATGTGCTCATGTTTTGACGCCCTTCACAAAACATTCGTACCATGGGAGCAAGTGCTTTTTCAATTTCGTAACGTGAAGCTTGTTACTGGTGAGACGAGCACTTTCAAATTAGTTTCGTATAGTACTCTTGCTTGTTTTGTACAAGTATAGTTCAGTAACATGTATATAAAGCATGTGAAGTTGGAAAAAGAGTTCAGCACTTCCTTCTGTTTCTTTAAATCGCTGTCATTATCGAAACTTCTCAAAAATTACAAGGTTTTTGCTTAAATCTTTAGAAAATCGCTGTTCATTTTTCAAGTTGAAATGCTCTTTTTGCTTTTGAGTATGATTTAAAGCTTCTCATAAGCTAGCAATTGCATAATTCACCTAGTACTTTTCAGCAAACTACCAGTTACTTGATTGACAGTGAACATAACTTCCGTCTTCACTTTTTGAGCCATTCCAAGATATCAACCTTTAGTTGTTTTACAGCCACCTCATATATCATTTCATGGCAAATGAGCTCAGTTGGCTGTAAAATTCGTCTCCCTTCTCAAATTTATAAATGTTCAATGAACGAATGAGGACTTAAGCAAGCAACTGATTATTATCGAGTTACTATTCAAGATTGATTGTGTTTTGAAGCTTGAGAACTTTGTAGGTATATGACCACAGGAATCGGCAAACACATGCGAGAAAATAAAAGTTTCGAGTTTCTTGAGCCTGCAGTTCAAGCTTACATGGAGTCAGTTACATGTACTCCGGGTCCCCAGCTCCTCATTTCCCTTTTCTATCCCTGAAATCCAGCTCGTCCACCTACAATATATTGTGGGTTTGAAGAAATGTATGATGGTTCTGTCAGTGAAAATATTGTAGTTTTTAGTACTCCAAAAAAGATTTTTATATCGATTATATAGTGGAGAAAATCAGAAACTGAACGAAGTTAAAAAGATGTCTGAGCAAGGTTAATGTGTTTTGATCTACTAGTCCAACTGTCAGAGGTACTCTGGTACATTACTGATGTAAAATAACAACGATATAGTTCTCAAATTCGTTTTAATAACATGATATTGTCTAGAGCTTTTCAAACTATTGAAAACACAAGTACAGTGAAGCGCTATAAGCTCTTAAGGCTCAATTCCATGCACAGTAAACATTGGCATTTATAGATGCACATACATTACCATGATGATCTTGATCTTCACTTGATTCTTCATTTTATAATCTAGAACCTCATTTACTACTCAATTATTTCTATAGGGAAACATCCACATTCATTGGTCCCTTCGAAATTTTACAAATTATAACCAGGAAGTCAAAAATCAACTCAATCCTCATATTTTTACTATTGAATACAGAAAATCACATTTCTTCTACTTCAACTGCCTACGATTCTCAGGATTCGCTCACTTTCCCTTAACTCGTCTATCTAGAGAATACGAGTTCAACTCCCGACGCGCTGATACCAATAACACCCTACAAACCTTGCACTTTCTCGATTTCTCCGAAAACCCTCCCATCGAACCCCACAATTTCATCGCGTTTCAATTTTCTTCTCCTCCTCACCCCACTGCACCTTAGGATTAGTAACATGTGTGTATCTATTCGCCCCATTCTCCCTCATTCAAAATTTGCCTTCCACTTGCCATGTTGCACTTAAACAAACAGCCGCATTTCAATACTCACCCATCCATCAGTGTCCAGAAATAGCCGGGGGTTCGGAACGCGCGGCGGGGGCCCGTCCGCTGCACACAGTCCTCTGCTGGTGCCGTCTGCGTCTCTTGTTCCGCGCGGTGTGTCCGCACCGTGCGCACCGTGCACTTATTTTTGTGTCTCTTTTACCCATTTTCTCTGCCTCTGTTCGTACAGCTTTTGTTCTTTTTTGTTTTCTTAGATTTTGCAAGAGTTTTGTAGCGTTTTTGTTGGGTTTTTATTAGATTTTATTAGTTTTTCCCCCATTGCCCATTGGACACGCATATTATTTGTCGAGTGTCGATAGATAAAGATAAGAATCTAAAGGCGCGAAACGGGAAATTTATGATGGGGCATATTATCTCGATTTTGACCGTAGATATTCCTCATCTTATTCATTAATATTATTAATAATCGACCTCAAAATCTGCTACTTTCCTCTATAATTATTACATGTTCTCCTAGCCTTCAGCTTACCGTGAAGCGTCAATTCAGAAAATTTGTCGTCCCTTTCCTCTTCACACGAATATATATGACGTATGAATATGTATTACGTCCAATTGTTGTCTCCAGAAGACTACCTCTCGCTTCTCCTCTCCTCTATTCTTCAGCCCAAGATCACTGAGGAAGTGCGAACTTGAAAAGGCGTGTTGCACACCCTTTAATCCATTTTCCTGCAACTACTTGACGGATTCCCTCCTTTTCTTCGTCTTCTCTTCTTCTACTTCGGCCGACGGTTTTCCATCATAATTGAGCCATCCGATACGTTTGACCTTGCCGGAGGTGAAAAGTCTGCCGGCATATCTTTACTGTCGCACTCGTTATACTACCGCCAAAATGAGGGTCACACTTCCAATGTATTATTGTTTTTTCTGGTGTCTTTTGACATAATTTCCGATGCAATTCGTTTCAATGTAATTGAATTCAATGCAGTTCCGTTTCATACAGTACAAAGTCTAGTGATATGAATGTGGTCTCAAAGTGCAGCATTCCGCGGGAAAGAATTCTTTATAAATCCAGCTCATGTGTCAGGCTCGTCTTGTTTTCCACTTGGTTTTCAGTTTTCCAGAGTAATTGAAATGTTTTATAGACTCGTCAACGCAATTCATCCCATCATTTCATCTCTCTCTCTTCCCCCGCTCCCCTCGTTTATTCATTCATTCCTCTTCACATTACCAATTACCCTCGCACATTGACTGGTTTTCCAGTTCTTTGTGCTCACCGACCCCTCCGCTTAAGTTACACCCTCCAGGGAGAGGGGGATCTCTTCTCCAGCTTTCCGCCAGTCGAGCTGTTTGAGAAAAAGTCTTACATTAACCGGCTTGCGCAAACCGCGCGGAGCAGCATGCGATGGAAAAATATCGGACGGGGGGTACCAGATCGGAGGCCCGCGCAAAACGTCGTGCACGTCATATCAGAGCCAATAGAGAGGGCGAGGAGAAACGACGCTTTTCTCCCCCCCCCCTCATGATATGCCATTTCGAGCTGTCAAAAACAATCATTGATCCGCCGATCCACTACTGGGGGGAAAGAGGGTTTTTCGTTTGTTTGAGTATGGACTTTGGATTTTGGGATTTGGGCAGGACGTTTGACTTTGCTGGTACCGTTTTGAAGTGCAGTTTGCTCGCTGTGTTACTTTTGAGAGGTTTGATTAGATTTACTGACTGATAAGCAGTTAAAGTAAAGGTCTAGGGGAAAATATGAGTTTTTCTGGAATTTCTATAGGCTTAGAGACTTCAATGTTGTCTGGTAGAGTTGATAAAGAAATAGTTTAAAGGAAAAACAATTTTCTTAGGAATTTTAACTCAAATACCTGGAAAAACATCTTTTTTATCATTTTTAGTAAATTTGGTTCATTTTTCCCCAAGTTTTGTCGGTTATTTTTAATTTAAACAGTTCTAGCTGCTGAATTCAAATGTTTCAGAGCTTCTGATACCAAAACAACACCTCTTAATACTTAAACCCCTCACCTATCATCAAAAACCACCAAACCTACCTATTTTTAACCTCAACCACTATCCCTTTTCTAGAATCATCTGTTCAGCGGCCTTATGATACTAAAACGAAAACCATCTTGAACTTTCCGCCGACCCTCTTACCCTCTTCTCCTCGCCCATATGGCTTTGTGACAAAAGTGTCAACAAGATGCTTCAGATTCTCATTTTCATTTTCATTTTCCTTCCTATTTTTCCTTCGTTTCAATCTCTTTTTCTCTTTTTCTTGAGCTCCAAATGACGCGATTGTGATTTTTACGGCGCCCTAAACCCCTAAACTTTGGTAGGTTTTTGTTGTTCACTCTTGCTCATTGTGTTAAGATCCCTTTCCTTGGGAAAAAAGGAGAGTATAATAACCCAACCCCAGGTTTCTTCCACATGACCTGTTTTTGAAACAATGGATACCTTTGGGAGTTGTTCTTTTCCTCCCCAACCTGGTCAGTTTGTATACTTTCGTCTTCTTGAACAGTTTGTTTCTGCCATGCATATGAGAGGAACTAGTTTTCGCTTCTCAGATTCCAATTATCCTCCCCTTCTTCCTCCCACTGCCTGTTTACTCGGCTACTGAGTGACCACTTGTCATTAATAGCCCACCCTGATAAGCATAAACATAGTGCAGGAGCAAAATGAGGGCGAAATTCCCTTGCGCCTTAACATATGTACTCAAGAACCAGATATGATCTCTCTTCCGTGCTATTTGCAAAGATTAGAGGTCTTGTCTTTGTGTTAAGAAGTCAGCCCCACCATTTTCATGCATTTTCAACGCCACGTTTCTTTGGTGATGAATATCGGAACGTCTTCTGTTTCTTCTTCGTAGTTTTTGTTCCTCTTCTAGAATCCGATGCATTCTGTTTAGATCATCAACTTGATGCAAATGTTTTCCGACACTGTTTGTGAACGAGTCTCTCTCTCTGCATCCCATTCTTTTTATTATTTTGACCGTGAGTCATTGCATTCCGATCCTTGGAAGGGTTTAGTACATTGCGATTTGTATTTTTCACCTAGAAAAAAGGGAGAAGGATACAAAAAACGGCGGGAAAAACTAGAAAAACACTTGAAAAAAGTGCGTTAGAGTCAGAAGGAGATAGAAGCTAGAATCTAGAAGCCAGAAGCCAATCAGAAAATCTGCTCAAAATGCAACCCCGATCCCATCATCACTTCCCCAACATGTATTCGGAGAAGATGAAACCGATACGGTTTTCGTTTTCGCCTTCTCCACACAAATTGCAATTACAATCCGCGTTGCGGAATTTATTGTTCTTGTCAATCAATCAATTAAAGTCCCTCGCTTTTTTATTCCCAAAAGAAAAACCGAATCTATCTGCAACAACTTGATGAAACAGAAAAAAAGGTGGAATTTCTGTACCGCCTTGTTAGAGGGAAAAGAGATAGAACCATATGATACCTTTTTATATTTTTGTGTAATGCGCCCTGGTCAGACGATTGGCCTTGTGTGGCGAAATTCCCCCATTTATTTGTGAGTGTAGTTCATCCGTACTTGTCTGTAAGGGTAATGCAATTAAAAAGTAGCTGTGTGGTGGGGGTGTAGTCGGGGAAAAAACAAAGTGATAAAGGGGGATGTTCTGGTGGGACTGATTTCGAGATGTTTTGGTGGTGATCTTTTAAAGTTTGTAGTTCTGAAAAAAGGTTAATTTGAGAGGGAAAATAGTGGAAGTAACTGAAAATAAAGTTGTTTAAAAGAATGATTTTGTTCTATCTGAAAATTTGAACAGCTATATTGAAGATCACGTTGATTAGTGCATAGTTCATAGATTGTTCGAATATTTTGCTCAAACATAGTAATGCTGTAGAGCTTTTGTTCTAAGCTGCTCAGAACTGTATTCTATTTTATCCAATTGTTATCGTAAACCGAGATATGATATTTCTAAGTCATAGCAAACTTGATCTACAATACGATTGTGTCATCAAACTTAGGAACCCCATATTCAAATTCCTAATACTATTCAACATGTAATAAAACAGTTTTGAACTTCTGATAACAAGACCTTCTGAATGATACAAGTCTTGTGCTCAAAAACGTTCAATAGATAGTTCCTTACTTAAATTTGTCGGAACCACTCTCTATAAAGCTCATCACCTTTCTTCTACCCCCTGATCTACCCCATATAACCCTCATCTGAAACAATACCAACTTTTCCATTGACCATTTCGATGCACCTATTTCTATTTCTGGCTGCAAATGTTCCTTCCTCTCCTTCTTCCCCCCCCCCTAAATTGTTGCTTTTTCATGTTTACCCAGTTTGCTATCAGTCTTAGGCTGAAAAAGCAAAAAAAGTCCAAAGTTCCCCAGTACAAACCACGATTACTTTCTTTTTCATGGTCTTCGAGCTCTTCTAGAGCTCATTGAGCTCTTGTATAGCTATCATAGACACCGGAAATTGGCTCGCATCCTACAGTATGTGTATTATGTAGTAGAAAAAGAAGTAGTAGTAAACGTCATTCTGTTTTTTTGGGGGCTGACCGATCGACATAGATCAGAATGCGAATCAACAGGTAAATCCGATTCGGATACATTCAGAATTCGAGGGGGATTCAGGAGTTGTCAAAAGAAGTCGTCTCTTCTCTCCTCTATTGTGTACATACGCCACAACACAAAAAGATTTACGATATGGCCTTTTTCTCTCTCTCTTTTTTCTCTCGATCCCCCCTCACATTGCCTTTGCCCCCCGTATCCGACTGGGTTACGGATAGTCATTTTTCCATCCATCCTCTATCTTTTCCTCTCCCCCCGTCTCTCCCATCATCCGGAAATTCTGCCATAGATGCGAATCGGATGTATTCGTGAAGTGGAAGAGGGGGTGAATTGAATCCATCCGCTTTTTTGCGCTTCTCCACCCCCAAAAAGTTGTCGGGGGTTAATGGATAACAGATGTCGGTGTGTGGTGGCGAGGAGGAGGAGGTGGCCAGTCGTTGATGTCGTTGAATTGGTTTTTCACATGAATCGATTAGACCGATGTCATCTATTTCAATTCCATACACAGATTGTTAAGCAGTACAATTTGCACCTTTCTCTTCTTCTTCCTCGCCGCCAACGATTTGCCGTACCGTTTTGAACAAACACCATTTGGGCTTTTCGTCCTGCCGCTTTACTCCTTCCTTGTGTTCTTCGTCTTGGTCTTCTCAGTTCAGGTCCAGTCGGTATGTCAACAAATCGGTGGAAGGGTGTTCTTTCCCATCTTTGTTCTAGCGCCCCATCTTTATTCACACTGTCGCTTAGGTGCTCATTTTTTGGGAGTTTTGTTTTGCAGTGATTTGCTTGGTGTGGAAACCGAGAGCTACGCTTGAAGAGCTTGAGCTCTGCTAGCCAAAGAAACTGAATAGGTAGATCAAAAAAAGCAGCTCTATATGATGTGAAAGAGCAAAGCCATGTAACCCTGAAGCTTCTGAATATCAGCTATACTTTTATCGCTTGATCACTCTGACCTATCCAAAATTTTGCAAATTATCTGAAATCTCAAACACCATTGTGCCCTGTTCCCCTTCTTTCAACCCATCCCTCTTCTCCATCCCACCCATTTTCCCGAAACAGTGGGTGTTTCTAATTGAATTAGTACCTGTTCCGCTCATCTGTCTTTTTACTCGTTCTCTATACTTTTTTGTCCGGTGTGACCACAGAGAGAGTTTTTCAAAAATCACCCATTACAGCAGCGATGCCATTCCTGAGTAGCACTGCGTCATCGGCCTCGAACTTCTTTACGCTGCCGTTCAGAAAGAAGAAACAAAGGTGAGTGGCGTTCTGGTGTCGTTATGTGGTTGTGTGTTTTGTTACACTCGTTAATTGTAAGAAAAAAAAAACGAAGCGATGACAATACACACACCACAAAAAACGCGTTCCTTCTACCATATCATTCACATATCACCTTTTCCTCTATCTTCACCACTCTATTGCTTTCAGGTACACGATCAATCCGCCCGAGGAATCCTACAACGTCATCTATCTGGGCAACGTGTTGACGATCATGGCACGCGGCGAGAATTGCTATGAGAAGCCGCTCTCGCTGATCTGGAAGGCCTATTGCTCGCGGGCGCGCAACGATCTGGGCATGAACCTGGAGATCACGCGGTCCGGATTGAAGGCGGAGACGAAACAGCAGGGACTTACTGAGTACTGGGCGCATCGGATCACATTCAGTGGAGCGCCGCCAGAGTACCCGAAAGTGTTCTGCTGGATTTATAAGCATGATGGAAAGAGGTAGGGTGGTTTTGACGAGAAAAAGGGGTTGAGAGGTGAAGAATTGGTTGTAAGTGGATTTTGGAAAGGAAAAGTGGGGGAATCAGTGAAATTGAGATCATTTTGTGGAGAAAATAGCTGTGGAAAGCATAACATTGCGGTGTTGTGTGCTTTTTTGATTGTTGTTTAGAAATTAGGTTCAAAATCTGATTCTGATTAGCAAATAAGTACTGAAATAGTGATTTTGCTTGATTTCGTGTGAATACAACCTAATCGGAAAAAATCTTGGATCTCAATAAGCCAGAAGTACTGCTGGAATAGAAAAGTCGCTCATTTTTGAGTCAAACTACTCAAACCCAATCAAAATCTCGGCAACAGTTTATTTAGCCCTTTCTTTTAGCTATACTTTCATTACTTCACGAATCACAACCTTAAAAAGTCCAGAATCCTCATCTTCCTCCTCATACCTTCCATCCCCTGTGCTCATACCACATTCCCATTAACATCTCCCCATTTCCAGACTGAAACCGGAGCTGCGATGCCATGCAGTGTTGTGCAAGAAGAGCGCGGAGCCCGGCATCATCAACACCCGTCTCCAGAACTTCCTTCACGCCGCCCTTCAGGAGTACAAGCGCGAGAAGCTGTCTGCGCAGAACGCGCGCCTCACCGGCTCAGCCGGATGTCCTCGTCGCAAGCTCATCCTTCAGACCGGCACTCTCAATTTCCGGCCGCCAGTCAGCCGCTCGAAATCGGCGCCACGGCTCGGAAGTATCGACGAGGAACAAGAGGTTTGTATCTTCTTCTGACTTCCGTTCCGTTTATTTCCTTCACTCCTTCCAATCCAATATCCATTGCAGGAGGAAGAGGAAGAGCCATTCGCGTCTGATGACAATGAGTCAGTGTGTTATCGCGCGGCGCCGGACGTGGAGTCGAACTCGTCGTTCCCGACTAGCGACGCCTACAAGTCGGAGGCAGGGCCGAGCAGCTCGAGCACGACGGGCGCGAGCTCCGTGTGCTCCGACGATGACAGAGCGACGTTGCGGCTGCCGAGAACCGATCCGGACAGTCTGTCGGAGGAGAGCGGTACGTCATTGGCGACACACACGTCATTAAGATAACAAATTGGGTTGAATCAAATCAAATCAAATTCGATTTTAAAAGATCTGATGATCTATAGTTTGCCAAATAGATCTGTTCAACTCCAAAGATTCCGAACATTGTATGGGAAAAACAAACTGGTTCGGTTTGCAGGCTATCACGAGGAGGGCAAACTGGTGCGCGAATCGAGCGAAGAGATCTACGCGTCGGACAGCGATTTGGTGATCCTCGAGGAGGACTACGAGGACGACGAAGAAGTGGAGCAGGTCACGTCGCTCTAATTCCACAATACTCATAATGATTCCGAATGATATTCGACGCTTTTTTGCGGGTCCTGTTTCTTCCATTTTCTCTCTTCTCTCTCTCTCTACCCTCTCAGCAATTTCGAACCCGCCATAATTTGTTTCCCCCTTCATACACACAAATTGTTTCGATTCAAACAAAACGGTGTATGTAAACGCTAGATACGTTTTAGAATCCTTTCCTGCGCCCTGAAATGAGATTTATTTCCCTTTTTTCTTTTCTTATTTGATTTGCTCTAAATTCTAATGATTTTTGAGTATTGAGGATTCATTTAAATTTAAATTTGGTCTAAAACTTAAATTTTAAGAATTGTAACTTTAATAATAAGAACGTCATTAGGAGCCGGGTGCATGACTAGACATGACTCGTGGTTCTCGTGCAATTTTCCATTGTCTCCACCCCAAATCGTTTCCCTCTATTCTTTGCAATGAAATCTTCCATGAACCCCACACTGATACGCATTCATTAAAAGTGAATATTAAGAGAATAATAAAACATGGTTTAGTGTTTTCCATCAATCGCTTCCAAATATTGTCTTCGGAAAAAGAGCGGCAATATGAAATGTCTGAAATCATTTGTTTATCTCCTTTTTTATGATTTTGAGGGCTCAATCTGAGAGCTCCGATGTCTATCGCTTACCTGAACGGAATGAATGCAGCAATCACGATAGGGAAGACCATCTCTACATAATGATACTGTGCAAAACCAATAATGACTAGAATCGCTAACTGGATGAATTCTATGATTGTAAATTTATGGACGATACGCTGAGGAACACGCCGGATGTAATGAGTTGGAGGGTAGGCACGCTATAAAACTTTTTTACTGTGGAACTTTTCCAATTCGCCCACCTGCTCTGTGAAAATCAACAAGACCCTTTCCCAGAACTCATTTCCAGTCAAACTACTGAACGCCATGAATAAGAAGACTCCATTGAAGATGGAGGTTGGGATGAAGATGGTGATATAGGGCACCAGGAAGAAGTAGATGGGGATCATGATAATATGGGCGATTAGAGTGGCTAATCGGGTCTCACGGACTTGGACAATGCTGGAATAGATGGTTTTGAGCCTACTTTTCATATTTTTGACAGTTAGACTTCTCAACATGGAACATTAATAGTTATTGTTATAGATCTAGTTCATGAAAGCATTGCTACTTTACCCTTCATAGAGAGGTTACTCAAATTTTACTTTACAATCAACAAAACAACCTTCATACCCCTCAAAAGCACCTCAAAACCTTACACTGTCTGAATATAACCATTATGCAATCGATCCTCCACATCTGACAACGCTTTCAGGTGCAAAAACGACTGTGGAAGAGCTCCATGCATCCATGGCAGAGCAAACAACGACAAAAAGATGTTCAACACCCCCACAACCAACAAATCCCAATGATGAGCGGATCCTTTTTTCAACCTGCAAGGAACCAGGAAGTATACACCAGACAATATAAATCTTCTCACTTGTTGTCTTTGTTGTCAACAGTGTTGGTGACAAGCAGTTGATCCATGAAAAATAGAATTGCAAGGGGGATGGAGAGACCAAGGGCTGGAAGTTGTGCGGCGGCGGGGAGTTCGTAGAAGGAGACGAAGAAGGCATCGGTTTCACGGGGGAATGTGCCGAATTGAGCTTCTGGAATAGGGAGATTTCAAGAGTTTACGTGATGCTGGACTAACTCCGAACATCACTGAATCCAAAAAACGAGATGAATGCAAAAACCAACACAGCGATAGGGAGAGCATAATCCGATACCAAATCTCGCTTCCATCTGTAACTTTTATCGTCCCATTTTTCGATTGGCTCTTTTCACCTTGACAAATAAGGAGAGCTTCTAAAGGAAATAATGGTCATGGAAAGCCAGGTAGTTCCAAAGAGTAAAAATATAAAGAGCAATGGTTCAGCAGGGTCGCAATCGTTTCCAGCGGTGCCAGTTACAACGCACCCTATGTAGTTGTGTTGGTAGACTAAAAAAATTTGAGGTTTTGTCTGTTTTTCCAGGATAAAACTTAGTAAAAGTTTAAAAAGAAGACGTACCATGCACAATAGCCATGACCGCTTTGATACACAAGGCAAGTGCAATAAAGAAGGAGAAGATTTCTTCGGTGGATCTAAAAAAGTTGAAAACTTCTTCTACAGTTTCAAGTATCAGCGAAACCTTGTGGTATATCTCATCAACGATGCAATTTGAAAGATTGACGCCAATATCAAGAAACCCATTGCATAGAGCCCCACGGTAGTGTAAAGCATGTAGAAATCCCATCCATTGGTTTGAGACACTTGGTAGATCACTAAAACTAAGTGTTTTCTACCAATTCTCTCAATTTACAGAGCTCTTTTAAAGTTTACCAGCGATATAAATACTTAAAGGTGCTGACGTAGAAATACTCAAAAGCTGCTGTCCTCCGAAGACTCCAAAGAACAAGCTGCCTATCCACTGCCCTAGTATCACTTTTTGTACATCTGAATCATCTCCCTCTATCATATCAGTGTCAATGCTCTGAATTACTTATAGATCCATTTGTATTCTGCTCATTCAACATTCCATATGCAATCGTAGTCGGGAGAATTGTGAAAATCAAGAACACGGCGGTGGAGATCACCTTGGAAATTGATCGCTGGTCCTTGATCCCTATACCATATGACTTTCGCCTATTTACTATTTTTCTGTTCCTAACCGTCTAAATAATCCGATTTATAATGCCTCCAACGCCGTTTGAAGTCTTTGATCAGCCCGCGAAATGGGTAGTAGGGACACTGTGGATTTGAAAATGACTGAAACTATGGAAGGGAGAAAAACTCACACAAGATCCATTGCTTTTCGGGTCTTCATCATCCTCCTCAATGTTCAAATCTCCATTGACACTGATCGCCATTTGTTTGGAGAGTGATTTGGCGTTCTCAGTGAGTAGGTCTCGGACCTGAAAGTTGAATTAGTATAGCTGGTGGCTTTAAACGAGTAAAGTATAAAAAATAAGAGACCTGATCATCATCAGCAGCATCATTGAGAGATTGACGGAGGTTCTCATTCATCAACAGGGTGCCAAAGGTCCGCGCAATTTCCGCAGCGGATTTGGTGTGTTTCTTAAAGCTAACTGATTGTGAAAAACCTTTTAGAAAAGTAATACCTCATAGCTCGGCGACAAGATGAGCACAACAACTCGAGCCTCTTCCATCTCCAGTCCCAGGTTGGTTGCTTCTTCGAGAGTAGCCATTGCCATATGGCTTTGTTTAAGACCGTCTAGTTGAGCGCTAAATGAGGATTGAACAATGGGTGATTATAGCGATTTTGATCTACCGCGAGTAAGAAAAGATCAAAAGTTGTTGGTTTTTCACCTACCATAGTGGAAAAAGTTAGTGTATTTTTTGATCTACAGCACTAAAACTGTTTTTGGTCTACCATAGCCTTGGTTAAGCTGCTTATCATTTTACCTATCATAGCTATCTCATAAATAGAGCTTTTGATCTATAGTAACTTCCACCAATACAATTTATTTTGATCAACAACTTTTCTCAATTTCAGGCTGCCTAAACTTCAAAACTACTCCATTTCTCATATAACTATCCTCATCAGAAAAAGACATCATTCACAACTTCTAATAGCTAGATCAAAAGTTATCTCATTCTCGAACCCACTATGTAACAATCCAAGTCTGATTGACATCAAAGAAATCAGTGCCGGAATAGCTCTGCAGTTTGTGATGAAGACGTGGCGCACGTGAATCCCGATCCGATACCGAGAACACGGCGTTTTTGAATAACGCCAAGTCAAATCTCTCTTTGGGAAATCGTGATGACAGCTCCGAAAATAGCCTGAGAAATCCAAACGGAGATAAGTTGAGTTGAAATGTGGAGCTCACGTCAGTAGAATGGTGTGGATGTGCGAGTGAGCCATGTTTCGCTGGATACAGGCTCTTTCGATGAGATGCTCGACGTCCATGAGGCCTCGGACTTCGGTCTTGAAGTTTCGCGCATGCTCTACCCTTTCGGTTCGACATAGCAGCTCTGGCATTATTACTGAAAGTTGGACAATATGGAAAGATGGAAAAATGGGAAAAATGGGAAAGTAGGCTGGAAAAAAACTGAAAAAAGACTGTAAACTGCAAAAACTACACGCAAATCCCCTACTTATGGTAATTCGAAAAGTTTCAATTTCAACACTTGACTCCCACGTCATCATATAATCTTCTCCCACTCTCCCTTTTTTGCCAACACACCCCAATAAAACCGGAAACAAACTTTATTCTCAAAACGAGTCAGAAGCTCTCAATAAAACTTCAGAGCAAACGGAATGGAAATTAAATGGAGCAGTTCAATATGCGGATACCAGCCAATTTGTTATTGCAACGTTCCTTCAAATGCGGAGAGCAAGCGCGGTGACGACATCCAGCGAGTCGCGAGATATCGCCGCCTGGAAGATTGAATCCACCCATCTGAAATAAAAAAGTTAATTGGAATCTGGGGAAAGATGTAAAAAATGAACGAACCGCTCGAAAAAGTAATAGGATTCGGTGCGGAAGAAGTAGGTGTGAGATCCATAGAACAGTTTGAAGCAGTTCTCATGGTCGTTGATGTTGTCGGCGACGGTGGGGAGGCCTACACCATAATCCATGAGTGAGAGGTGAGCAAGAGGGTCCTTGTCCTGGAAATTGAAGGTTTAGAAGGGTGGAGGTGATTGGATTAGGAAAGTATGGCCTGAATCATTGAAAATTGAGGTAATTATATATGGATGTCATGTTGGTCAAAGCTCTGGAAGTTCCAAGACTTGCAAAATGGGTTTTTTTGGTACTTATGAGTCGGAAAAATGACGTTTTTATGAGAAACAGAGTGTTAACATAGTGAAAACCACATATCCTTGCAATTTTCAACACAGAAATGTGTGAAATAGCTACCTAGGCTCTAGAAGACCAGTGTTTCATGCCAAAATAAAAAAAACAGTCCAGCTCCTACTATCACCTATCTAGCCAATCTACCCTTGCTCACCTTATGATTCCTATAGAAATACAACGTGTGACAGCACATCACCACCCAAAGCTCCTGCCATCCTGACGAGTTCCTTAGTTTCCTCTTCAAGTATCCACACATTGTATTCGTTATCATTTTGTTAACGTCCTTCCGCCCAAATGAACATTTCCTATACCAACATATTTGTAGTGGACTCATTTTTGAAACCGGTGATTCTTCTGGTAGTAGTGCTTTGTTCACTGAAAAATATATTGGGGTTTGCAAAGCTCTTTGGGAGGACTTACTATCAATATCATTTTCCTCCTTCTTCTCCATCACCAAACTCGGTAGATCAATCTTTGCTCTTGCCGCATTTTTGATTGCCTCCGTGATGTCTTCAATCCAAGATGCACGGTCTGGAGCAGCAAACACTAATGAAATATCAGCGTTGTGTAGAGTGATCACATCTTTTTCTCCATCCATCACTTTGTAGGTGTCGCCTTCATCGATCTGAAACGTTCAGGGTTTTGATGACCTCAAAGCAAAAAGCTTACCATCATCCCTTTCAGTTTGAATTCAGCGTGAACCGTGAAAAAGTTCCCATCAAGATTTACACCACGATGTCCAAAAAGTATCCGATCACTACAGAGCACCATTATCCTACTGCAAGGTGCTCGGCGAGCAGACCGGAGCACGAAACCGACTCTCAGAATTTTCCGATTTGGATGGGTTAACACTCCAACCAGTCCTGTATCTCTCTCCACTTGCAGGACATGGATGTACTCTTCCAGAGACGTTCTCGTCGGTTTGGTCTTCTTGGCAAACTCAATAATCTTGTCCATAGCCACCCGGAAAGCGGTGAGTTCTGTCTCATTGCCACCGTCGGATAGTTGAATCTCAATGATTCGCGCAAGAACTGGCTGCCAGTTGATTAATCGGTTGAGGATTTTCAAAAGTAGCCAGTTGACTTGGATGTAGCACTCTTTTGAAGATTCAAACTTTCTGTGAGTAGAAGACGATTAGATGTTTAGAAAAACAGAAGAAAAAGTTAACTTACGACATAATAGTCCTAAAAGGAATTCTCGACCGGTACAACTGATCGAGAGCTGAGATGTAGATTGGAAAGTTTTGTACAAGGGACTGATAAAGTGGTGTGAGATTATGAACAGTAGCTAGTAGCACTGGAGCAACCATTGCTGCTTTTGCATCATCTGGTCTGAAATCAAATAGGCTTTATTTTTTAGGGAAATCGGTGTGGCTTACTCTTTCATAGCTTCTTTGAGGGCTTCTAAAAACGGTTCATGGATTGGAGTGAGTTCTTTCAACGATCCAAATAGTTCTTTCAAAAACCGACAGTCCGCCACATGATCCTTGATTTTATTAAAGAACGACTCGTTCACAAGACGCATATCTTTTGCGTACACCAACTCCTTCCAGTAAAACTCTTTGATCACATTGGACAGTTGAGGTTCTGGCTTCCCAAAGTCCTTAAAACATATTTACTTACATGACTCCACCAGAATACTCTCACCTTTCTAGTAATATAGTACTCACTGCTACAACTGGGTGGATAGTCATTACCATCATTCTCCAGACTCATCTCGACGTCTTTGGATGGAGTGCCTACGCTTGCTGTGCTATTAGAGGTTTTCATAACCGAGTAGTTGTTATGTCGCAATTGGTACTCTGAGGAATGTTCTCTTTTTATCCGCCGTAGGGAGTCTGTTGATCCGGCGGTAGGATCTCCGATGGATACACCTCCACTGTCACTGGAGTCAAAGCGGGTGAGTTCTGTGGTGTCGTTGGTGCTGCGCGACATGCGTTTTCTTTGTTTTCTGGAAGTCAGGGTGTAGGGATATGAACAAGCATCTTGGCACTATAAGTTCAATTAACTAGGGTAGGCCGATGCAAAATTTAGAGCTGCTTTTGACTTCAGCATCTTATTTTTTCTACAAATATCTCTCGATCTATACAAGAGTATCCTATCAATAAGGTATTGAACTAATTTTGATGTGTTTCAAGTATTGAAACATCTATTTTCTCGAATCCTTTTGTTATCACTATCAACTGATAGTTTAAAAGCACTAGAACTTGCTCCGCTACTCGTTTTTTCCTACATCACTATTTTACCAGTTCCCTTCCCAGTTTTTCCCTTTTGCCTACGATTCTTTATTACTTATTCAACTTCAAAATCGGCTCCGATGTGCAAATGGTCTCCGACGAAAAAGTCGAATTGATGCCAACAATCACATCCCGTTTCTTGTTCACCGACTGATACAGCGGCTCTTGAATATCTGAAATTATCTCACATACTCCTGTCGCCTTCTATGAACACAATAAGTGCACGGTTATGACAATATCAATAAGCGTAGAAACAGAAAGATTCACATTTCATTCATAATAAAAGAAAAAGAGAACATGATTAGAATAGTGTTACAATGAAAAAAGAAGGGAGGGAACCGAGATCGAATACAAAATTGCATTGTGGTTTGTTATTCAGCGTTAAAGGTGCATCAGGGTGAGGACAGGAAAAGAGAGAAAATAGGAAACTATATAGAGACAAAATCATATTCTGAAAAAGAAAAGAAAAATAAAAATAATTGAAAAACCAATAGTGCAGTACTAGGGAGGCAGAGGGGCTTGTATTTCGCTTCTAGTTCGTTGTGAAACAAGAAAATTTTGCAAATTTCAATCGTTTATTGAGCTATGTTCGTTTGATTACAGCGGACAGAGGAAAACAGTGGATTATGTTGAGAAGCTATCTAGCATGCGCAAAAACATGTTTGTTCTGTGTATGTGTTTCCATATTGTTCTTTCACAAACTAGAAGCGAAATGACAGAATGAAACCATGCGGAGAGGTGGGGAGAAAAAAGGAAAGTGTTCTGATAAAGTGTGCAGTGAGCAATTGTTAGATGATTTCATGCATTTTCGTGTATGACAAAATATAATAAAAATAAATATAAGGCCACATTAAAACGAGAGGAGGGGATTGAAAAACATGAAAAAATAAGAAGGAAGAACTTCCAATCACAAAATGTAAAACTCGAGCAATTACACATCAAAATCATGCATAACTCATATAAAACATGTAAAAATTAGCCAAATTAAAAATCAGAAAACGTTAAAGATTGTTTAGGAGGCGATGGAGCTTCAGAAGCGCTGCTGTTCTTCGGCGAGTCATCGATGAAAGGTGGAGAATCCGTCTGCAGATCCTCATGGAAATACATCATCTTCCCAGCAGCCGCTGCCTTCATCTCAGCAACTTTGACAGCAGCGGCCAGTGATTTGGGTGGAGGTGGTGGTGGTGCAGGTCTGGGAGATGATCGTAGCACTTCTTCAGGCGGAGGTGGCATCACGTCACTGTCCTCAGAGTCTCTCCTTGATTTTTGGGACATGAAAGATGAGATGGACTGGTTGTGCGGGGTGGTTTTGTCAAGACGGTCCATATCTTCATGTAGACTTCGGGATTCGGAGACGCACTCGTCGAATAGATCGTCATTGAGGATGGAGATGAATGGTGTGGACCCTCCAGCAGTTGGAGAGCAGGGTGATGGTGGTAGGTCAAATCTGACGGGTTGAGTTTGTCTCCTTGGATCTGTCCGTTTGGATTTTGTCTTTATCACGCTCTTATCACCCAGTAAACTTCTTCTTCTTAAGAGGTACTCTAAAACATCGCCATCTGGAGTGGTCGGGGAAATTGTATGATCCTGGGCTGAAAAGTTACCAGGAGACGGCAATCTCTTCCGTGGAACCAGGTCCAGTGACTTTCTCCGCTTAAATTCAGGGCTCTTTGACACCCGTTTTAGTGAATTTGACTCGTATCCCTGTTTCTTCGCCGTCGCCAAATCCTTGAACGTCGAATACGGCAAGCTTTGTGTGCTCTCCACATTGCGCATCGTCAACGTGTACGGAATGTCGCTGTTGAATAGGTGACACTTCTGCACGTCCGGATTGTCTTCGCTCTGCACGGAAATCAGCGCGGGCCGCGATAGTGACGACTTGCGCTCTTTCTTCTCCTCGAATTTGAGCGGCGCGCGCGAAAATGGGATTTCCTCTTGCATGTGAACGAGTGGGTGGCTGGAGGCGCGCTCCGTCTTCACTTCACGTACCACTTCAGTTTCGGATTGCACTGGGAACGCGGGTTTGGGAGGTGGATTTGGTTTCTGCTTCTTTTCCTTCAATCCTTCGGGAGTCACCACTACATTCTCCTTGGTGAGGACTCTTCCAGGGAGTGGACCTAAGGCTCCATAAGTTCCAGATTCCGGAGACACTCTTGAAGAAGGAACAGATGATTGATCGTCATTTGATATCACTTTAGGCTTCATCAGAACTGCTCCAGAGCTCGTGAGCACCTTTGACGTAGTCGTCACAGTAGTCGTTGTAGAAACAGTGGGTCTAGTAGTCACTGTATTTGCTGCAGGAGATCTTCGAGCCGATAAATCAACATTTGGGCCATCAATTTCAATAGGAACAATATTGGCGTTCTTGGCGAATGGGTATTCCTTGATATGCCGGAAAGTTTGATATTCGGACGCTGACTTCAAAGCACCTTCCTCATCATCAGTAGAGTTAGGGGTACTCTTACTATGCGCTACAACACGCTTCACAACATTACTACCCGGCTTCCGGGCAACAAAGGTAGAATTAAAGATGGTGGCGGCTGCATACTTTGAGCCTACACCAACTTCCGATCGAGTGCTTCTCTCATGATCCGACAATCGATAAGAGTCCTCGCTAACATTATCATAATCACGGCTAGACCTTCTCTCCTGGAAATTATCCCCAGAGACGGACTTTGGCGGGTCCTTCTGCTCCAGTTCAATCTCCTTACAAACCATCTGAAGGTCATCGCTCAACACATTGGGGAGAGACACCGACAAATCCGGTTGCTCTTTGGGGACAACAGTAACAGCGGTGCTCACAGGTCTGTTCGAACGCGGTCTCTCAATGGTCTCTACATCAGAAATACATCTCTCACTACGCTTCAACTGTCGGGGACGGTGATGGGTGGTGGTTATCGAGGTGGATGGGTCACGTGTCACTGATGTACCGACACGAGCATCTAAGGTACCTGAGAATGCGTGGTCGGCTGGTTGGGAAGAGATGTGCGCGATGTGGGGCATAGAAGAGTGGGTGTTGCGGTGGTAGACGTCTTGGGGCTCGTAGACAGATCCGTTCCGGTGCTTGGTGGGACGATCCGAGACTAGTCCGTAGGTAGATGAGTACGTTCCTTTTCGAGTGGAAGCCGCTGATCGTAAAGGTCTACAAAACGTATTTTCTTTTTTTTAATCTCCTATTTTTCCAAGTCTACCTGGTAAAAGGCTCCCTCCTTTTATGATGCTCCCTCACATAGTCAATCAGTTGCTTTTGCGTTCTTCCATGGTATCTGTGACTGAATAAAGTTGGCAATACGATCTCAATCTAGTATCTTACCTAAAAGAAGAGCCTTTACTGATGAAAAACCTTGTCTCTTTCTTCGGCTCCTCTGCCTGCACACATCGGAAGAAGGCGTGATGCTCCACACACTTCTTCCAGAAGTTTTTGCACTCATCTCTGGTGTCAAATGAGAATTCAACCGTTTCTTTGAGGTATTGCTATAAACATCAGTTTTTAATTCGATTAGTGATTAATAACTACTCACATAATTATCAGGATGCAACTTCACCAGCAACTTCTTCCTTTTAAAGCTCAGCTTTCTGATTCTAGCCCAGGAAAACGTGGTGTCGAGTTGTAGCTGTCGGAACACTTTGATTCCGAGGTGCATCACAGACAGAGCCGCGTCATTTCCATCGATATCCTTGGCGCCGTGCAGTTTGACGCCGTAGAAGTCACATCGTCTGGCGACTTCTAACATTGCTAGGTCACTTTCTCCAGGTGTCATTCCGCTGAAAATTGAACAGTAACGATCTATATAAGGTAGATCAAAACTAACATGAAATTCCTGTGATTATCCATGACCTTCTTCTGAAACTCCAAGGTCTGATTAGGCACAAATCTTGAATGTGAGAGGTAGGTAGCATCCGGGTAATCTTCAGATGAGAAGTCACCACATTCTGACTGAAATTCTTCCGGATTTTGAGCACAAAACTTTGCAATAACTCTACCTGTACCAAGTACGCCGAGAGAAGCGCTGCAGTGTTGTCACTGCAGTGCAGCTCGCCTAGCGCCAAGTCTCGTTTGATTTGCATCGTGAAAAGGTATCTGAAATTGTCTTTCTTGATCCCGATTACCCCATACCATCCTTCACCCAAACGACTCAAAAATTAGTCTCGGTTCCCCTTTTTTCGTCCCACATACACACACTCTTTCCCTCCCCACACCCTTTGAATTCGTGTCAGCTGTCATTTTTCAACTGGCTCCCCTTTCCCTCTCTCCCTTTTCTTTCCCTCCGCCCCGTCGCAAATTTTTTGTCGCGGCTCTTCTCTGGGGGCCATACACTCGAAGAGTACGAATCTGATTTGCATTTCGTGACGTACCTGGTGTACTCTTCCTCCAGGTCGATCGGGTTGGGCGTGTAGAATTTGACGATGAAGTAGAACTTGGCGTCGGTTGACCCGTTTGTGATTTGCCGCAGGATGGTTTTTTCGCGGTCTAGCCAGCACTGGAAGGGAAAAGCATGAGAAGTTGGAGAAAGGGGATCGAAAATTAAAGATTACATGATTTCCATTAATATCGATGAACGACAAGCCAAAGTAGTCGCACTCCAGAAGATTCAGATGGCGGCAGACTTCGTCGAGAAGTGTCTGTCCAATTGCTTTGTGCTGGAATGGTAAAAATGTGGTTTCGAGATTAGCAGTGAAAAATTATCAAGCAATTGCAATTCCAATGAATTATATCGTTGAAATGAATGGCGAAGTATTCAGATTTGAAGTTTTGATCTACCTCTAGTAAAACTTGATCTACCTTTACCAAGTTTCGATCTACCTCTAGCAGATATTGATCTACCTTTACCAAGTTTTGATCTACCTCTAGCAGAAATTGATCTAACTTTACCAAATTGTAATCTACCTCTAATTTTTATCCTTTTTCAAACCTACCCCAAGATGAAAAACGGCAACAGTGTCATCCAACATGCGCACCTTGATGCACACCAACCGTCCTCGCTTCGACGAGTTCATGCCCGGGGGTGGTGGTGCGCCCACCCCACGTGGAATATTTGACATATCCGATCTGAAATATTTCAACTATCAATGAGTTTTCTCTACACAAAGACCTAAAAAAAAGATGGAAATGCATTGGGAAAGAAAAAGAAGAGTCAATGGGCAGATAAATGGCACTGGAGACGAGAGGGGCGAACCTCTAAGGAGGGGTGGCAAAGGCACAAAGTTGAAAATAAGTGGGCTGGGAGAGTCTTAGATTGTTTTGTTTTGAAACAAAGTGCCCTCTGCGTTTCCTATGGTATAAACAATTCGAAAAAGTACAAGACACACATCCGCCACGACGATTTAACATCGGATCAAGAAAAACGGCTTGTAATTAGATGTCTTGGCCCTGTGCAAACAGGAGTTGAGCGCAAACATTGATACAGTTGGGGGGGGGGGGGATATCAATCCAGCACGCAGCATAACTTTTACACCTTGGGGGGAGGAAAGATGATCCCGGCGGGATGGCTCGGATCAATAGGAACGAGAAGAAATTTGAAAAGTAATTTGATATATTGTCGTTCTAATACGCTTTGACCTTAGGGCCTTGGGAGCTGCTGAAGAAGAGTGGAGAGAATTGAAAATGCTTTGGTCCCAAAAAAGAAAAGGACTTGTTGATTATTCAGTTCAGTTCAGTCAAATGTAAATTAGGACTCGGACTTGCCGGCAGATCGCTTAATGACCCCCTCCCATACTGGTGGACAAGCCAAGAGGGTCTTTTTTCACTGCAAGGTGGAAGCTCTTTCTCTTCCTCCGACACACACACGTTTTGTGCGAGGGAGGAAGAGAGTGTGTAAATCAGTGCGAATTGGAAGACGAGGGGTGGACAGCGAAAAGGAGAATGTCGATCCGAATGATCGGTGATATTGGGTAGGGTGGAGAGAAAACGATGAGGGGAGCTGTGGGGGGCCCCGGGGAGAGCATGAAAAAGCGATTATTAGTGCGAGGGGAATGTTGAAATGGTGAGCCTGTTCAGAGGATAGTGAGATTATGAGGGGTCTAGGTAGAAATTTTGAAGGGTATTTCAAAATATTGAGTATATCGGAAGTTTTTATGTTATCTAGAAAAGTTTTACAATTTTCAGTAACTCTCATTAAATACGATGCATTACAAGAAGTGTGTTGCAAGCGCGCTCTATTAGACGTTTTGACCTACGGAGAACGCGGGAACACACAAGTGAGGTGCAAAACAAAAAAATCAAGGAAAAACAACGCGAAACTGTCCTATATGTTGCAAATGCGCTCTATTGGACGTTTTGATCTACTAGCTACGCGGGAACCCAAAATTTCATTCTGAATGCAAATACGGTACCTATATTCAAAGGAACATCAGTTTGAGCAAGATTTCAGAACCGAAAAACCGTCTCGAGGGAAGATTATAGTCACGACGTTAAAATCAGCTCAAAATCTAAAGTTGAATTCTGAATTAATTGCAGCAACTCATAAATAAGTTGTCAAAAGAACATGTCAATCTTGTTCTGATAACTGCAATTGGTCCAACATGCATTTAGAGCAGGTAAACTACATTTTTATCAATCAGAAACATCCAAATTGTGGGCAGAACAACACGCAACCTTCACTTTTACCTGATTTTTCTCATATTTCCAACAAAACCCCTAGAATAATCACATGTCGCAATGAACTTATGACAATCGCAAAGCCAAGTCCATCAAGAAATCAAATGTGACAAGTTGAAAGGAGAAGCGTCTTCAAACAAGCAACACTGCCTCGAGTTTCAAGTGGGTACAACGAGAATTAAAACAACTAGCTTCAATCTCTTGGAACGAACGAAACTTTATCAACCTAAAAGCGTCCCAGCCGGAAGTACCAAACGTCACCCAAAGAAAACAAATTTTGGAAGAGAAGAAAAGAGACGGCAACAACGACACCTCTCGTTTTCGACGGGCCGGGGCGCAAGGGGGAGGAGTGTTGGAGACAAGACGCACTCAGCGGCGATGGAAAGAAGAGACTCTCGGGCGCTCCTAGGCAGTTCTGCACGTGTTCCAATCTTGTTATTTTGCGAACAACCACCCCTTGTCCCACCCCTACGCGGCTCCGCCTACTTTTTGGGCTCTCCTGAAGGGAGAATACCCATAAGAAATGGAAAAGGGAGAACAAAAAGTGGACCAGCAAGATAGAGATAGAGAGGTCGTTTAAACGAACACCAATTGGTTTTCTTTCGAAACATCGTTTCGTCCATCCGTTTTCTCGTTTTTTCGCCGTCTAATTAGCTTCCGGCCGACGAAAACGTCTCACTTCAAATCAAATCGAATTGGATCTCACCTTGCATATGCATAGTCAAGTCGCGCCATTACATGGCAGGTAGATCAATCCGCGCCAGCTTCTGTTGTTTGTTTGGCGGGTCGATGGGATCTGGAAAGGGAATGGTTTCAAATGGAAAAGAAATCGGAGATGATAAGCTCGAAGATAGGTGCATAACTGAAGAAAAAATGTGCAAAAAGTTGAAAGAATGATAGTTGAGAACGGAAAAATCTTCTGATAATCGTAAAACGTCAGAATTTAGATGGAAAACATAAACATTCACTTATTTTTGGCATTATTGAGCTTTTCTTATCAAAAAAACTGTACGATCTTATAGGTTTTCCGATTTCAGAACAATCTGTAGCCTGAAGATAGTACAAACCATCCCTAGACCCTTCAAAAGTGCACTATTCATCGAGAATCCCCCAAAAAACTGTGAAAAAAGCAATTTCAAACCTCCAAGGAATTGCACTAACCACCTGCGGTACGGCTGGTGTTTACGACCGCGTTTTTTTGCTTATTCTTACGACCCGAAATTCCATTTTTCTTCAATTCACTCTATTTTTACGCGCAAGAACCTTTACATCCGAAAACTATATCACAAAGGATGGAAAAGGAGGAGAAAAGGAGCCGGGACAAAAAAAACTTGAAGCGTTCTGCTCTCTCGAAAGAGGAGCGCAAAGCGCGGCGAAAAAATAAAAAATAACCGAGATGCGAAAAATATGTGATGCGAGACTCTATCGAGAAAATAATGGAGTCCCAAACCAAAAGTAATGCCCCATATAGATAGACCCAACACACAAAAATCGACAAAAAAGACGAAATAGGGGGAATAGACGAGGAGAGGGTCCGAGGGCGCTAGGGCGGTGGTCGCCACCGCCATGCTTTTTCGTTTCGCACTTCTTCTCCTTCTTCTTCTTCTTCTTCTCCTTCTGCACAAAACGAGTGCCCCTTTTTCCTTCTTTCCCGGCCCGTAATAGGAATGAAATGTGGAATAGTGCGCCAAAAGTTTTCGCGAAAAGAGAAGGAGGCGCATAAATTGATGTGTCCGAGAATGCGGGGCCCCCCTCTTCCTCCTCGTCTTTCTTCGACCACTACGAACACACAATGAGGGGCAGAGTTGTGAGAGGGGGATAGTAGTGGACGAGTATCAAGTTGTTCCTAGAAGCATGGCAGATAATAAGGTGCTGCATAAGTAATTTTGCGAGTTTTCGAGTCGTGAGAATGGGAAAATTTTGTGTGGAGAGGTGGATTTTGTAGTTTGTTATGTGTCATACTGTTATGCAAACTAGCAATGTTATAATTCGGTACAGTTTGGCTGCAAATCTTGAAGTAGTGTATCAAGCAAGTTTTTGATCTACCCCAAAACTTCGGCGCTTTATATCTCAACTCTCAGGTGTCCATGAGCAATTTTTAAAACAGTTCTGATTTCCGGAGATTAAGAGCTTTCAAACCATGATATTTTCAGCTATTACTATTTCTTTCGAATCTAGAAATCTCTATGTAATCGCTATGAATCTATTGAACTAGTAGTTAGATCCCAACGCGGCTAGCTATAAGCACATACATATTCCAAAAGTCCAAAATCCCAGCTTCCTCGTTTTTTTTTTTACTTTTTCCCATCATCGAAACATTTCCTCTCTCGTTCTCTATATCCCCGGCTCCCTTCCAATAGTTCAAACTCCCATTTTTATCTCACGCACGCATCATTGACCAATCTCGTCGCGTCTACTCCCCTCCCTTTTCCCCCGGACTGCATAATTTCGGCGGATGAAATCAGAGAGCTCCGCAACAAAAACGCTTCCTCTATTCACTACTACTACTCTGTCATTCGAATTCGCTTAATTGCTCGTCAAGTGGAAAAGGTTTTGGTGGGAGAGAAATCGCAAAGAAATGGGGGCAGGGTGTATATGAATACGGTTTGTTTTGTTGTGGCACCCAGGGGAGCTCATCAGAATTTTAAAACAGAATGAAATGTGGAAAAAATAGGGAGGAATAGGATATGGGGGGAGAGCGCGGTGGTTCACGCTTCCATGAACACGTCGGAATATGTTTTCTACCAAATCAAGGGGGATTATGGTACCGGATTTGAAAATGTAGAAAAAGGGAAGGAAACGACGAGAAACTGTGAAACATGATATATGCTGTCTGCTGCTCATGCCAAAAATTATTTGAGTAAAGGGGAGGAGGGGGGGACTTCATCATAAGAGCCCACTGCCTCCCAACGATTTAATTATATCCGTCGATTATTAAATGAAGACGGCACGTCAATTCGAAAATGAGATGGAAATGATGATGCACAAGGCGAATCAATAGAACTTCTCCTTTAGCGTTACGGAGAATGTTTTTGTTGCACTGGGACGGGGAAGGGGAAGGAAAGAAGAAGAAGAGTTGGAGTCGTCTTATTCTATTACGAGCTGTGAAGCAGTTTCCCAAAGCACTCACGTACTTCAGCCCTCTTTCAATCATTCATTTTTACGCTCTATTCTTTTTCATCATTCATTCAACAAAAGGAGGAAAGACACAAAGTTGTATACTGTAAAATAACAGCTAAACGACTAGATGACAATAATAAATAGTTTGGTTTCAATGGGGGAGGGAAGGAGGCGGGGCGTGCAATTATGCAATATAAATATGCGAAGGGACCCGTGTAGTTTGTAAGCGATTATAACTTTCAGACACACAAAAATGCTAACAATCAATAATGCAATCACCCAGACAAAGAAAAATAGGAAAATGACACCCATGACTATAACGAACAAAGCAGATTATGTCTAAAATGGCACCTCAAAAAGCAAATAGTTTCTACAAAGTTGTACGGGGGTAAATATGAAATTTTTAAAATTTAGTGGAGACACTGAAGGCGACCGGGGTGGCGAACATGTCTTCGGCGAGAAGCGAGTTCTGGCCAGGGGCCGGTGTGATCTGAGGGCGGACACGGAAGCTTCCTTCCACGATGAATGCGAGGGTGAAGATGGCCTTCTGGGAGGTGTCCTTCTGAAACTGGGTGTTGGTGAGTGGAATTCAAGTGAATGATATGATTTGGATAGGGATAGGTTACACTATAGATCCAGTTTAAGTCATTTGGAAAGGTGTCGACAAGGTTTTTCTGGTTGGGACTATAAACATGTTGTAATCTGACAGTTTCCAAGCTGGATAATGTCATTCAAAAGGACAGATCAAATTGTCCAGAATTTCAGTACAAAATCGCGTTACACCTCAAAATCTCGACCTCATAACTTGATCACTGAACTACAACTCGATCTACTAGTTATTTTGCTTTCACAACTTTCGAAACAAGACCATTTGCTAACTTTTACAATCAGAATACTTAACCTAGTCCTGAGAAACTTTGGAATTCAAAAAACTAATCATTTAAAACACCACTAGTCTTTTTTTTGCCAATTTCCCTTTTTCCCAATAACAAACCTCTACACAAAACGGAATCTTTTTGGCGCCCGACACCAGCATGAAGTTGCTCGTGTTGTTCGACCCGAGCTGGTGAGAAATCTCCTGCTCACACTCCAGCGACAGAATTCCATTGTAAGTGGCTGCAAATTTTCTTTATTATGATCTCCATTCCCTGAAAACTCACTAGACAGCGACGAGATGATGGCGACTTCCACAGTGACAAACTGTCCGATTCCCACCGTCACATCGTCCTCGCTAACGTATTGCTTTCCATTGACCAGGAAGTCCAAGCTGATTGCGGGGAGCACGAGTTGTTTGAGAAGAGCCACTGAGGAGAGAAGTGAGCCCACTGGGACTTGGCCGTCGAGCTGAACAATTCAGATTTAACATAAGAAAGTACAAAAAAGATGAGATGTTACCGTTAGCGCCGGGATCGCCCATCGGATATCAAGATGCTTCGACACGTGGTTCTCCAGAATCTGTCGAAGTCGCTCCGTCTCAATCTTCTGCATCATATGACTGCCACGTTGCTTCGCCTGATGGAACGCCGCTCCCGTGACGTCAGAGCAGCATGGCGAGAGAATCGGCACTCGACATGTCTCCTTGGGCAGCACGTACATCCGCCGTGAGCCACTGTACACTAGCTCCGCGTCGTGCTCCGTGCTATTCGTGACGTCGACCACAATGTACCTCGAGAATGGACTGTCGCCGGGTAGTACGTGCCAAGCCGACACCGTTACAGCGGGGATGATGGAGATGGCGATGGGCAGCTTGCACTTCCGCTCGAAAGAGTTACGATCGTCACTTGAGATGTCTGAATGATATCGGACGATGAACTCTCCGGTTAGAAGGCGTCCTGTGAAGGGGATCAGGTCCATGTCGTTGCTCTCGGCGTCCGGGTTAGGCACGGCGTGAGCCAGTGGGACAACGCTCTCCAGCACCTTCTCCTCGTCACTTAAATCATCCGCAGTAGACGTTGGATCTATTCCAAAGATTTGGAATTTCAACTCCTTGGATTCTTGTGGCTCCAGGACAAAGCTACTGAGGTCGTCTGCTCTGTTAAAGCTCTCGTCCAAATCCGTACAATGATTCTCCATATCGCCCAGCTGAATGAGCGGCGGTCCTCCTTGCACAACAGGCTGCCAGATCTTCACACCACAGTATCGCACAGGAATATCACTGCTATTAACCACAGTGATCGTGTGGTCAAACTTCTGACCAGAGTACACCACCGCTTCCGCCGACGGCTCATCGTTCTCATCCTGAATGGGTGCTCGAGGCAGCGAGCACTCCAAGTACACTTTCGCGAGACGCGGCAACACTTTCACGCGGATCTTGTTGGGTTTCTGGTTGCTGCTCGAGAGGAAGCGGCACTCGTTGTGCAGGCCGAAGATGTTACACGAGTAGCCGCTAATGAACAAGTCTCCCGGCTCGCTGAAAAATGGGTGAAGGGTGGATACAATAATTCAAGTGGCTTACCGAGGGACGCCAAGTAGTCGAATCGTGGAGCCGCCGCTGTTTTCCTGGTCCTCGGGAGGGAGGATAAGGCGGGCTTGGACTGGCTCAAAGTTGATTCCTTCCACGATGAGGGAGAGGTCATTGACGACGAGTTCTTGGCCTCGACAATTGCGCACGTTCACCTCGACTTCGCCAGGACAGTCTTGCACCCATAGAAGAGCTGAAAGCACTTTGTTAAATTTGGAAAACTGATGAGAGTCTTACCATTATCCGCCTTCTTTGCAAACGGTGTGTAGATGAAAATCGACGCTTGCGACTCATGTGGCACAATAGTCGGCGCCAGGTGTGGTTGCAAGGGCAGCACTGTCGGATGTTGGATTATCGGAAAACGGGTCAATTGCAATCCGGGAATGATAATCTTCCCATCGTCCACCACTATCGTCTGGTTCAACTGGTGCACCACATTGGTGGCCCTCACCAAGTTGTCCAAGTCGTCGAAGAGCCGCGAGATCATGCCCTGCTCCATGTGAGGGTAGTACACCTGGAGTAGGAAGCAAAGGTGTCGGATCGCCGCGTCCCGATGTCCTGCTCTATTCGCAGCGGTGAATATCTCATGGATGGACTTGATTTGGAGCTTGACGGGACCAAGTCGCTTGTTCTTGATGTCATGGGGCTCGCCGAGCTCTACACCGTAGCCTTCAAGAGTCCTGAATAGCACCGGGTAGACTGTTTTGTAGTCGCCGGCTTGTCGAACGCGACCCTCTGTCACATGAAGCTCGAAGAGCACGCTGAGTCTTGCGTAGAAGGCTTGTTTCCTCAAGAACCCTATCTCCTTGTACATTGCCGCCGAGTTGAGACAAATTTGAGCTTTCATTCGATGATCCATAAATGTGTTCGAGTCGTCCAAATATTTCCCGGTGTAATCTCGATGAAACTGCTCCAGTTTAATATACTCTCGCTCGAAAATCAAGTACATAATCGCTCGCATCACCGCCTCGTATTCAAGCCATCCGGCGACCGTGAACTTAGAAAATTCGTCGATGGCGTTCTTGAAGTTCTCCATGACACGCTCTCGGGTTGGCTTTTCACGTCGGTCACTGAGGAAGCTGGAGAGAGGGTTGAGACCCTTTGACGCCTTCACTTTGGTGGTCTCCTCTTTGATGGAAGGGGAGGAGCCGTTGCTGACGATGCCACTCTCGTTTCCAAAGGACTCATTGCGCTCCATTCCGCCATTGGACATGGGTGAGGAGATTCGGACGTGTTCATCCGAATGATGGCGTTTGTGGCCTTGGGGGGAGCTGGAAAAAAAGGATGTGATTGTTATTGTATAGGGGATTGGATTGTTTTGGAGGATGAGGACGTTGAGAAGCAACCAGGGAACTGAATTGCGGCTCAGCAAGCTTATGATTCTTTAAGTTGAGCAAGAAGAGTCTTTGAACTCGTAATTTTTTTATGCTTTGACCCCTCTACATCCTTAACTGCTATTTTTCCCTTCCTCTCAACTTTTCAGCCATTCCCATCACTCCATCACTGCTCCCATTGTCATCATCACCATCACAATTTCCCAAACTGATACCTGAGAACGCTGTCATTCGATACGGATAAACTCTCGCTGCCGCCCGCAGCCCCATTGTGCGTATTGATTTCAATTGCCGGCACCGTCATCATCGCGTGCATGCTGGCGACCCGATGGAACGCGCCACAGTTGATCTCGCCCATCTGTTCGGCGTGAAGGATGCAGACGGTGCTTGCCCAGCCATCATACGCGGCTACAAAGTGAAAGTTATTTATGTTGTTCTGGCGAACGAGTAGTTACCCGCCAACCACAAGTGATCCTGCGCTGATTTGAGGCTCTCGATGGCGCCTTCGTAAGCTTCAAGTGCCAGCTGGGGGAGCCCGGTGAGCAGGCAGTAGTCGGCGTGCTGCTTTCGACATCTTCCGAGGCATTTTTTCCTTAAAAGGGAAGGGTTGGATAAAAAGAGCAATAAGAAGTTGTGGCTTACTTGTAACTTTTCGTGGATTTTGTCTCAACACCAATCTGCCACCGAGATTCATCAGGGAGCGTTGGACAAGGAATTTCTGTCTGGAAAAAAACGGATTAGCATTCAGAACTACTAATTTTTGGACCATACCTTCTTCTCAAACGACACATCAACCCGCTTCATCTCAATCACAATATAAATGGCTCTCATCAGTTCTCGAATAGCACTTTCCAACTGTGTAGCCTCCTCCAAACTTGCAAAACACAGACGTTCGTGCCTCTCAATGTCGCCAAACTCTTCCTGAACAAACCCGCCTTGAAAATTTAGAAAACTCAATTGAAAACTCACCTCCTTGCCACCAATCAGAATACATCGTCCGCTGATGATGTTTGTGTGATCCGCCTTCAGTTTGTTGTAGGCGTTGACAATGTGCTCCGTCTCGGGAAGGTCCATCGAATCGGTTGACTCGCGCGACGCTCTAACTGATTTCTCTGGATCGCCTTGTCCGTTTGTGAATGCCACACCAATCACGGCAAATACTCGACGGTGTTGCTGGAAATAGAGGGAGTTAGATGGATTTTCAGGAGATTTTTTGAATATTTTTATCAAAATTTTTAGTTTTTTCATGAATTTTGAAAGTTTTTCATTTGATATTAAGTTATTTTCCTGTGTATCATGATTATAAAACAGCATCACCTGGTTTTACGCTTTCTAATCTACATATCTCATAGTTGTTTTAAATTTCCACCTGTTTTTGCATTTGGCGATCAGAAAATCGATATCTCCCCTAATTAATTCAAATTTTCTTTTTCCTTTTTCCAACACAATTTCCTTCTCATTTTCTCTTTTATTTGATCAATTCCCTTTCAAGTTCAGAATTCTCACCTGCATCTCACTGAATTCCGTGTACGACGACGTCTGTGTAAACGAGCAGTGGAAAAGGCGCCGCGGATTGTCGGAAACTTGAATCACCCGTTGTCTCGAACATCGCTCCACGATTCTCTTGAACGCCGGCAGCGATTTATTTGGTCCTATCTGAAAAACAACACCTTTTAATAAAGAAAACGTAAAATTCTGTCGTCTCACCTGTTTGATGACGATATTTACAGTCTGTACATCGGTCAGAAAATCTGACGTACTAGATTTCATCTGAAGATTGTCTGATTTTGCGTTGGACGGCGAAAGTGTAAGTGTGAACGGAGGAAAAAACAAGAAAAGGAAGGCGAGAAGATAAACGATAGCGAGATGAGAGCGCCAAATGTGTGTGTGGGTACGCAATGAGGACGTGACGGTGTTTGCACACACCGACCCCCTCTCACCCGTGATAGATTATCCCTTTCCTGTTTTGCGCGTCGCGCGAAACTGGAACAAAACAAGGTGTTAATCAAATTCTCTTTCGTGTTTGGATAGCAATGGGGGTAAATTTTTGTTGTTTTCAGTTAAAGTTTTATGCAAAAGGAAAAAAATAAATATCAAGTGTTCAAAACGTCAGTGGTTCCTCCACTGAGCGGTTTGTGTGCAATTGTGGGTGTTAATGAGGGCCGATCATCAAATAGGGTTGGCGAGTTGTAGATGAACATTATGTTGGCTGCCATACTGATTACCAGGTAGAGTATTAGAAATATCCGGTCGATGACAAGCGACATCAGCTGCCATTCGTCGGTTATCTGGAAAAATAGAAAAATTTGGTTGAGTATTTGGTTAAGTAGCTTCTGAATTGGAACAAATAGAGGAAAATGAGTGAAGAATATCTTCACCCCACGTCCGAGCTATATAGATTAGAAAATAGGGTCTGCTAGCTGATTTGGGCAATTCTAGGTGCTTTATTCAAGTCATAAAGAACAGTTTCACCCTACAACAGTATAAACGTTCACCTTGCTTTCCATTTGCTGATTATGAAAGTGTGCCGAGATGATTTTTAAGTGCCCAGCAATCTTCCGAAACAAATCCAAATTGTCAGCAGCGCAACGCTGTTTCAAAGCTTCATCCATCTACAAATCACTCCATCTTACGATTACATACAACTCCCCTTCTCTCTTCTTACCTGCACCAAACTCAAAAGCCGTAACCTTTGTGGTGGAAACACTGGCGAGTTGTTGTTGGCATTTGGTGTCTTTTGTGTCACCGAGGCGGTTACCGATACTGATCCAGTGCGTGGTGTGGTGGTTTCACTGCCATCTTCGGGGCCATCCAGTGTGTTTTCAAGAGTTTTGAGGCGGAGCAGTTTTGGAAGGCGTTGGACGAAGAGCCAGCGCTGCCAATGGGTCATTTCGGAGGAGAAGGCTTGTCTGAACCGTATTATTGTGTTCAAATAGTAGTTTTCATCAAAAAGTGGCAAAACACTCACTTCCTATACATATTGATAGTGATAACCGAGAGAATAACTGAAATGGAGACCATGAATAGAGTGAACAGTAGATAAACTCCTGAAACCAGCAATGTACATGATTTTCTTTTTCCTTTTCCCCTTGAACCCAAAAAATATTAGCTTACCGATCAGTGACAATGACAAGGAAGTCGGTGGGATGAGGTCAATGAGTACAAGATAGAATACAGAAAAGGCGACAAGGACGGAGATCGAGTAGGTCATTTTGTGCTCATTGGGAAGGATCAGGAAGACGAATGGTGTCACGTTTGCTAGAAAAAGGAAGTCTAAATCTATTTTTGAAGAGCTTTGAGTTGGCAACGTCTACAGTACTTTAAAAAATCACTCTCAAACCTTGCAAAAGACTACTCACCTATAAGCATGCATGGAATCGTCAATGTTACTGTGAAGAAGATTGCTTTCCTCCGAATCTTGATCCGATATCTACAAAACCCCTCATTTCCTTTTTTCCTCATAGTAACCCACTTAATATCAATGTAATACTGCTGTCCACAACATCCGGGATAGATTTGAGCATAACGCGACGAAGTGGCGCTGAGCAAATCCCATTCGGCACTTCTGAAACGGCGGCTCGTTAAATCGAATTTGATTGGGAAACGAGCGGCGGCTCACTCGTGATAAAAACTCAGGCCGAGCCCCTTCTCCAGGTATAGGAATTCGACGCCATCGTCTTGTCGCTTGACAGAAGGGACGTCGTCAACGTCCACAGGGATCTGGTAGAGGTCGAGTGTCTCTCCGTCGTTGGACCAGCCGCCGAACTTCATCTCGCATTCTTGCCAGTCGTAGGGGAAGTACTTGATGTTGATCTGAATGGTTTTTTTTGTGATAAGGTGTGATCAAAAAAGCTGTGTGTGGCTTACCGGGCAAAAACTCTTATAGATCGATGGTGGCTGCCATACCACTCTTCCATGATTGTCAATCTTCGCCAAACTTGTGATGGTAATGTGCGGCTCTCCATCAGCACTGTAATCTTCCTGTTATCTTATGGAACTAATCAAAAAACATACTTATTGTATAAAACAATATCCGGAATCCAAATCTGATCCGATGGAATGTACACCGACTCCACACCACCCCAATCGTTCGGATTCCATGTCAGCTTTTTGTCGAACCATTGCTGGAAACTTTCCTTTATCGTGGGAGAACACTCTCACTATCAAAGTCAGAAAAGTTAAAAACTTACCATTTCCAACCATAAACTCGTTGTTAGAACCTGATTCACTTCATCAACATCGATGAGCCTGCACAAATTGGCTCCAAATTTCACCTTCAACGCATCCGACGCGTTGACTACAGGTCTGACCGCTTTGTTGTAGTCGGTCAATAGATTTTCTAGTAGTTGAGATACATGTTTGTTGGATTGCACTTGGATTATAAGAGTATCTGAAACATTCACCATCATAACCTAAATCGAATCAAAGTTCACAAGATAACTTACTAATTATTAAATATGAATAGAAGATTGAAAACGAGACTATCGAAGACGTTGTTCTGATCCGTTGTGGTATCCACATGGAATGTTTTGAAATTCTGAATGATGGAAAGATAGAGAAAGAGATGAAAATGTACTCAAGTTTCAAAACGTGAGGACAGCGAGCAAAATAACGAAGATTGAATGGCATTTCTTCTGCAATTTGCAATTTGCACAAAAAATCCAAGTGGAAAAAGCTCTGAGGCCGACAAAAAGTGTGAAAAGGCGTTCCACGGTGTAACTAACTAATAGCTCACAACTTTCATTGGAACAAATTGGCTCCAGCGACCACAATTTGTCTTGCCGGCGCCCGGCGATGAGATAAATGATAAGAACGAGGGAGATAGCAACAAACAACTGGGTGCCAGGGTGCACCAAGCAAAAGGAAAATGGGAAGAGAGAGGGGAGAAAAAAGAAGCTAAAGGGCACTAAAGAAAACAAAAAAACCTGATGAAAATTGATGACGAGGCGCAGTTTGAAACGTGTGTGTGAAACGAGCGGCGGTTAAAAATTTACAACGCTGATTATGAAGATCTACTGACAGGTGCGGTCGGAGCACACAACTGGCTCACACTGCCTTCGACTTCTTGGCTTTAGTGTTACACATGTCGACTTGTGAGATATGTTCCTGACGGCGCGACTCAACATTATCGTCTCGTTTTTCAACTTTATCTCAAGTTTATACTAGCTTTACTGCTTTCTACTTTCTACCTTTGAATTCTTCTATCTTTTATCAAGGCAATTAATCGTCGTTGGGGAGAGGGTGGGGGTGTAATGTAAACTTTGCCAGTTGGAATGTTCTCTTTTCTGTCGGATCTCTCTAAGATTTGATTATTCAATTAAACTGCACCATTTGCAAAATGTTTATTCAAGGAAGGAAAAGCCTAACAAAGTCTTACTTATATCACAGAAAGAAGGTTAGGAACGTAGGATGGATAGTATGATAGAAAGCAAAAAAAAAAAAGCACACACAATAAATAATAATCTACAACTTGAGTTTGGCCGGCTTTGAACAGATTGTACTATCGCCATCGTCGTTGCCACACAGCTTTCTCGACGGCGTGCTCGTGGTTTCGTACAGATTCTTGTAGAAATCCACGGCGGCTAGCGACATAGCCGAGTATGTCTTGGCGAGGATAGGGATGAGGATGCACTGGTGGACGACGGCGAAGATGCGATAGCCACGGAATTGGAACGGGTCCGAGACGGCTGGGCACATTATGTTGTTCAGGTTCACGCGGGTGATCTGGAAAAGGAATTGGTTTTGGAAAAGGTCTTTTATTCTGAAAAATGTGGACAGATTTTAAAGGAGCAGCACATCCATCTCTTATTGATAAGTTTTTGTTGGATTTTCGGGTAATTTTGTCTAAGAATCTTTTGTTGATACTATTTAAAATGAGAATTAGAAGCATATAATGCAATATGGAAAAGATACAATAATTTGGAGATAAAATCAACATTTCCAGAACTTTTTGGCGCTTTGTTGATGCGCGGTGGATCAAAAACTTCAATTTGAACAATTACTACTTTTTCAAATGTTCCTTTTGTGAAACAGATTCACAAACTCTCTTTTTATAAGCTCTTCTCCCCTAATTTAACCCCTCCAACCCACCATAGCTCCAACTTGAAGAATGACAAAGTGATAAAGTGAGAAGAGTGAGATGCCGAACGTGGTCCACCCGAAGTCGTACGGTTTTTCCGGCTCAAATGCTCCTTGAATGTACATGAGATACACCGGCACCACCAGAATTGCAATGTGTTGCGCGTAGTAGATGAATACTTCACCCGGAAGCTGAAATTTTGGATTTCAATCAATCTTCACTATAAAAGTTTACATTTCTAGTGTTCAATATCGGAAAAGCTAACGCGAACCAGGCACCGGGCATGAAGTATAGCATGAGACGGAAGAGGAAGCAGGCTTTTCTGGAAGATTTAAGAGAAACTTATAGAAATGTGAGGTTAGGCATACTTTGTCTTCCCCTCCATGGTTAAAAGTGCAAGCTGCATTGTGGTTGTGACGTGGCAAGGGTTGAGAAGGAAGATCCCGGTTCTGAAAATGTTACTCTTAACTTTTCGGCATCCACATTTATTTTAAGGAACGAAGGCAAGCTAACTAACCTCGAAATCATTTTATAAGCAAGTTCGGCTCCAAAAATGAGACTATACACTGTGAGAATCACATATCGCGACACGTTTTTCGCCGGCAAGCTGAACGAGCAGTCGAGCGGAATTGACACGTAGGCGGCCCAAAACGACAGGGGAATAAAGATAATGGACTCCAGAAACCGTTGCCAAGAAGGAAGGTACTGCAAAAACACTCATTTTCATATTTGAAAAGGAAAAGGATAAAGCGTACATTCATGCACTCCTCGCCGCCATTTCCCTGGATGGAGCTGTCGATGCCACCGATGGCGAGGTTCCAGATGACGTCGTACATCACCTTTGCATTCTGGAATGTTTGATATGAAGGATGGGGAGGGGAAAATATTTATTGTTAGTTTTAGTTTTACGTTTATTATTTTTTCTTATCTTTGGTATGTGGGGCAAAGTCGAACGCGGCTCAGTCTGCGAAAAAGTTGATGAAGTTACACGTAAATTGTTTATCATAAGCCTAGCTTATCAGTAAAAGTTGCAACATTTTCAAATTCAAAATTTCCCGCCCAAAATTTTTAAAAAAGAGCCATACCTGCTTGGAAGAAGTAGTAGTTGGAATGAAAAATGTTTCATTCATGAATGTGTCATTCACGACAGCTGGAGATGGAAGAAAAACACCTGGAAACTCCAGTTTAAACTCACTTTTTGTCAAAGTGAAACAAGAGGGAGGGCGAGAAGAGTTTTTGAGAGGAGAGGGGGGCGTGGCGAACTATATAGTTTGTTATTCCACACTGATATGTGGTTGGTTGTGAGATGATATCGTGTTAACGATGGTGGCGGAGGAAGCTAGCGGAGACGGAGAGAGGGAAAAACAAGAGAGAGAGCCAAAGACACTTCCTCCTTTTTAGTTCGTTTCCACCCGAAAAACACGGGACGATTTGATTAGCCACAATTTGTAGGTCTCACCACAATGGAACGGAGAGAGAAACAGACATTTACTGTTTTATTTAGTGTTCTATTTTTTTTGTTTTTCTGCCCGATTTCCACCCACTTTTAATTGGACGGGTTTCCCTTTTCAGTTTTTTTTCCAGTGAAGTTCGCCAGATTTGTCAAAAGGGTCAAAGTTTGGAACCATGTGACTAGTACTCCCTCATTGACGCAACTCATTTCGCTGGATGACCAGGGGGGCGACTGGGGGTCACACGGAAAACAAGCTGATGGGTGTGGAAATTGTGTGAGTGTGATAGCCAAAGTTCAGAGGGGAGGGCTAGAAGTGAATGGGTGGTGATTGGGGCTGTTCTGACGTCTAGAAATAGATTTGGTCGTGTTTCCTTGAAGCGAAGTTCTAAATCAGCACATCTTAACAGATTTATGATATTTATCAGTTGGAATTGTCCAAAATCAAGTCTAAAAGGATTTCAGATAGAGTTCAGAAAGATGGCTGTACTATCCGTCTATCTGTAGTGTTGTCGCGCTCTACGGAACTAGTGTTTGACCATTTTTGACCTACCGCGGCATTGAATAACGTTGATATCTGTTTTTATTTAATTTGATCTACTAGATTCTTTTAAGCATTACAAATTTATCTAATTTTCCCTAAAAACTGCAGATTCCAGTCCAGATCTAATGATTTTCTAGTACTTTTAACAAAATCAACGGTTCTAGCTACCAACAGCACTTTTTTGGCCTATACTCTACATAAATTGAGCTGAATATCCCAAGTCAGTTACTTTAATGACCGTCTAACATTCAAAAACAGTCATTCACTTGATTATCCTTATCCACATTAAGAATACATCAAAACTAGCCCAATAATGTGATAAATAGAGCGAATAACCTATCCGGAATCTTTAGCGACAAATGACTCTTGTTTGAATTTCAAAATTACTCCTATCAGTTTTGATTGACCGATAGATAAGAAATGGCAACATATTTGTAATCAGCGCTTTGTAAACTTAAAGTGAACCTATTTTAGAAAATGTTGATTTTCAAAGGGAAAAATGCGAAAAGTGACAAAACCAGCGAGGAACTATGAAATACCCAAAAAAGGAGAAACGTTCGGTATCTTTTCGAATATGAATCATTGTGTTGCTGACAATGACGGCTGCGAAATTTATTTATTTGTTCAACGGACGAAAAAGATACAAAAAACCGTTGTGAAACCGATTCTTGTGAAATCGGTGGGCTCACAGCTGCTCACAGCTCTTTTCTAGACTTCGGTCTACACTCATTCCTCAGCTAGAATCGTTCACTTTCTTTATGAGAGTCGCACTCCAAAAGTTCTTGAACTTTTTCGTTTTTATTTGACTTTTCGCTTCGACAAGTGGTCACTGTTATCGGTTAACTGATCGGTCGATGGGTAGTGGAAAGTGCAAAATGAGGAGGGGAAGGTGAAAATGGGAACATACTATGCTTTTTGAGCCGTGAAAAGTTAAAAGTAGGGGTTGAAAAAGTAGACGTAGAAAAAGTAAAAAAGAGAAAAGAAGAGGCGAAAGAGGAGACGGGGAAAAAGTTGAAGACGTGACAAGAATTTATGAATGAGAATAGAATAGAATAGCATAAGCCGTCTTCTCCGCTCTCTGGCTCTCGTTCTTTCGGAATATGTAATTCGACATACCAAACAAGGACCTCATCTGGAGACACTGGTAAGGAAAAAGGGGAGATTCTTGTGGAATTGAAGATGAAAATGAAATTGGCATGAAGGAGAGCGACAGCTATGAATAAAGTCGGTATTATATTTTAATCAAGTGTCATAAAAAGGGGGAACGAGGAGAACTTTTTTCGAGGAGTAAGAGTACTTTTTAATGACGGGTGTGTGTGCTCAAAGTGCGGAGGGGGTCAAACATAGAATTAACTATACTTTCGATGTAGATCAAAAGTGAGAGAGTTTTGAAAGCTGTCATTTTTCTATCATACTAATTTGGGGTGTTCAAAATTTGAAAAATCAAAGTTTTTCCTATAGAAAACAGTATAAAGTTACAAAAACCACCAAACCTGGGTGGTCTCAATAAAAACTAACAGGGTGGTCTTTTACCCCTTTTTTTGTAGGATTTGCAGTTTTTCAATCAAAACAGACAAAATTACAAAAATATTAAAACCTGGGTGGTCTCGGTATTAACTGACAGGGTGGTCCTACTAGAAATTTAGCTAGGTGGTCCCGCTTTGTTCAAAATTAGCCCAGAACTTTATATAAACTGTTTTTCTTACGATTTTCTTATCTTTTTTTCTGAAAATAAGCACCACTCTCCTCCGCCTACATCTTCATAACACCAAAACATTTATAAAAGCTGATAACACATGCATGTCTTTACAAGGCTCAAGAAGAAGCCTAAAAGGCCGTTCTCCTCCCGCTCTCTCTCTCCCTCCGCCTCCCCCCTCTCCATCTCTCTCTCCCTCCTCCCCAAGACACGCTTCGCCTAGCTCTTCCGCATAATCGGGCGGGACACGCACCCTAGTAATGGTGTCGAGATGTATGTTGGAGCACCCGAATGCTCCGCTTTTACTTATGCAACACTCAAAACATCGGGGGGTGCCGCTAGTTAGCAGAGACGTCTCTAACCATCTGCGTCGTTTCCCCACTTATCAAAAGAGGTCAAATTGGGGCGGGAGGGAGCACAATGAATTCCCCTCCGTTTTCTTTGAGTTGGTCCTGAGAAAATTGAGGTCAGAAGTCGGCGAATGGGGGGAATTGAGTTGGTATTGGATCGGAATCATAAAAAAATTCTCCCAGCGCCCTCCCCACTCTTTTTTGCCGGCTCTATTGAAAGCAGCGCATGAATTGGAATGGCGGGGCGGAGGATAAGGGTAACCTAATTGTGAATGGGTTGGAAACGTGGAGAATTCGATTTGTGGTGAACTTATCGTTTTATTTGGGCTTTTCTAGCTGTGCGGAAGTGCGGAAAGTATGTGTGTGTCGAGTTTCTGTTTGGAAGGGGGAATTTGATACATTGAAGTTTGAAGTTTGCTCAGACGCTTTGAAAATAAGGTTTCGAGTTGAAATATCAAAATTTCTAAGAATCTAGCAAAGGGGAAAGCTTAAACATGCAAAATTTGCTCAAAAAAGATACGCTCAATGAGTAAATCCTATGAAATATCCTTAAGTCTATCATTTTTCCTTGAAGGTGTAAGATAATTGGAAAATCCGCGCAAAATCGTTTGCTGAGTACAATTTTAGTACGAAGTTGTCTCAAAAATCACATTGAATCGAGTTATGAGCATTTGAAGTTGCGTCTAGTCACATTTGAGCAATTTTATGTGCTCATAACCCGTCCAATCTTGGATTATTCAAAAATTGAAGTATTGAATTGGTTTTAAGCATGAAAATCTGTAGCAAATGACGGAAAATACTTGAGAATTGTCAAAAACTGCACATCTGCTCGTTTAGAAGTTGAAAACAAGCATTTCTTTGCTTTTAACCTCGAAAGTACTAACATTTAAGGATTGGATGAAATTCCACGTGGTAAAGCTTTAGTTTTGTGATTTTCAAAAGGTTTTTGTTAGTATTTTGCTTTAAAACTCATGGAATTATATGAAAAACACAAAATTTTTAGGGAAAAATGACTTCAAAATACGTATTTTTAAAATCTCGGATTTCAACCTGCTTTCAAACTAAAAACACCGATGAAAATAACATTTCCAACTTGTTTCACTCCAAAAATTCAAAAAACAGGTGAAAACTAACAAACAACGCTGAAACTAATCCACCTCCACCTCTTCAAAAAGCAAAAGCTCTAGACTATCAAAACTCTCAATCTGCTAATCAATGAAAAAAATGCCACGTCATAAAAAAGACCAGAACGACTTTATGTTATTTGTATTCCAACACTTGATGTTTTTCGCCGTCGACGTCTTCTTTCCCCCCGCAAAAAACTTTTGTTCGCTTGCAAGAAAGTAAACAATGACTTTGACTATCTCTCACTATGGTCTCACATCTTATTGATTCTCGTTTTACAAGCTTAGAACTAGGAACACTTCAAGAATCAAAACTATTTTTGACGTTAGGAACCTTGAAAAAGGGGTAAAGGCAGTGAAAATGGGAAAGGGGACAGGGTAAAGGGGAAAAGTCAGCGGGTAAAAAAGGGAGAAAGGGAAAGAAGAACGAGTCCAGAAAAAAAATATATTTTGGGTGAAGGGAAAGGGAGAAAGATGGCGGGGAGTGTGAGCAATACATCCATAAATATTGCAGCTAATTTTCTTCGATTCTTTACACCTACTATTTGCAGGAACCACTTCTGGAGACCCTCTCGGAAAAGACACCAACATTTTTCTTTCTTCATAATGAAAAAACCAATCCAGACAACTCTTTTAAATCATAAGATTCATTTCTGATAGAACTGATAGAAATCAAAATCACCAAAAGCTTACATATAAAGAAGAAAAAATCCTTAACCATATCAGGCACATTCGGACGACAAGAAGAAATCTCGTTTAGCAATTAAAAAACATGGAAAAAATTACACCAAAAGCACAGTAACAGAGATAGACGCAAATTTAGATAGTATGGACCTTTTGTTCGAGTTGGATTTTGACTTAGAAAACGTCATACTAAATGCAAATATGTAGTTAGCACATAGAGTTCATGGGTGGCGACTCTTAATAGGGAGTATGTATATTACAAGGTAAAGTGACACAATTTTGGGGGGTGTTTGGGAGAGAGAGGAGGGGGGAAGCAAATACACGTTCAAATAAGACGACGTAGTGGACTACATGATGTTGCACGACTTCTTCTTCTTTTGTGGCTTTGGATTCAGAATCGACCGGACGGCGTCTTCAAAGACCTGAAAATTAGAAAGTTAGAGAAGTTTGGGAGATTTGGGGTGATAGCTTTAGCCAGTTATTCCAGCAAGATGTAATAGGTATTCTCACTAAACTGTGTCAGTTTGGCTCTTGAAAGCTCTAAAAGATGAAAAAAAATTTCTGAGCAACATTTGCTACAAGCAAGGGCTTTTAATAGATTGTAAGATCAATTGAAAGCTCAGGTAGATCAAACTCGTTTCTTTTCTTGATTCAGAGCTGTTTTTGTCTTTCTTGGTACTTTTTGAAGTTCTAAACTTGTTTCAAACTCTATTTATTCCTATGTTCTTTACCAGAGCTTACAGTTCTAATCTGCCCATGATAATTTCTATTCCAAATTTACCTGTGTCAATCCTTGTTGTGTCAACGCTGAGCATTCGAGGTACTTGACTGCCTTGATCTTCTGAGCCATCTTCATTCCTTGCGTTTTGGAAATCGGGATTTTACCCTCTGCCTGGAGGGCTCGCATCGGTTCGGGCTCGTCGCGAAGGTCGAGTTTGGTGCCTGTAATAGTAACGTATGAGGATTTTTGGTCACTTTTTGATTAGTATCTGGTCAATGGTGGTTTTGATAGGAGAACATCATAACTTCAGAAGTAGATAGCAAAATCTGGGTGGACTAATAGACGGTAATGATCATCGTCATGAAGCACTAGAGATTTCATTAGTCCTTATCTAGTTTTAGGTTTTTGCAGATATGATTTTCTTTTTTTTTACAGTGGCTGTCTCTTCTCGCTTTTTCTTGCTGATGATTCAGTCGTTTTTAATAGAAAAGGGTCTAAAATAGAATTGAGGCTTGTCACAACATGACAGAGCAGTGATTCAACTGTTAGGAACGTTTTGTTTCAAACGCCGTCTGACGAATTTTTTTCGGGAGCATGCCATGAGGGTACTGTATCAAGTGCAAAAAGCTAGTTATGAATCACAGCACATTTTTTTCGAAGCTGCTATGTTCTCCTATGCTCATTTTTTATATTTTCATAGTCCCGCTTGGCTGCACTTCATCATACAATGAACGACCTGCACTGACCTTCGCCAGCTGTGCTTTACTGTGCACTTTCCCCGCTTGCACTCCACTCATTAATTTTTTTTCCTACATCTTCAACACCTCTCTCTCTCTCTCTTTGTCTAACTTTCACTAACCAACAAGAATGACAGGCGCGTCCGGACAGTGTTGTCGAATTTCCGGAATCCACTTGCTGGCCACATTGTCGAACGAGACGGGCGAGACGACCGAGAAGCACAGGATGAACACATCCGTCTGCGGGTAGGAGAGCGGTCGGAGGCGGTCGTAGTCCTCCTGTCCGGCTGTGTCCCAGAGCCCGAGGTTGACCACGTTGCCGTCGAGTGTCATTTGGGCAGAGTAGTTGTCGAATCTGGAAGGGAATCATGGTTTTGAGGTTGTAGTGTTAAAAGAATGGTTTCGACAGTGTCTTTTGACCTACACAGTACATGTGCAGGTCAAAAAACGTAAGTAGGTCAAGAAGTTTAACAGAGCGCCTTTGCTTTTGGCTTTTCAACTCACACTGTGGGCACATATTGCACTGGAAACGAGTCTGTCGTGTAGGATATCAGCATGCACGTCTTTCCGACTGTTCCATCGCCCACGACGACGCATTTGATCTGCCGCGACGGCGATGACATCGTTCTGAAGCACAATTTCACGATATGCAACGGATTCAGAAACAAAAAATGAAAAGGAAACGAGGACGAACGGAATAAAGAAAAGAAAAAGGGCGTTTTCATTGGTGACTCACCAAGACACAACAGGTGGCATGAGGGCCATTGCGAAAGAGAAAGGAGAGGCGCCCATGACGTGGCAACCAAAATTGGCATGTCAAATGCATGCAAAAAAGAGTGAGAGGGGGTTCGGTTAGCGAATGCAAATGAGCCCTAGCCCGTCAATGGAAAGAGCTGTGGTAGAGTGAGCGAAAGGGGAGGGCTCCCTCTTAGAAAGAGGCGTTTCAACATCTGCATGGGGTCAGGGCCCCCCGTAATTTAGAACATCTGGTTTGTTTCCCAACAGTGCACATTGATATCGTCCGTCGGACACGAAGTCCCATAAAACTAATGCATTTTGCGAAAGGTGTGGAAGCGAAATTCCGGATGTGCGTGCCTCTTTCGACTTTTTGGATTCAATTAGTTTCGTCGCCAGGGAGAGAGGGGGGAAAGAGGCGATGCGTATATTGTTGGTGTAACTTTTTGAGAGAAGGAGATGAGAAGATTGATGAGGAGGTAGAGGGCAATGAAAATTTTTGGGAGGGGAGAAGAGAGAGTTGCTGATTAATTGTGATAATTTGTTATCGTTACTTCTTATGTGAAAAGTTAAGATTGGAATGGGAGGAGGCATCAGGGGACTGATAAGAGAGGGCAGAACGTTAAAACGCATTAATTGTGAACTAGTGCTAGTTATCCATTGAAAATTGAGGGAGCTGATTAAAATACTGTCTATATCACGGTACATTGCTATCCATGGGTTTTAAAATTGAGTCATAGTCCTATAAACTATTTCTAGGTTCAGCGAATCGTTACCAAGTATGTGAAACTATTCCTTCGCCTAAAAAACTACGGCTTAGCTTAGTGAACCGTTCATAAGGCTATCAAGCTAATCCCACAATTTGCAACCCATTCTGAAGCCTTCTGAATCTTTTCTAAACTTAATGAGCCTATTTTATCTTCAAAAAACTGTTTCGCGAGACACTTTGTTTTAAAGCTTATGGGACCGTATTAGGCCTAAAGTGCTCTTTTTCGGCCTATAAATTAGCAAACCAATTTTAAGACAATGAATCGTCTTATAGTCTATCCATATGCCTAGTAATCTACTGTGGAAGAGCCCAGTACTTCATTTCTAGGCTACAACGGTAAGAACTGTACCGATCACTGAAAAAAAAAACGTTTTCAAAGCACTATCAAAATGTAGATCCCCAAAATATTGTTAACAAACTTATTACAGTAAACTAGTATCGCACAAAACTGCTATTACCGTTTTATAGGTTCACCAATAAATCCCATCAATCTAGACAGAAACTTTGTTACATTTTTTCGACGAAACGAACAAATATCTGCAAAAGTTTACACTAGATTTGCTAAACCTAACTCCTCGTCAAGATTAAGACAAGAGATTTCAAGTTCAATCGACAAACCCGAAGAAAGTCTTTCTGTTTTCGGTTTCCTCCCTCGATTTCCGAAATATGGCCTTCACGGAAAGAAAAGACCATTAAAGCGCAAAGTTCATCCAATCAAAACATATCTCTATCTTCCTGAACGTCGAACCATAAACATAAAACCATTTCCATTGCCCTGTTAAACTTTTTTCCCTCCCCAATAGCAAACAAAACAAAAGAGCAACAAAAAATAATGCGAAACCCCATTAAAAACACATCCGGGGAGGGGGAGAGTGGGGAGGGGAAAGGTTATACGTGTGAGTGTGCAGTGACTCATCGCCCCGCCAAACACACTCTCTCACACACACGGTGAACCGTTCACTGCCTATAGAGTGGGAGGAGCGCGGAGGGTGCAGAGTGCGACGGGGCGCGTTTGCACACCGTCGAGTATCGATCTGTGCGCGACCCGGAGGCGAGTGGTCTCTGTGTCTCGCGCATATTGGAATAGCGCTCCCGTTGTTCGAGGGGTCATATCATGTCGCAGGGGATACTTGATGTCCTTCACTCTATCATCATTAACTTTGGCTTGTTTTATTGTTGTCTCTCTGGCGCCCTACTTTTTTCTCTTTTTTTTTGTTTTTTGTTCAGCTTTCAAAAATCTCAAATTTAAAATCCTCTCTTCTTCCAGATGTCTCGAGTCGGTGCAGCAATCATCGGAGTTCTCTTCATCATGTCCATGTTCGACGTGATGCGAAGTAAGCCTCTTTTCAACTTCTCCAAAAGCCCTAAAACCCAGCAGTTTCAGCGGAAGAGCACCATCACGATGAGGACCACCACCACCATGAGAAGGACGAGTTCGCCGCCGAGTTTGGAGATGAGAATGATGCCAACTCGTTCAGGTTTGATCTTTGAGTGTTTGCTTTTTCGTTCAGCACAAGAATCAACAAAAATGTATCATTGTTAGGGAAAAAAGTGTTTGGGAAAGGTGGATTGGGTTTCGAATTGAGTTTTTTGAATGAGCATCCGCACTTTATGGAGAGACTTGCCAATTTTCGTCAAGAATGATGCAAAAATACGATTTTCCAGCCAGGGAACCGAGGAGGAACACATCGAGGTGCGGGAGCAGTCCTCGTTCGTTAAGCCCACCGCCGTCCACCATGCCAAGGATCTCCCAACGCTCAGAATCTTCTACTGGTAAGACACAACGTCCATTCCTCACAAACACACTAATTCCCTTTCTTTTCCAGCGTCTCCTGCGGCTACAAGCAAGCCTTCGACCAGTTCACCCAGTTCGCCAAGGAAAAGTACCCGAACATGCCAATGGAGGGCGCCAACTTCGCCCCGGTCCTCTGGAAGGCCTACGTCGCCCAGGCAATCAGCTTTGTGAAAATGGCTCTTCTCGTGATTGTTCTCACCGGCTCTAATCCCCTTGAGAGATTTGGACTCGGCTACCCGGCGGCTCTCCAGCACGCCCATGGAAACAAGATGTCGTCCTGCATGCTGATCTTTATGCTTGGCAACCTGGCCGAGCAGAGCTTGATCTCCACGGGAGCGTTCGAGGTGTACCTTGGAAATGAGCAGATTTGGAGCAAGATCGAGTCGGGAAGAGTGCCATCGCCACAGGAGTTCATGCAGGTTGGGGAATTTATTAGATTTATAGAGAAAAACGTAAAATTTACAGCTCATTGACGCCCAGCTCGCCGTCCTTGGAAAAGCGCCAGTGAACACCGAATCGTTTGGCGAATTCCAGCAGAATGTCTAGATTTTCCTAGATTTCGGCGAGATTCCAGACTGCTGCTACTCCAATTGCTTTCATCACCTCTACAACGTCCTGCTCAACTCGTACTTCATTCCTGTCTTTTTTCTATTTAAAATTTTTTGCCAGAGTTGATTCCAAATGTGGGTATTTTCTAAAATTTGCACCCTAGTGTTTTAAATTATTGTCATTTTCATTTTCTTTTTTGTGTTTTTTCTTCTCTCTTTCTCTTTCTTCCTGAGTTCCAAGGTTCCAAGGTTCCAAAGTTCCAAAGTTCCAAAGACTTTTCAATATAAATGTTTAAAGTTTTATTCGATTTATATGCAATGAATGTTTTTCCAAAAAAATACAAATTAAAATGGGTTAATGAGTTCGTTAAAAGAGTGCTTGGCACAAATAAAAGCTAAATTCACAACGGCAATGTTTTTGGCGAGTTGTCGCGAGTACTGCTTCAGCTTTTTCTCGTCCAGAGAATTCTCCATCTTTGTGATCACATCGTGCACTTGAGAGATGGCGTGGCCATTGTACCAGTCTTCAGGGCTCGGGTAGAAGAGTACGTGCCTCGATTGTGGATTCTCGGGGGCTCCGAATGGGTTGATGAAGCATTTTTCGAATCTTTAATGGTTTTTGGTGAATTTTTATCTAGTTTGAAGAAGAATTTCTTACTCAATAAGTCGGTTATTCACATCCACTCTCTCATTGAATGAAAGCTCTTGTAGTTTTGTGATATTTTGTTGATGAACCAGTCTGGAGACTTCCTGGAATATATATTTTCATGGTTTAAAGAGATTCTAGCCTCTAACAAAGAATACCTCAACTGTCTTTTGTAAAAGTGAGAACTGCTTCACTGCTGGTTGCAATAAATCTGTGATGTTCTGCATATCCAGGGCGCTTTGAAGATGAGCATCTATTTTCGGCAAGTAGTCGAAGGTGACGTCATCCATTAGCTCTCGAAGACTGAAACATTCATGATCAGAACGTTCTCTCTCATTTTAGAAGTATAATGATAATTGCTCACTCATAAGGTAGAATTTTGCTCTCCGTGAATCTCAGCGCCATATCAACCATCAACTCGCCCACCGCCTTATGCATTTTGAAGTTCGGATCCAAGATCTTCTCAATCAAAAACGGTGTCTCGTAAATTGTATGGTACAATGGATACGCAGGCGGTGCATCCAGCGAGTTTCCAACGAAGAAAATGATTGGAATACCTAAACGTGCCCACTATAACAGTACGTGTGGTCTTTTAATCTCACCTAAGTAGTTGAAGAACGGCATATGATCACTCCCCCCGGCGGGAATTCGCATAAACGGGTGCGTGGAACGGTTGGTTTTTGATGGGTAGAAGTGCTTCCTGAAATAAAGGGCATTGGATTATGCAAATTGAGCAGACTAGGTGGTCACCAGGAATCGTAAATCGAGTGTCTGCCCTCTTTCCGCTCGTCATCGTTCGGGTGTACTGTATTGGAGCTCGCATCACGGAGAACACTGGCGACGGATGGGTTGGCAATTCCGAAGCTGGAAAGGGAATGAGTTTTCACAAATGGAGGTACTATGGAGGTACATTGTCTGATTTCCACCGATCAAATCCATGTTAATGACCACCACAGCTCTTCTCATCAATTGTTGTCGGTACTCTTCGACGAATTCAGTGGAGCCAATCAGACCATACTCTTCCGCATCCCAATGAGCAAATAGAATTGATCTTGCTGAAAAAACCCAATAAGTCTTGTGAATCCTAAATGCTACGAACCCGGAGCCCATCCCGTCTTATTCTGATACTCCTTCAATGCCCTCGAGATCTCCAGCAGCGTCGCCGTTCCACTGTTTGGGTCCACTGCACCATACGCCCATGCGTCATAGTGGTTCGACACAATCACAAGTTTTTCGGGCTCCTGGCTCCCTCTGATAAAGCCCAACACGTTTTGAATCTTGCTGAAACGTATAACCAGTTTACCATGGGACACTTTAATCTTACCGTTCTTCATTCTTTGCGTGTACGGTCATACGGAGTTTCTGCCCGTTGATCAGCCCCGGTCCATAGCGGTATGTCACGTTCAATTTTCCTAGAAAAATATCACTATGAAAAGAAAAGAGGTGAATGTATTTGTGATTACCTGCAAAGTCATCTACCACCGCGTCGCTCTTCATGTTTGCGAACAGCACCTGCGCCGCTGAATAGGGAATGGGAAGTACTGGAATTGTGGGAATCAGTTTCGCCGCGTACAACTGAAAAAAATGACTCCAATTAAATGCTCAAATGAGTTGGCTCACATCCTCTTCAGTCCTCTCCTTGTAAAGCTCTCCGATCGATGGAAAGGCTGGAGTTCTGGGGTCACCCGATCCTATGTAAATCCCACCACGTTGGACGGCGCCTGGTGGCATTTTGTCGGTGCTCATGAAGGTTTCATCTGAAAATTTCATACACTATAACAAGACAGAAGAAGAAGCAAGACGTTTTGTCAAACTTACTCGGTCTAGTTCCCCAACTGGCCACTTGAATCGGGTCCGAGTAGAGCAGACATCCCTTCGCACCCATTTTCTCCGCCATCTGTGCAATGTTCCCGCGGAAATTCGAACTGTATCGAACCAAAAATATTTTGTCCTGAAAATAGGAACTCAACTCCTGCACAACCTTTTAGACTTTACCTTCAACTCTATTCCCAATGATTGCACATGTGCGATATCCTGATAGCTTGCCTTGTTCACATAGACCACGTCTCCTTCTGCCACTCCAGGCGCCGAGTACGCCACCCACTGAATCTCAGCCGTCGGATCGGTTTGCTCGTCTTTTATCAGCGATGGGCTTCTTCCAGTGGTTTTAAAGGCAGTTTTCCCATCCTCGGTGAGGATTTCAATGGTGTTGGGGTTGGTCCAGTTAGGGTACGAGAGCAGGACATTGTACTCGTTGAAATGGACGTCTGGAAGGCTGAAGGAGTGATAGGAGTAGCAGGAGGAGAGGGCGTACCTTCTAATCCTTGACTTTTCAATTGATCTCTGATTATCTCGGCGACCCGCAGGTTATTTTCGGTTCCCGCGACATGAGCCTTCTTGGTAACTGCTAGTAGATTGGCTCGAATGTTTTCGGGATTCATCAATTCTTTTATCGCTTTTAGAACTGCTTCTGAAGAAAGTTCAACTCTTTTCGGCACAAATTATCCACTTACCTTCTGAATTGGCATTTGATGCCGCTGAAACCACTTTGAGAGGCGCCGAGAAGTACGTCTTGTGAACGGTGTGCGAAATAAGCACCGTCAACGCGATCACGGAGACCGTAATCAACACCGCACCGGTAGTCTTCATGCCTCGCGCCTTGCTGGTTTTCCGGAACACCTTCTGGAAAAGTGCAGCTTGTTGAAACGACCCGTCCACTCTGCTCCCTTTTTATTGGGAGTCTTCTCCTGTACCAGACATATGCAAATATTTTAAGCTGTCTATTCACGAGGTGGTTTTGCAGTCTTTTTTTTCTCCGAAAAGGGTAACAAACCTCACTGTTCTTGTTCTGCGAATTCAGACAGCAACAGCCAGAAGGGAAGCGCTTCCGAACGTTTATCATGGTCGCAACTTCCTGGATGGTAGCACTTTTTGTACGGTTTAATCGGTTAACCTGCACCCGGAAGTAGAAAGGCGAATTCAAGACAAAAATGAGAAAAAAGGGAGAACTAAAAATGAATCATATGGTTGGCAGGTTGCCCCCATAAAATTATGGCAGTCCAGAGAAATGTGTGCGACTGATTGCCTTTCTCTCGCAATCTTATCTCGATTGCCTTTTTGACATGTTTTTTGTGAGTTCTTTTTTCTTTTCTGACAAGATAAAAAAGTAAAGGTTTATTGGTGTTTTAATGGGCAAGACAGTCAAAGAAAAAAGTGGTTCGGTCTGGAAGCGATTGACGGTTCATGTGGACTTTAGCGTTTGAAGACGCGACGAACACGGTCTGAAATTTGAAAAGTAAAGGGGAAGAGGAATGGATGGTCTCACTCCAGGCTCTTCTGTACCATGGAGGACGAACAGTATGCTTGATGTCGGTGGCAATGCGTTTCACGTCACGTTTCACATCCTTTTCTGAAATTAGTCAGGAGTTTGAAGGTTTGAATTTTGAGTGCTATATGGTTTGAGTAGTTTGTATGTAAAAAAGTCACGTTTTGGCTACATACAAGGAGTATCACAGTTTTTGAAATTAACTAGACCAAAGCTGAACATGCGTTCTGGTTCGCAAGTGTTTAATGAGAACAGCTGAAGCTCAAATTTGTGGATATTTATAACAACCTGGATACTCGAAGAAAAATTATTCGTTCTGGATGGATCACAAGAAGAGCAAATCAGAGTTTGAAAGCTCCTAGAGCCAGGAAATGGTTGTTTGAATTTCAAGTACAATTACTATGATTTCAGTACAATTTTTCAAAAGATAGTATCAGAAGATCGTGAAAATATTATCATTATGAAGTAAAAACTGTCACATCCAATTATTGTCGACTTTAACTTGATTAATTTCACAAATATTTGATTAGAAAAGCAATTTGTTGAAAGTAAAAGACGGATAATGATGAACAATTTGAAAACCCGTGAGTTGTCGTCAGTTATGACATATACACTCTTTACCTGTATTTTTCTTTTGGTAACGTTCTCAAATCTAAGCACTACTCTCAAACTTCTAAACAATCTTGAATATCAACATTTTCGATCTACCGCAAAAAACCTACCAATCGACATGATTTACAACGGCAAAGAATTCAACAATAACGGTCGACCGACCCCAAAATGAGAAAGAAAAGTCTCGTCGTACACAAAAAGAATGTGGGTGTGTTTCCCTGTCACATTACATTTTACCTGATCACGGTTGTCACATGTCATCGCGCAGTTACTACTGTTTTCCAATTTTGTTCTTTCCGCCAATTCAACTCGTTATTTATTTGAGGGGTTTTGTATGTACAGACAGGATAGTCAACATGAAATGGGAATGTTCTAGGGGGAAGTTGTCAATGCTCAGAGAGGGCAGAGAATGGTTGGGATGGGATGGGATGGGATATGATAACTAAACAAGGCCTAACAATTATACAATATGGGGGTGGAGCTTGAGGCACTTCTTGCTGGAATCCACGTTGAATCCCTTGAATTGAGAAGCCAGGGGTTCACGACGTTGAATAGAAAGGTATCTGGAATATATCAAGTTGGATTTGAAAAGTCAAAACTTTATAGAACTGTGAGATTTAGTAGGGTATTCATATGGGGTCATTAGAACTGACTAATGAATCACAAAACAACCACGTCGTTATTTTTGAGGCACCATATATCATTCAATAGCTGATACTACAAGAAGAAAGATTCTGCCTTCAACTTTTGATAAGACTATCTGGGGAGCTAGATCTAGATGTATGTGAATTGTAAAAATGGATCATGATCATGAAAGAAGAACGTTGATGTCAGGTAGTTTTTGAGAAACACGATATCATGTGAAAACAAGTAGAAAACGTTCTTCAGACGCATTACAAGTTAGTTTTCTGGCAAGTTTATTAATCACCAGTCAATTATACAAGTTATTTTAGCTATTTAATGGTATCAGTTTCAGTTTCATATATATTTAAACTACTATCATTCAAAAGCTTTTTTTTGCTGACATGAGCTTGCAACTGCTTTCAAAGCCGGCTACCGACACTTGAGAGCTTAGATATCATAAGAAAAACTCACCCCACTAGAATACTGGACTTCATAATATCCACCGCCTCCCGTCCACACTTCTCCTCGACACGTGGCATCACACAAGTCAGCACTTTCTCCAACGCCTCACACTTCTCCCCCTCAATCTCCGCGATGTCTTGCAACGCCTTCCCAAACGTGGATTGCACGTGCTCCTTCAAACTCAAAAACTGATCGTCATCGTTCTCCAAGTCCTTGTTTGCGGTCAACTCGGCCACTTCCTTTGTAGCCTTGATATGTGCACGTGCGATTCTTCTACCCGCTGAGTATCTCGTGTAGTTGTAGGCTAGCATTTCCTGAAAGCCAAAATTTTTGATAGTTTTTTGATTGGTTTCATTATGAGAGGTCTTACTTCAAAGCAAGGTCTGGTGTATTCTTCGACGTTGTTCGAAAAGCAATGGTATACTGTGTTATCAATTTCAGGTTCTGGACATTGTCTATCCAGGAGAATCCTTAGGTTACCATCGGTGTTCTTCAAGTCATCAAGCCTCCAGTAGATTGCAGTTCTGAACGGGATGAGTTCATTAGTGTATTGTAGTTTTGATCTACCTAGACTCTCCAAATCCATACTGGCACTGAAGCTGCATCTCATACTTCTCGCAAAGCTGTCGGAGTCCCTCCTTGAAAACTTCAGCATCCATGGACACAAATCGAGCGGCAAAGGAGTTGAAGCCCAACGTGAGGAGCAACTGAAAAAACAACCATGACCTCAAGTAACCCTATTATACAAACTTTCATATCCTTTGTCAGTTTGGTGTTGTAAACCGATTGGAACACGGTTTGCGCGCGCTCATGACCCAGAGTGTTGCATTCCATGAAGTAGTCCTCATAGACGTTCATTCTGTAAAAGTGGTTCTGTTGGACTTGATTGGATCTGATTGATGGTTGGCGTGTGATGGGCGCAGAGAACTATCATGGACTAGAGACGAAATGTGTCGAAAAGAAGGTTCGGGGGAATCAGAAGATCATAATTTGGTAGGAAATTGTAGAGTTGGAAGGTGAGATGGGTGGGATTGATGTGGGGTACTTTATGCTAGGAAGATAGCAATGAAAAGAGCTCAGATTGTGAAATATTGAAACGAAAACTGGAATTTTTTATGCAAAATGTGTTAAAATGCATCCCAATTAACATATGTACCCATGTACAGTCCCTTAACCTTCTAATTTTACAGATAATTTTACAGATACTATATTCTATATCTAGAGTAGTCGAATATAGTGTACCAACCCTATGTTTTTCAAATGTGAAAGCCTTATCCAAGCCAACAAACCTTTACATATATTTAGTTACTCACCTTTCCCTTGACGTCGCATTTTCCGTTGCAAACAAGAAGTTTTTATACGCTGAAAAACACCCCTATTACTCCATCCGAACCATATCCACCCACCTTTAGCTCCGAACTTCCTCGCCTCTCCAAGCAACTCATTTGGAAGACGATCATACACTATACTTTGAGTTATTCTTGCATTTACAGCAGCCAGACAAGCCAGACATAATACAAAGAAACAGGAAGTGGTGACACTTGGCATTCACGACAGCAATAATAGACTAGTACAACTGATTGGGCACGAGAAGCAGTGGGAGCAGCAAAAAAACAAACAAAACAGCCAAAATAGCACCCAGGTGTTACTGTTTGTGTTTGATGAAAAAGTCGCCTCTTGATCGTACACTTTTATAATTTGGACGATATGGGCAGTGACACTGCCCACAGTATCACATTCATCACACGTCTCTTGTGTAGGCGATGTGAAGAAGTTGCGCGAAGAAAAATGGAGAATGGGCGACGGAAATGTGTCAAAAATAGGAAATCAGTCTATGGTCGTTCAACGACAAACGCCGTCTAGATGTTTGGACTGGAGTTTTGGAGAGAGCGATGACGTCGTGGTGGAACGGTCTTCTGTGGTTTAATTCTAGGAGTATTCTGGAGTTGGAAGACGTGATGATGATTCTAGAGGGATCAAAGAACCCACGTCAAGATTATTGGGATCATTGCGCGCTTTATTTGTAATCGACATGTGATTCTCATACCATTTTGTGATCGGTTTGTTCACTTTTGTAATTCTTTGATTTTCATCTATCATTTTTTAAAGTTTTATTTTCTCAAAGAAGCATGCAACAAATACAGTATCTTTTACAAAGCAAAGGGGGTTCAATAAAGAGTTTGACTAGACTAACAAGGGTCCGAAATTCCAACAAAACGGCCAGATTTTGAAGGAAGTTTCAGACAATGGCATAGATAAAATATTGGTATCACAAAGCGCTGATTTTACAAAGAACAAAGGGAGAAAAGCAAAGAAAAAGAAAAATGACAGGAAAACGCGGGAAAAAATAAAATTAGGAAAAAAGCGTGGAATAATAGTAAAAATGGGTACCCGTGAACAAAAATCTATCAAGATCGAGATCAAATGTAACTGGAAAAAAATCTTAAGGATTAAAAGTAAAAAATATATGAAAAAAGCGATTAATAATTGCGTCTGATGCGCTTAGCAGGTGGTGCAGAACTTGGTGGTGCGGATCGTCGGCTTTTGTTGTCTTTCTTGGCTGGCACATTCACAGGGTCATCTCTAGTCGGCGCCAATTCGTACATCCTCGGGTCCATCAGAGATAGCCTCTTATCCTCATTGCGTTCATTGCCAGTCACACCAAAGTGCTTGATGTAGTGGCGACTTCGTTTGTCATTGCTGGAAAATTAATGGGTTTTGAATGGAATTTGATGTAAATTATTTGAAAAAATTGATAAAAATGGCAAAAGCCACTCACTAGTCAGTCAAAATCCGCTTGAGCACTCGATAACTCTGCGAGATATAAATCTGCAGAATCTTTGCCCAATCCACGTGGTACTTGTTGTCGGTGTCGTACATCAGTGTGCGGTCCAACTTTTCAAAGACGAGACGATCATCCTTGCCAACATTCTCGAGTGTCTTGAACACCATGCTCAACATGCCAGTGCTTTTGTTCACCTGTAATTCACATAGTTAACACAAAGCACATTAACTTTTAAAACTTACAATAAGAGTAATGTTGCATGTGCCGCATACCACATCAACGGAATCTTCATTCTTCCTGATGCAGCTGAGATTTGGAATCAAGTAATCCCGATGCACCTCCATTTTCCTCTCCCTGACCACAGAGTAGAACATCTGATTGTCGAAGCAATGGAAGATGCTTCCAATGTTGGATGGCTCGATGTAGATGTCGTCTGTTCGGATGCGAAGCAGCTTCTCGTAGAAGTTATCAATCACTCGAGCGTCTTGTCCGATATCGAATCTCAGTTTTGGCGCGCTAATAATGGCAGAGATCATGAGAGCATTCATGGCAGCTGGGGCAGCATTCACATCTTTCCTGGTGAGGAACGTCTTCCTCTTCATCAATTGAACCATGCTGCGGAAGGTCTTGTGCTCGTAATAAGCTCTCATGTGAGGGTCAATGTCCTCGCGGGTCAGCTTGCCTCGGCTAGTGAAGCTTGCCAAGAAGTTCCTGCTCTGATTGTAGATGATCTGATAAAAGTCCAGGGTCGCCGGCGTTGACTCAAACTTGATCCATCTGCCTTTGAAGAAGTCGTAGAGGAAGCCGATTTTCTCAGCGGCGTTTTGGAGTTTGATGCGTTCAATTCTCTCGGGAAGAGTGTCGCGGAGACTGAACGTCATCATGTCCACAGTCTCATCAAAGTCCATGTTGGAGTTGAGCCATCTGTTGAATTGAGGTGAGAGGGAAAGTGTCGACGGTACACGGATCTGAAAATGGTTAGTTTTGCAATCTCAATTTCTAAAAAAGGTAACTTACTTTAGTAATGTTAGATAACGCAATAGAAGTTCCAATGTTGAAGATCCTCTTCGGGTTCATTTTGCTTCTGAAAACAATCAAAATCCTTTTGAATATTTATTTTTCTTCAACTCACTCTAACTGCCGAATCTCATTCCTCTGTCGCTCCAAAGGCTCTATGTTGAACATGGCGTTCTTCACAAACTCCAAGTTTTCGCGGACCGTTTTCAACGTCTTCTTGATGTCATCAATCTTTTGAGTGGTCTCCGCATAATAGACAGCGTATGGATTGAAGACATGCTTCGCAATCAGGTACATCATATGCTCAAACAGTCCGAGGTTGAACTTCATCACCAGTTCATAACCATCGTAGAGGTTGCGGAAGTATTGCGAATCACGGGATTTCATCACCTGGAAAACTTTTAACACGATGTTTGTGGACTAGAAAAGGAGTTACTTACCGCTACACCTCTCACCAGCACCGACGCTTCGAAGAGTTTATCCTTGATGTACTGCTCGAACATGTAGTACTCATCCATGACAAGGGACACTTTCTCTCCACGAATCAGTTTCTTCTTCTCATACGCTGGGTACTGTCCAGAAGTGATGCTGGTGCCTTTGTATCCAATCAATGGCATCAATCTGATAGACTTCTCAACTGCCTTTTCATCCAACTCCTTGGCAGCGCCCACTGCGAGGTTTTCTGGCTTTCCGGTTGTCTGAAATTGAAATGTTAACAAATTCTGGAGTTTTTTGACAAAAACTTACAATAAGATTCATGAAGAGCAACTCCGACTGCTTCTTCTTGTCCTCAAACCCTTTCACCCCCTTCATCAAACTCGGCAGCTCGTGCAACTCGTTGACCTGTTCCGGCTTGATTGGCTTGGTTCCCTCCGCAAAGTTAAGATGGGTGTTCTGCTTATCGTACTCTCGCGCCACGAAATCAATCTTCTCCTGTGCGTACTTCTCGAGGTAGTCGAAGTTGCAGACTGAAGAGCATCTCTTGCGTCCTTTGAACTCATGGGTCCTTCCGTTCTGCTCACGATCCAAACTTCTTGCTCTCGGTGGAATGACAGATTGCATCCGCTTTTGAGTAACTTCGTGTTTTTGATTGGCACAAATGATGGCGGACACTGAAGGTTGCTCCTCAATAGTTTCTCTCATGGACTCTTGCTGTGATGGGAGATCTTCTGACTCTTCGGACTCTCGCATTCGTTTTCTGGAGTCTCGAACGTCTGGCGCGGAGGAAATTACGGTCGAAGCGAGGCTTTCCTGTGGCAACGATCGCTTGGCAGTCAGAATATTGCGCTGAATAGTAGTCGTTCTGTCTCCATCATCCTCATCAGTTTCGCTCTCTTCAACACTGCTTCTATCCGTTGTCAGCTCATCGCTGGATGCACTTTCAATTAACGGAATGGTACAGGTATGGTTCAGAGTATCATTCAACTCTCTGAACATTTTCTTGGTGCTGACCACTCGAAGTTGCGCGGAATACTCATTGTACTCTGCACCAGTTCTCAAGAAAGTCTGCTCCGCAACCGATCCAATCTCCAAGTGAAGCACCGAGTTCGGTCCGTGCTTGCACACAAATCGTCCCACCAGCATGGTCATCATGTATGGTCCGACAGAGGGGGCGGATGCCACGTGGCAAGCTCCACTGTCCTCAGACTGGTTGAAGTGCTCACAAAGGCAATTGGAAACCAGCACGACATCTCCATTGGTGCATCCTCCACAAGCCTTGAACGCTGTGTCTTCGTGACTGTCCGGAGAGCAACGCTGTGGAAGAGTGTTTCCCATGATCCAGTGATGTTTGTAGACTTTGAACTTGAAGTCGACTAGTCCATCCTCCGAGACGGATTTCTTGAAAGCGTCATAGTTGTTCTTGAACTTCTCGAGATCAGTGAAGAACTCCAGAGCAGATTTGGCGCCGACGGTCCATTTCATCTCGTTGAAAGTCTCTTCGTCAAGAATTCGGTTGCTGAACATGGCAAGCGCTGAAATAGAGAACGTTTAAGAGTTGAACTTATTAGAAGTGATAACTACCTTTGGTCTCAGTTTGTCTTCTTGCGGAATTGCTATCCTCCATGATCAATGGAATCAGCTTTTTCTTTCCGTTTGAGTCGGTTTTTCGGATAATGATATGGACTGAAAATTCATTTTGATTATTACTAGAAAAAGAAAAGCTAAACGCTTACATCTAGAATCGCTCCTCTTATGACCACGTTGATAGTTCTTGAAGACAGGAACAGTCTCCCACTCACCTCCACTGAGATCATCGACTGAAAATGAAAATTTAGTTAAATGGGTTTGAGTTCTTTAGTAACTTACAAGTTCTCTCGATAGTTTTCCATGCAACATCCTCAAAATTGACATCAAACTTGGGAAGTTTGGAAGGAAGAGCCGCTTCATGTTCAGCTTCAAGTTTTCTTTTCAACTTTCGATCGATCTTTTGTTTCTTCTGCTCATCAATCGACTTGTCCACGACGTTCTCTTGCACAGTTGACAAATCCGCCCACATGTTCTTCAAGTCAGTCTCATCCAGGTTCACCTCTCGCTCTGAGGATTCTTGAGCTCTTTCCATCTCTCTCCATTGAACTCCGATCTTCTTGAGCTCCATGCGACTGAACAACTTGTTCACGGCTTCCGTCATGCAGTCTCCATAGGTGTTAAGAGACGAGAACCAAAGACGAAGACTTCTCACTCGATACACTCGCTCCGAGTCGTCTTCCTCTGCCTTTCGCACATAGCTATCCCAGCCTTGCTTCTCCATGACGGCGTTGCTGGTGAGCTCTAAGTCTTTGCTCATGATGTAGATTTCCTCAGTTGTCAAAGAATCATTTTGCTTGAGAGTCTCAGTGAGCAATGTAGTGAGCTCCTTAACCACTTCGCAGAAGATATGTCTCGAGTCAGCACCTTCGTGGAAGAGTTTGTGAGTGTCCAGGCCCAAGATCAGGTTCCCGATGGCATTGAGAACTCTCGTCGCGGCAATCTTGGTGAACTCGAATCCATTCTGACGGAGCGTTTTGCGGAACATTGTCTTGTCTTCGTTACAAGCTTCTGCCATGATTTGAGAGGTCTCCAACAATTTCTCGATAACCGTCATTGCTCCAGCGGTATCCTTTTTGACCAATTGATCGAGAGTTCTCCGGCAGGAAATTGTGGACGAATCAGCGAGCATTCCAGTGGCAAAGCGGCAGAGAACGGGGATGATTCCGAACGACCAGCACAGTTTGCGGTACTCAGACACAGCGCTGTGCTTCAAAAGCTCATCGAGCTTCTCAAGAACGACGATTCTCTCGCGAAGTGTCATGTTCTCCTCGAAGTTGGTGACGAGTTTCCAGATTGGAGTGAGGTTCCTAATGACTTCCGGGGCAAGTTTCTCGCTGGCACTGGACTCGGTGTTTGAGTTGGTGAGCTGTACAGATTTTGGAGCTTCTGGGGTCTTCAGAAGAGAAGAGTTGGGAGTCAATTGAGTTTGAGGGCTTGGCAGAGCTTGCGGACTTGCTTGAGGTGTCAGCGACATTTGTGGGGTTTGCACAGTGAGCTTCTGCGCGCTATCGAACAACCTCTTTCCAGAGACAGTTCTGGCAGATCGTGGCAGTTGAGGAGTCTTGAAGGCACCTGGCTTAGGGGTGCTCGTCGCCAGTGGAGTCATGCTGATCGTCATCTGCACGTGAGCATGATCCGGTCGTTTGAGCACAATCGAAGTGCATAGCTGTGAATTCTTTCGCAGTGCTACATTGAGAGTGGCGTTCACTTCTTTCTCATAAGCGATTTGAGAGGAAAAGTTGAGAGAGAACTTCTCCGAGGCGGTACAGTCTCCAGTCGAGTTGCGAAGTGGAGTGGACAAAAGACCGGTTTGTGTTCGCACGAGGCTTTGACGAGCGCTTCTGTTGCCAAAGTTGTAGGACTGATCGAGGTCACTCTGGCTGAGCACGCGGTTCTTGTAGTCAAACTTGAGAAGGTTCTCATAGAACTCAAACTGCCACTCGCGTTGTCTGGGTCCGATGACGGCGTACTTGAAGCACTTTGCCAAGTTGGTGAAGATCAAGTTGTGGAATGAGTCGGTCGACTCCTTGTACGGCTTCTGAAATGATAGAATAGAACTATAATACTTTTCTGGATCAAACTCACTTCAACCATTCCATAGAGTGTGTCGATCACAAAGTCGCTTCTCATTCCGCATTCCGCGAAGAATTCCTTTGCCCACTGAGCACTTTGAGTCTTCATAAGAAGTCGGATGTTGGTGTTTTGGAATTGGTGGCGTGCTTTGCGGAACTTGGGGAGGGTGAGGTCAACAATCACATTCTCAAGGAAGACAATCTCATCGTCATGCAGTTCAGAAAGTCGCTTTTTCTCCGCCAGAAGTTTGGTGAACTGTTGTCGTTCAGCGGTTTTCCGAGCTTGCTCCGCCTTTCTTGCCTCTTCAGCCTTCTTTGCCAGTTCTGCTTTTTTAGCTTCAAGAGCTTTCCTAGCTTCTTCAGCTTTTCTGGCGGCTTCGGCTTTCCTGGCTGCTTCAGCTCTTTTGGCTTCTTCAGCCTTTCTCGCTTCCTCAGCCTTCTTTGCTTCTTCAGCCTTCTTCGCTTCTTCGGCTCTCTTTGCTGCCTCTTCTTTCAATCGGATTGCTTCTGTGGCTTTTCTAGAAATTTCCAGAGCTTTCTCAATTTCTTCCTTCTCTCTGTGGATCTTCTCGTAGTCCTCACGATTTTCCTGATTCTTCTTCTCACGACGCAGCCGTTCTGCCTCCTTAGCTTTTGCTGCTCTCTCCGCCTCCTCCTTCTTTGCTTTCTCCCTTGCGAACTGTTCTTGACGAAGGCGCTCCTCCAGAAGCTTCATTCGTTGGGCTTGAAGAATAGCTTGTTCTTTTTGCAGCCGAGCTTGCTCCAAGCGAGCCTTCTCAAGTTCCAACCGCTCCCTGGCAATCCGCTCCTCTTCTTTCTTCCGCTCTTGCTCCTCCAGAAGCCGTCGCTGCAGCTCCGCTTGCTTTTGGGTGAGCGCGGTAGCATCAATTCCCAATTTCTGCAGACGCTTCTTCTCCGCCTTCTTATCATTCTTCTTTTTATTGATCAGTTTTTCTCTCTCCTTTTGCTTTTCGGCTACGGCAAACTGCTGCTGGATCTTTTCCAACTCGCGTGCAGAGAAGGTTTCGAGCATTTTGTCGTATTGCTGCTTTCTAGCGGCTTCCTTCGCCGCGAGTCTCTGTCGAGCCTCAGCAGCATTCTTCGGAATAGACTGTTTCAGTTTCACCAGCTCATTTTTAAGCATCACCCGGGTGTGCACAGGATTTCCCGAAAGCATCTCCGCTAGGCAGAATTCCGGAGGTGGCAGCTCGGCTTCAGGATTTTCTTTCAATAATGAAAGTTTCTTGCGTCTTTCAGTGATAGAGTCCTGGCGGAAGAATGTCACATGATTCATTCCACGTCCGCTTGCAACCTTAATTGAATAATTAGGATACTTAAGATGAACTTGAATTAGCTCACTTCTTTAGCCTCGAGAGTGCTCACAATTGACCCCAAGCATTGGAATACATCTCTGGACAAATCAGTTTCGTTTTTGGCGTACACTCGTGGGATGTTGAACTCGCGGAACTTGGAAGGAATTCTTGCGGCAACTGGAAAAAAAGAATAAAGTTTTGAAGTTAAATTGAAGAATGATTCTATTCAACTTACTTTTTGTCTCCGCCCAATGCTTCTCAGTGACTGGAAGTTTGTAGGAGATGCAATCCTTCAATTGAGCAAGGAACTTCTTGTTGTCAACGTTCCTCTTCCTGTGCATCGCGCGACTTTTTCTGATGCGGCGCATCTTTCTCCACTTGTGCTTTGTAGTGCTCTCCAGCTCTCGCGGAAATTTCTGATAGTGAATTGCAGAGATTCTATCGTAGAGCATCTCCTTGTAGGTGTAGTCGAGGAAGATCGAGTCCGACGAGGTGCTGCGTTTCAAAAAGTGCTCTCCGTCGTCACCATACTCCATCATCTCACGGTCCGAATTATAGCCGTCGAAGCATGATTCAACGCTGGAAGAGAGAAATAAAAAACTTTGAAACAAAGAAAAAATAATGAAAACTCACTCTGAAGCTTGCATTTTGTCATCAAACGGATGAAACTTGAGTTGCTCTGTAGTGGCATCTCTAGGCTTTCTTCCCTTTTTCACAGGTCCAGTAACCCGTTGTCTCTTTTGCTTTGGCGGATACCGGAACCCATAGATCTTCGAACGCACCAGCATCAACTGCTTGCGACTGAACGCCCTTTGGAAACTGCGCATGTTCCTGGCGGCAGGTCTCGGTGGTACAGCTCTCGCCTTCTTGGGCACTGTCACAATCTTGCGCACCTTGATGGGACCAACCGGTCGTTTGCGATCCATCACCGTTGCCACACTGTCCTTGAACCGATCCCAGATGCGGAAGCCTTTGATGGGGACGTCAGAGTCTGTGGTGTAGTAATTGCCTTTTCTGTCCATGATGAGGTGGTCAATGTTGTTGGCGAGCATCGCGTGAGTTTGCGCTTTTTCCTGAAGCCGTTTGCTGTGGTGAAGCACTTTGACACCTCCGACAATCATGGTAAATGCCGAGAGGTATGTTTGATTGGCATGTCTTGTGCAGTGCTGTAAAATTGGATTTTATTTCTTGTTTTATTGTGTTGAAAATCTCACCTTGAATGTGGTTGACTGAATGACCAACCTTGGCGTTTTGTACTGAAACATACACTATTAAGGTAAGACATGTAAGCAAAACACCAACCGTAGTGAGAATTTCAGCGGCCGAAAAAGGTTGCAGAAGCCCTTCGGACTGACAAAGAGTGTCGAAGACGGGTCTATTGCAGCGGATCACTTCCGCCAAGTGCAAGTTGTAGGTGCAAAGCTTGTCAAACTTCACTTTGAGGGTTGTGTCCCAATTCTCCCATTTTATGTAGAGTGGGAAACGAAGCATACAGTAGACGTCGACAAGGTATCTTCTTCTCTCATCTTGCCCCGGCTGAATCTCATTTTCAATCCACACCATGAAAAATCCGTGGATATGACGTCCCTGCTCATGGAACTCCAGCAATTCAGAGTCGAAAATGTAGCCGATCGAGTATCCAGTTGGAGGGTCAAGGTTTCGACTGAAAGATAACTATAGGATGAGACCGATCGAATGAAACTCACTAGGTGATATTGATGTATTCAACTTGTGCTTCACTGTATCTGGTCCTGAGGTAGTTCTTTTTCTCGTCTTCTGTTGTTGCGCCAACTGGGAAGTATCCTGCAATCAATTTTTATGTTTTCAATGGTATCCTGCAGTTATCTTACCACAGTCCATTGCAGGAGGGACATAGCAGTCGGGGAGTTCTGCAGACTGGGTGATTCTCAAAGAGACGTTCATTTTCGCGAGGAAGAACTCTCTGACGAAATAGGAGCTGTCACGAATGGCATCGTTGGTGGTTCTTCTCTGCAATTAATACGAATTAGGAAACGTTGTAAAAAGTGTTTTTCTCTTCAGCTCACCTTATTGATGCGTTCCTTGTACCTTCCTATGATCTTCTGAAGAGCCGTGCTTTTCTCACGCTTTCCCAAGAAATGCTGCTCAAAGAGAAACATGTCCTCGTTCAAATGGAAGACAGGATGAGTTGGTCTCCCGAAGAATCCCTTCTTTCTGCGGTTCTCCTTGAGCTCCATTTTCCACCAAGCAAGTTGAAACTTTCTCTGCTTCTGACTAGTCGAGTACTTCTTCATCTCCTGTCCAAAGTTGAGCATCTTGACGTGATCGTCATGTTCTACAGCTGCACACACCATTTCGTCTCCGATTTTTTGAGATCGGGGGAGGAAAGGTTTTCCCGCGTTGAGATACTCTTCTATAGTTTCCGAGAGACTTACAACTGGAATATCGTCGATCGGAGTGTCATCGAATGCCTTGTGGTACTGACGGACTGGATACTTGTAGATCCCCTCGGTGACTCGCTTTCCTTTCTTCTTAGTTTTCCCTTCTGGCACTGGAGTGCCCTCGCGGCGGAAAAGAACTGGACGAGGGTCATTTTCAACGTTTTTCAGCTCGTGATGCACTTCCATTTTGACTTTTTTCGGGGAATTGCCTGGCTGTCTAGTCTTCGTCAGTCTCTTCTGTCGGGTCGTGTTAGAATCCTCTTCTCCGTCGCTCAGTATGATGACGTCGTCGTCGTCATCGTCGAAGTCTTGATAATTTGCAATATCTCGATTTCCGTATTGTGCATAAAAGTCATCGTCAGAATTCATGCTGTCATCAATTACAACTTGTCTGTAACCCTCGTCAATCTGAATGTCGTCGTCGTCGTCATTGTCATCTTCAACTTCATTGTCAACTTCTTCGACATACTCATCGTCGATTTCAACCGGGAACATCAAATCATCATCTGGGATGTTCCTTCTTCTATTGAGCTCATCGTCGCTATCAGGAAGCTCTGGCCGAAAATCGTCATCATTGCGAATGCGACTTTCCGAGCGATTGCGACTCTCCGAACGATCGCTACTTTCCGAGCGATTGCGACTTTCCGAGCGAAGATCGTCTTCCAAGTCGTCATCAATATCCATCGAGAGACGACGGGAGTTTGCAACCATGGACAGGTTATCATCCTTGTCTTGATCCTCCTCCAACTCATCAAAATCATCGAGCTCTCTTCTTCTCGGGCGGTAATCCGAGTCATTGTCTGATGCGGAAGAGCTCGACAGCGAAGTGTGAACCGAAGAGCCTCTGCGTACTTGTGATGCTCTCTCCAGTTCCCTTTCCTGCTCCAAAAGAACTTCTCTGGCCACTGAAGCTCTTTGTGCAATCATGGGGGGTGGGAGGTCATCTTCCAGGTCGATGACAGCAATCGGTGAATCTGTGGCGACCAATTCCGGGAACAGCCTTTTGCGCTCTACTGGTTTTGGTCTTGGTGGTGATAGGATCTCACTGATGATTTGACAGTCATCTGAGCTGCTTCTGTGTTCTCTGATCGGTGCTGGTCTAGGTTCATCCATCGCTGCGTTTGAGAGGAACCTGCAACAAACCGGGTGGACGGTGTGTGTGTGTGTGAGAGAACACGAAATGAGAAACGATAAGGGAGGGGGGGGATGAAAATTGCGGAGGAAAGTTTATGTGTAGGATCTAGTGAAGTTGTTATTATGAGTTATCAATACTTTCCCATTTGTGATAATGAAAGTGATATTGAAAGTGAGAACAAAAACAAGGCAAACAGAGACACGTACGACTACTATGCAAACATTTCGGAGAAACTGAACGATATTTCAACTGATGATGAAAGTGAAAATGAACGTAAACCTAAAGACATTCGGATGGACAGACAGACACACAAACAGAGCGGAAAAGATCAAAGAACTTTCACATGGTAGAATACTCACACCATGCTGCCAACTATCACTCTTCTGTCCCCCTCTCACTTCATCTGAACATGTCAGGTAAATCGCAACATCCTTCTCCTCTCCTCCTCTTTCTCCCCATCCCCCTTACATCATTCCGCCACAACGCATCAACCGCCCAATTCTCTGCGTCTCCTACTCCTTTCACTGTTGCCAGGCGAGGGGCAGAGAAGCGCGGGTCGATGCGACTAGGCGTGGAAAAGAGACAGGAGAGAATGATAGGGGAAGGGGGGAAGATGACTAGGGGGAGCGGGGAATGTTGGGGAAGGCGCGAGAGGGAGTGGGGGGAGCGAGAGTGAGAGTCCTGCGAGAATCGCGTTGCGGAATGCAAGGTTTCGTGAAGAAAAATGCGTTATGAAATTGGAGGAAATTGGAGGAAATTGAAAAAGGAGATGAATTTTAGATGCTAATTAGTTTTAGTGTCAGAAAATACTAAAATAGAATAAAGAAAGCGAAACTGAGCCTACTTCTTCTTTAACAAAAATGCAAAACACACTACTACTCACTCTAAAACCAAAACTAAACCGCATCAAAACCGCCAACCTAACCCCCAACTATTACTACCAATATCACTATCATCAATATCATCAATTGATAAAAAGTAAAACAGAATGGAAAATTTGACAAAAATAGATAAGACCAAGATGCAACCCAACTGTCGATAACCCAGCGGACAACGATGTTGGGTCAGCATTCCACAGGCTGAGAGGGCTGTCCCCAACGGTCCTATAGACGGGTGGACAAAGGGCAGTGCCCGCGAGAGAGTGTGTGATTGGGGGAGGGTGGCAGGGTAAGCATGGGATCAAGTGCAACGCAACAAGCTATGTGTAAGCAGGGTTACGCGGTTGAGGCGATGAAAAATTGATGTGAGTGTTTCGGAAGGATCATTAAGGAAATGGAGTATGAAAATTAGAATGAAAATGAGAATAACAATGAGCTCATGAATGCAAACAACTGTAGAGTTAGTATAGAAAATTGGAGAAATTGAAACAAAGATGCTTGAGAGGATACTAATCAGTTTGAGGTAATAAGAATGATTTAATTAAAAGTTATTTCAAATAGAATATTAAAATATAGAAAATGAAAACTTTGTAAAACTAGGAAGAACTTTGAAATCAATGAAAACTTTTTAACTAATTAAAATCTACGACAAAATCAACACCTATATAATTACCATATAATTAACAAGGGTAATAAAACAATCAAAACAAACCAATAAAGCATGTGGCAATTAAAAGATTATACTAATAATTAAAGAGTATCCCCCCATCACCACATCCACGCCTTCCCGCAAAAGATCAAAATCGATAAAGCTCGATAGAGGTGCATATGGTCACTCGACACAGCCACCACCCAAAATTCCTACTCCCTGCTGATTTGACCCCGACCCCAACGCCCTTCACAAAACATTCATCGATTCTACACACTCGTCCACAGACACATTTTACATCGTGTGGAATAGAGACTCGACAGATGGCATGGGAGGTGCCAGGTGAAGATGGTATCTGTGGAAAAGGATGCAGATGGTGGCAGGGAGTTGGATTAATTAAAGGGCGTTTGGTATGTATAGTTATGAATAGAAAAAAGGAACTGATGACTTGAGGTATGAAAGATGGAAAAAATGTGAGAAAACAAATTATGATAAGAATAACAGCTTCAGAATCAGAATACATGCGACGTCACAACATAGTTCAAACTCACGCTCAATATCCACCACTCCTGCTCCCTCCAAAAACAGCTTCTAGAACCAAAGTTTTAGTCGATATTTTTCAGCAAGTGATATACTGAAAAGCAGCCAGCCGCGAGCAGCTATCTCTATGACAACCCTGCCAGATTATAGCCTAGAAGAGGTGGAGAGATGGAAAACATGCAGTGGTGTGAGAGAAAAACATCGCGACTCTCGTCTCGAATCACACATTTACCAAAAGGGGGAAACACGCAGGGTGGTCGTTTGGACTTATCTGGAGGGTGGTCTGGCAGGGCATATTTACCCTAACTATGCGTGTTCTCGCAGAACATGGCTAGCTTTGATGGTGAATATAGAGGCATTGGAAGCAAGTAAAAAGTCTTATTCTCATTTTCGGAGACATGTGAGAATATCAAAGAATATCACATGACTACTTGACACAAATGGAGGCATGCAAAGTCACATGATCCTTCTAATTCCCACAATTCCTAGTTAGAAAGCTACGAAAAAGCTCGCGTGTCACGTATCATGTTAGCTGTGAAAAAAGCTGACGGAAGGGTTGTTAATTTCCGCCTACTCGTTGTTTTTCGGTTGTTACCGATAGACACAACGGCTAATCATAACTATACGAGTAATGCTTGTTTTGATATGCACACTTCAAATTATCGCGAGCCGCTGGGGAATAATGATTACGTCAGTCAGAAGGGGTAGCTATCAGTTGGAGACGGATTCTGGGAAAGGGGTTTTTGATGCAAATAGAATTTGAAGAATGCAACTATTGGTTAAGGAGTGAGCAAATGAAACAATCATAATGAGCACAATTGAACTTCCATATCCGGGAAGACATCATGAAGCCTGACAATGTCATTTTCGTCGTTTTTCGCTTATAACAAACTGGTTGACTTCTTAGTTTTACGGATAAGATTTCTTTCAAGACTAAGAAAATAGAAAAGTGGCATTGAATCCCCCTGAAGGCAAAACAACTATATGGAAAATGTAGTAAAAGCAGGAGCCATTCCTATTTTCATGACAATTTATAAATAAAAACAGAAATATTTTCAGCAGGAAAATTTGTGAACACAAAAAACAGAATTCCATTATCAGGAAATTTCGATGTAGTAATAATCCAATCGCATAAAAATTATACTTCAATAGGGAATCAAAGAACACCGCAAGCCTCATGACACCCTGAAAAATCTCATCCAGACTACAGAGGTTCTCTTGATAACAAAATTGAACGCAAAAGAAGTTCTTGGAAACTGTTGCACTGATGAAATGAAAAACATTATACAGCTTTCATTTACTCATATACCAAAGGTTGGTTTTAAATGTGGTATTGAATTAGTATACCTAGTAAAACGTGGAATTCTTTGTGTGGTTTATTTACACCCTTACAGAACTTTTGTGAAACACTATTGTGACATGTTTTTATAGCCTTATTTTCTAATAAAGTTATCCATTTCCCCCGAAAATTATTCAAAACTAAAACTAATTTTGTCCCACCAAATCATCATCTTACGTCATTGGTGTGGGGTTATAATGATTATTAACAATATCATCAAAACACAAAACGTTAACAAAACGTAAATTTAAATGATATCCATTACTTTCAAGTTATAGACACACAATTTGTCATAAGCAAGATTCCGTTTGAGCTTCCTCTTCTCTCATTTGATGTGCGCCGGAAATCATAATTGATAAAAACAAACTTCTGCGCTTAATTTGACCATAAACTCTGTTCAAGCACACTTTGACTAAGGACGTCACAAGAACAAAAGCAGACAAAGTCACAAGAACAAAAGCAGACAAAAAATTTTATAGTTTTGCAAATTAAACTTTATTGAACATTAAGATAGCAACTGTTCTGTATTATCAATAGTATTTCGGAGTACGTAATAAAACTTTTTCAGTTATAATTGATCCATGCTTTTGGGTTTCTTGTCAGATTGCTGAAGTTGTTCTTATTTTACGCTAACATGTCAACAACTATTTAGTTTATCAAAAAACCAATAATAGAAATTGCCTATTACAGAAGTAACACCGGAAATGAATCCGGCTCAACGGAAAACCCTTTTCAGTTTCAGACTTTTTCACAAGTTCAATTTTAACAGTTCAACAACAAATGCACACCCCTTTTGTCGCACTGCAATGTCCTTGTAACCATCACCCGTTTTCCATATCAATCTAATCTGGTTACTTCTGACAACACGCCTCCGGAAGAATGACTTGTATCAAAAACACCACCCTCAAAAAAAATGTTCTGAATGTTTTCGCGCTAGTCAGAATGGTACTGAAGGTAAACAAATATTAAAGCGAGACACCTTGATAACACCCTTACATTTCTGAGCCATTGGTCATACCCCTTCCAAACTCCTAAACCGTTTTATGTTTCATTCTCTGTCCCCGTTTGTGGTTGAAAGTTCCCCCTCTTTCAACTCTTTCCCTCCGCCAGTTTCCAAAAGAGAAGTCACGAAAAGATTGTTTTATTATCATTCTGTACTGTGTCCGTCTTCTCTTCACCTCCACATTACGATTTGTGCTCCAAAAACTGTGCATGTGCCGCGTGTCATACACTATCGGCACCACATTTTATCATCTTACATCAAATGGCCAGTTATCATCTGCGCCCCGTTGTGCGCCGTTTATAATGCCTTACTTCGTTTGCTCTCCGAAAACTTGAATATTTTCGTGTTGTTTCGCAACAATTTTCCCTTTTTATTGTTATCACAGTTTTCGTTCTGCAGGTTGTCCACAGTTCGGGAAAGGAAGACCACGATGACGGATAGAGCTGACAGTAAGCCTCTTGATATAGTTATAGTTCTTATAAGAGATTTAGGTTTGATGGACCAAGTTTTCGCCGCCGTGACGCTCCCGTCCGTTGGTCAAAACGAGATCGTCCAGTCTCATCATGAGGAGTCCCACAATGTTTTCCACTCGGTAAATCTTTAGCTTTGTCCTACTTTTTTGGTTAATCTTATCAAGTATAGTTTCGTTTCAACTTTATAACATTCCAGGAGTCTCACCATCAAGAGTCTCACCACGAACATGTGGAGTATACCACTTCTGGGGTAAGTCGATGACGTCAATTTTTCATCCAATTATTGCCAACAGTTGTTCATTCTTATCAGCTGCAACTGAAGATCGTTTGGCGCTCTTTGGTTGTGGCAAGTGCTTTTCACTTTTTCATTAGGAATACATGGCATGATTTGAACAAGAGAAAAGGAAAACATGAATCAACTTGAACAATAATTCCAGGTAACCGTTGGAAACGTGTTCGGTGGCCATGAAGCCCACCGCCGTCCAACAGTTGACACCGAGGACCAGCGCTCCGAGGTTTCAGCCATCTCCAAGGCCACGTCGGTTTCGGTCCACTCGAGTGTGTCCCAGAAGTCGGCGCAGCAGTATGATCTTCCGCCGATCCCACAGTACGACCTGCCGCCAATGGTTGTTGGGGATGTGGTGGTTGGAAAGGCGCCATCTGTAGCTTCCTCCAAGTCGGGGTGAGAATACCAAGTTGAGATTGTTGATGGAAACAGAGCGAAGTTCAGATCGCACCACTCGGCTGCATCCCACCACTCCCACCACTCCCACCACTCGGTCCACTCTGCTCACACCCATGACAGTGAATCCACCATCAGCGATGGAACCCTGGTCAATGCGCCAATTGTAATATTTTCTTGGTTTTAGATTTTGTTATGAGCAATTTTGTTTTTCAGACTGTTGGAGGAGTTGTCGGTGAAGTTAGCACCCCACTGGCCGTCGGACAATCTTTCGAGCATGACGCGGTGATTGAGCAGTTCAAGAACTTGCATGGAAAGGAACCATCTGTGGTCTCCAGCATCGTCCCATCTTCCGTCCACTTGCAGAGTGACAGCGAGGACTCGATCGCTCCATCCAAGCTCACTCATTCTATTGTGGTGGTGAGTAGATCCAAACTAGTGCCCCAACTAGCTATTCTATTTAGGGTGGAGTTGTCGGATCCCAGAATGGAATCGATGTTCTTCACAGAACCCACGACCTCTCTTACTCCGACCTGATTGCCCCGCAATACTACCAGGCGCCGTCCGTCCAGGTACCCTCATTTTTTGCTTTCTCCTTTACTAGTGCTGCTTTGTTCAGAACGGTTTTGACGCTAGAAGCGAGGACTCGTTCGGTTTTGAGAAAGTCGAGTACGTGGAGCAACACGTCCCGGAGGAGGCGCCGGTTGTTTATGAGCATGTTGTAACTGAGCAGCAGACTTATCAGCCGTACGAAATCGTTCATGAGAACCATCACGTGCCATCGGTGGACTTCGAGGAGGACCGTCATTCCACCCATGAGCAGCACCACCACCACCACCACCATTCCCATGTTACCCATACCTTCACCACCGATGTGAAACAGTCCCGTTCTAACTCTGCATCCACCTACCAAAGTCGTCATATGTTTGCCCATAACGTCGGACCCAAGATCACGGAGGAGTTGCGTCCGGCCGCGGTGTTGGAAGAGGACGAGACTCATGTGGAACCGCCTGTAATGGCGTACGTGGCGCCGATTCCGGTGAAGCCGCCACGTACTCATGAAGAGAGCCATGTCTATAATGCATACGAGAGCGTGGAAGTTGTCAAGTCGACTACGATTGTCCAAGAAGACGTGCGGTCTGGAAGCCAAGGTATCCAGCGCCAGAGTGATGAAAGTGCATTTGAACTTATAGGGGTGAGCGCTTTGCGCGCCAAGTTTGAGCATGGAGCTCCACCGCCATTGGCCCCCGTTCTGGATGTGAAGAAGTACGAAGAGCACCATCATCATCATCATCATGATCATCATGATCACCATGATCACCATGATCACCATCAAGACGCCGTGAATGTCCAGGTCGGCCACACTACTGTAGAAAACCATTATGACGTTCCCTTTGAGTCTCGTGAAAAGTCCTCTTCCTCGTTCTCTTCTGATTCTGCTTCTACTGTCCTCACCTCTCAGCAAGTCGTCTACGATACACCCGCTATTGAAAACCTGTCGCATTTACCAGTCTATCAAGAGAAGCAGTACACCACCGCCACGTCGCACCTGTACGAGACGCCAGTGCTCAACAACTATCCGCATTCGCCAGCTTTCTACAAGGACGACCAGCACCATCACTATGTTCCGCAAATCAAAGTGATAACAGAGTACCGCCACATCAACCCGCGTCATCACTACGTGGAGACACGCATCAAGAAGGCTGATGAGATTGCACAGAGTCCGCAAGTGCAGTCGATCGATTATTTCAAGGAGATTGATAGGGTTCATCACTTCGTTCCATCCACACCAGCTTCGCCGACAAAAGAAGTGAGACACACTTTCCATCATCACAACTACGTGCCAAACAGCTTGGAGACCAAGCGGGAGAGTCGTAGTGTTGAGAGAGTGCACCACTATCTTCCGGAGAACCCGACTACGGTGGTTGAGGATCGAAAGATCATCAGGGAACATAACTATGTGCCGCTCGAGAAGAGAGCGCAATCGGTGGAGTCTACAGTGAACCGTCATCATAATTATGTTCCGCTGGTCACCAAGGAAGAGCAGCATCATCATGATGTAAATCGAGAGCATCATTATATTCCACTCGAGAAGAAGCATGAAGTTGTGAAGACCGATGTTCATCATGAGCATCATTTTGTGCCTTTTGTGCAAAAGTCTGAAGAATCTGTGCAAGTTGTTCGTGAGCATAACTTTGTTCCTTTGCATGGAGAGAAAACGCAAAAGACCGAGCATGTTGAATGGCACAATCAATATGTGCCATTGGCAGGTGCGAAGACCGAGGTGAAAACCTTCGACGTTGGAAGGAGCCACTCCTACATTCCCCTCGGAGAGAACATTGAAGTCTCCAAGCCAGTGATCCTTCGCAAGCACAACTACGTCCCGCTCGTCGAGAAAAAGGTGGAAAAGTCCGGAGTTATCAATCACCAGCACCATAACTATCTGCCAGCTCATTCGAATGCCGCTGTATCCGATAATGTTGTGATAAGCCGTGATCACAGTTTTGTGCCGCTTGCAAACAAACCCGAGGCGCCGCGTCATTCTAACGACCTAAGTCATCATCACTATGTGCCACTGCCAACGAAACGCAACGAGGCAGCGACGGCAACTGGTGATAAGGTCGGACACGAACATCACTATTTCCCTCTGGCACCGAAAACTGAACAAGTCGCAGTGCACACTGGCCAACAACACCATTACCTGCCTCTAGTGACCAAGCCTTCCGGTCACGACTCCACTGTTGCTACTCAACATCAGTACGTGCCACTCACCATGAAGCAAGACGCTGTGCCAAGGCTTCCTCGGGAGCACAACTATATTCCGCTTGCTGCTCATACCGAGTCCTATGACAAGGTTGATTTGGAACATCATCAGTACCTGCCTCCAGTTCCCCATGTCGAGAGGAAAGAAGCCGTGAAGCTCTACGAGCATCAGTACGTTCCTTTGCCTCCAAAGCAAGAGAGTCATGTGGTGAGGAAAATTGAGGGCAAAGAGCATCACTATGTTCCACTTGTACAGAACTATGCGGCGGAGCGTCCACCTCAACTTCCACGTGAGCACCATTACTTCCCACTTGCAGTTCGTGAGGAGCAACATCAAAAGGTTGCACACGACCATCACAACTACATTCCACCGGTTCAACGTCAGCAAGCTCAACAAGCTTTGGATCGTCAGCACGGATATGTTCCACTTCCCAAGAAGAATCAAGAAAACCGACAGGTCCTTTATCAACATCAATACGTGCCTGCAGTGAAGAAGACCGAGCAGACCAATGGATACGATCGCACCCACCACTACATCCCAGTTGGTCGGAATGTCGCCCAGGAGCAAGCCCATCACGCCGATCATCACTACGTCCCGATTGCGAGCCCACGGAAGCAGACGCTGATTACGGAGGTGAATCGCTCTCACAACTTTATTCCAGCCCTCCCACCCAAAGAGCACCAATCCCGGCATGAGCAGCACCACTCTTACCTGCCCCCTACCCAACGGCCTCTCTCCCATTCTCCTCCCAAGCTCACCAACCATTCGTTCGTCCCTCAGGTTCCTCAAAGATCAGAGAAGAGTCAAGTGGTTCATGAACATGGATATTTGCCAGCGGTGAAGCAGCAGAACCCGCAGAGAAGAGCGGATCATAGCAAGCACGAGTACTTGCCGGCGGCCAAGAGATCAAAGAGTCAGGGGGAACTCGTCGACCACTCCAAACATGCTTATCTGCCAACATTGCCCAGGTCGACAAGTCGTGAAAATGTCGACCATTCGAAGCATGGCTATCTTCCCGCTGTGACTCACACTCAACGCGAGGAAAAGGCAGATCACTCCAAGAACGGCTACCTCCCACCGCTTCAACGATCCAAGAGCAAGGACCACGTGGACCACTCCAAGCATGGCTACGTCCCATCGGTTACCCATTCTGCGCATGAAGAAAAGGTTGACTACTCCAAGAACGCTTATCTTCCTTCGCTTCCAAGGTCCAAAAGCAGGGACCATGTAGACCACTCCACGCATGGCTATCTTCCTTCAGTTCCAAGATCTACAAGCCGTGAAAACGTAGATCACTCCCGGCATGGCTACGTCCCATCGGTGACCCACTCTCAGCATGAGGAGAAGGTTGACTACTCCAAGAACGCTTATCTCCCATCGCTTCCCCGATCCAAGAGCAGGGATCACGTTGATCACTCTCGCCATGGCTTCGTCCCTTCTGTCCCCCATAACGAGGTTCGTAACCATGAAGATCATTCTAAGCATGCCTACCTTCCATCAATGCCACGATCCAAGAGCCAGGAGCATGTGGACCATTCGAGACATCAGTTCCTCCCGTCTGTCACGCCACGACAAGAGAGTGAGCACTCTGACAACTCGAAGCATCATTATGTGCCGGCGATGACAAAAAAGGACAAGATAAGGAAAATCTATCGGGATCATCAATTCGTTCCATCAGTTGCTGCTACCAAGCAGGAAGAGAAGTTCGACTCCAAGGAACATCACTACGTTCCATCTGTGAAGAAGACCACTGGAATCACTTCGGATGTGGAACGTCGTCACAACTACGTTCAGAGTCTGCCAAGAAAGTTGGAGATTGTACAGCAGCCCAAGGATCATCACTTCGTTCCATCAGTGCCAAAAGCTTCGGGCCGTCAGTTTGCCTCTCTGCCGAAGCACAGCTACGTGCCAACTATTTTGAAGCAAACTCCAAATCAGAGAGCTGATATTCGTCATCACAGCTATGTTCCAACAATCACCAAGCAGCAGGAGCACAAGGATCAGTTCGACCAGCACCACTATGTGCCTCATATCCAGAAGCAAGCCAACATTCAGCTCGTGGACCATGAGAAGCATCACTACGTGCCGACGGTGTACGAAAAGGATCATGTGAGCCAAGTTGAGAGGGGCCATCATTTCACACCATCTGTGATCCACAAAGATGACCCGAAGGTTTTGAATACCTCCCGTCATCACTTCGTGCCCTCTAACCAAGTGGTGCAACCCAGTCAGGACCACGTGGAGACCCATCACAACTTCCTGCCACATTTCGAGAAGAAACTGACCAAGCCAAAGACCCCACTTGGCCACCACTATGTCCCAGAAGTGCCGCAGAAGGAGATCGCCCCGGATTACGACAACCATCACCACTACATCCCATCGGTGCAGCACAAGGAGCAGCAACCAGTTATGGACACTCGCCATCACTATGTCCCATCTGTGAAGAAGACCAGTACGACGACGGATCAGATCAGAGCGCAGCGCAACAAGATCATGGGATCGAAGCCAATGGATTTGGATAACCAGGAAAATCAGCACCAGGAGAACCATCGTCCAAGAGCTCCCAAGATTCCTCAATTGACTGCCGCGAACGTCTACAGTAATGCGGACGCCAGAGCTTTCCAGAATATTCCTGATGAACCATCGAACTTTATGCTGAAGAACCGAAGAACTCGCCAACCTGATGCCATTCCTGATGAGCCCCAGTTCCCCGTTCCCAAACCCCGCCATCACCCTGAACCTGATTATTAAGAACTTCTTTGCTCTCCTTCTTCTGACTGTTTTGTTTTCATCTAGTTTTTCTCCTTCCAATTCCCTTCCTAGTTAAGTTCAAATTTCAAATTTCAAACCCCCCTATTTCCGTCTCTTATCTGTGTTTCCCCGTTATTTCCCAATCCGATTAGGTATACCTTTACATAGTGTTATCAGTGGAGGAGAACAAACTATTTCCAGAAAGTGAGCCAGCATGTGCAGTTGGGCGGCTCCCGGAAGTCGACGATTCAAAGTGAGCACCATCATCATCATCATCACCATCATCATCACGAGAAGCATGAGGATGTTCCTTCGAGACCATCCAGTGTTGCTAGCTCCGTCAAGGTGAGGGGTGAAATGATGAGGGGTAATGGGAAAGGGTGTTTGTTTTTTCAGCATCAACCTCATTCTCGCACCTCGACCGTCAGCACTGTTCGTGCCGCTCCAGTTCAACGTAAGGGATTGTATTTTGGTTTCGTGAAGAGAGAAAGAGAGAGAGAGAGGGAGAGAAAGAGAAAGAGAGAGAGAGAGAGACAGAGAGAGAGAGAGAGAGGGGGAGAGAGAGAGACAGAGAGAGACAAAGAGAGAGAGAGGGAGAGAGAGAGAGAGAGAGAGAGGGAGGGAGAGAGAGAGAGAGAGAGAGAGAGAGAGAGGGAGGAAGAGAGAGAGAGAGAGAGAGAGAGAGGGGGAGGGAGAGAGAGAGAGAGAGAGAGAGAGAGAGAGAGAGAGAAAGAGACCCAGAGACAGAAAGATAGAGAGATAGAGAGCCACACACACTGAGACAGAGAGATCCAGAGACACAGAGATCTAGAGAGATCTAGAGACACAGAGAGACCCAAAAACACAACGAGACCCAGAGACCCAGAGACACTCAAACATATAGCTCATTTCCAGGCGTCCAACCAACCATCCAGCCGGTCCACAACCCCTACGGAGACCACCAGTCTGTCCGCGTCGTCAAGAACGTCCGTGAATACGTGACCGTCTTCGGCGCCACCCACAAGACCCCACCACCAACTCCACTCGCCGGAATCCCACGTCTCTCCAACTCTGCCCCGCGCAGCCCAATCTCCAACGAGACCTTCCAACCCGTACACCATTCCGTGCACTCGTCGCGCAAGAGCTCTGTCGCTTCGATTGGAAATGGTGTTCAGATCAATGTGAGTGGCTTCTAACTTCATCTAAGAGAGTTTCGAATGAAATTGAAATTGAATGTTCAGGGTGGCTCCCGCAAGTCGTCGGTCTCCTCCTGCCAATCCTCTCGCAAGTCGACCGCTTCTGCTCAAGACATGGTTGTGGGAGATCATGTCGTTGTTCCAGTAATTTCTTCAGCTTTAACTAAAAATAATGGATTTTTTTTTTCCAGAGATCCCGTCAGTCGACGCTTACCAAGGACAACGTCCATGAGCACTACGAGGAACTGATCCGTGTTGCTGAGATGCGTAGACTCTTCGAGAACTATGGACCGGCTCATCTTCCGGAGTACGCTTCCTCTCCATCTGCTTACATTCACTAATTTTCTTCTTTTTCTGCTTTTTTATAAAATTTTCTCATGAAAAACCAAAAAAATTCAAATTTCTGTCCATTAGTTCTAGTGTTCATTTAATCTTGTATGTTTTGGGGATAGTTGGGGATATATATTTTATCTTATTTTCCATTATTTTATTCCATTCCTTTTTTAATGTGATTATGACGAATAAATGTTTTTAACTTCTCTTCCTTTTTGAAATGTGCACCAGATGACGTGATGGGGCAGTAAAAGCGCGCTTCTCTCCGCCTAATGCTCTCTAACTCCTTCTTCGGCCATAAAAGCGTACACGACGAGCAAAATATTGATTTTCGTTAGAATTAGTTGAGCACCGGATGAAGGACGCCAAAGACAACGAAATTTTGGAACTTAAAAAGCAGGTAATTCGTATTTTTGTTTGAGTGGAAGTGTGATAAATATAATTAAGTTTCTTGATTCAGATAACAGCGCTGCAACAAAAATGCAGTGCAAAAACCGAAACAATTGTTCGGCTTGGTGAAGATTTGGAAAAATCTGAAACTGACCGAAAAGCAATGACAGCGAGAGTGGAAACTTTGGAAAGAAACCTGGAAAGGACGGAAAGAGAACTTCAACTTGTTTGTGCGGTGAGTTAAATATAGGATATAGTTTTTTACACAAAAATAGTTGGTTTGGTGGTTTTCAGTGCGAAAACGATATGAAAGTCAAATTTGGTATTGAACGACAAGATTTTCTTGATGATATCAACAAATACAAGAAGGAAAATCAAACGCTGAGGGCGCAGAAGCAAGAATTGATAGATGAAAAGGCAGATTTGAAAAAAGACTGCAAAACGTTCAGGCAGACTATTGCACAGTACGAGGTGAGCGACTAGAGCTAGATAATCAGTGTTTTGTTTTTTTTCTTGGTCTGAAAATCTGATCAAAATAGGTTTTTAATGGTCGTATGGATTGTAGATAAGGTACTGCTACCTATATTTGTGTAACTAACATCTAGAATCAAGTTTGAGTCTTGTTTTTTTGCGATAGAAATTATTAAATTCAATTTTTGAATTAATTATGTTGTTTTTCTATCAAAAAGAAACTGTGATTCTAGTTGAAATCACATTTCAACCCTGTTGACGTGGTTTTTGAGCATAACTTCTTTATTTCAGGTAGAAAAGCTGGGACCCGTACGGAGTTCCTTTTCCAATGACGAAGAAGAAGTTCAAAAACTCGGAGTTCATGAGAAACTACAAGCCAAAGTGAGTCCATCCACTTTCAGCCCATCCACACCTCCCCATCCCCCTTTCCAGTGCAAAGAGCTTGAATCCGACTTGCGCTCAGTTCTCGGTATCAAAGAAGAGCTGCTCCTCGAACGCGATGAAATGCAGAGGAAAGTGGGCCGCCTGAGCAACGAGTTGAGCTATCTGCTAAACGGAGATCCCCGTCGGGTAATGACGTATCTCCTTCTTGTGAGTAATTGCCGACCATTTAAGGTAGCCGAAGATTTGGACAGTTTGGTGGCAGAGAACCGGTTCCTCAAAGCCAAACTGAACACGGCGGAAGAAGAAAGCGAGTCCATAAAAATGACTCTGGCCAAGTATAAACAAATGGCCGAAGCCGTAAATGTTCAGGTAATTTCGCGAATGACCTGACACATTAAAATGACGAGAAAATGGTTAACCCTTTTGCAGTCCATGGTAAATCGTTCTCCAAAGGCTGGTGATGGTGAGGAGAAGCCAAGTGTAGCAGTCATCAACATGAAGCAAAGTATGTTATTTGATCTAAAGTTCTCAAATTCGATGTGTCTTCCAGTCCGCGAACTGCTCGCCTCACATGCCATTGAACTCGATGAATCAGACTATCGAGCAATCACGACAATTCTGCTCGATTTGTGCAACGATAAGCAAATGGCGTTGGCACACTCGCGGAGAGCCAACAAGTCAGTCTTATCAACAGTGCCGCCTATACTAAAATAGATTCCAGAGTGCTCGGGACGCGACTTCACGAGGTCGAGTCAAAACTTGCTGTGTTGGATGTAAAGTCTCGGAGCTCAAGTCCAAGACACCCAGAGATCAAAACTGTTGAGCAATGTGTTGAAGGTGTTTATTTACAGAAACAACTATAAAACAATAAAGTCTTTAAATAATGTTGAGAATCTCTTCATGTTCCTAATAGCGGACAAGGAGTGGCGAGCAAAACGTCTTGTGTTCTGAAAAAGTCTTTTGTGTAATTTGTAGCAAATGGTGAATATAAAACGAAAGAAAAATTATACCTTCTCCAAATTTCACAAGCCTTCAAGTTGAAATAACACGTATTACGGTAAATATTTCCATGCTGATCACATGTCACCAGCAATTCATCGGTACAACCAGCCGGGCAGCATTTTCCTGGAAAAAAAATAGTACCACAGCTCAGTTAGTAAAAGTACCTTGATAATCCAAATTGAGCGTGGTGTTCTGAGAATGGATCTTGTCAAAAATGCACTTGGAGTTGTGGAAGTGACAAAGCGAGTCATGGGACCTTCCCATGGAGTCACAAACAGGTTGGCCAGTTTTCGGACAGGTTGCCAATGCACAACACTCTCCGGTGTGCACGATGTTCAGCGTTTTCTTAGTGGTCCGTTGAGCCATACACCTCTTGTGTTGGTATCGACAATGAGTGCTGTGGGTTTGCCCTTCCGAGTCGCAAACTGGGCCTGATGTTTCACACTCTCCTTTTGGAATTGTACAGCATTCTCCAGAATATGCAATGTTGATGGTTCGATTTACACGGTCTGCTTCGCATTGGGCGATTCTATAAACTTTGATCTACGTACTTGTCAGAATGTTAAGTATGGATTTACCTAAACTTGCAAGTATTTGCATAGGTTGTTACTCCATCGCAAACCGGTGCGTTCTCCTCATCACATGGCTGATTACAACATTGACCCTATTTCAAAGAGGGATTATCACTGAATTTTATAGATTTGATCTACCTGGTAGGCAACTTGAACAGTTTTCTTGTACTTTTTCATTTGAATACAAACATTTCGGTTCATCAAACACTCATTTGCATGGGTCACTCCTTCAGTGTCACAAATTGGGCTGAACGCCGCAAAGTCACAGTTTTCAGTACGACAGCACTCGCCTACAAGTATAGTTTGTGTTCTAGTCTACACTACTTCAGTATACCATCATAATCCTTCTCCAACATGTCTCCAGTAGTGATATTGTGATTGACAAGGCAGCGGATCTTGTTGAGCTCACACTCATTAATAATACTCTGTCCGTTGGTTGCACACACCGGGGAGTACTCCTTGGGACATTGAGTTTTGCATTCCTTCACTTCGTTGCAAATTTCAAACTTTTCAATAGTCAGGACGTCACCAAAAGTGCGTTCTGCGATGCAACGTTGGATTCCGAAGTGGCAGATGTTCTGATGAGTGCTGCCTTTGCTATCACAGACGGGGCTGAAGTCAGATGGGCAAGTGGTATCACAGCACATTCCAGTGTAAGCGACCTCTATCGTAGAGCTATAAATATGGGAGTTTTTGTATTAATCGCAGAAGATCAAAGATGTTTACTTCTCATTATCACAAATCTCCTTCTGCAGAGAGCAGGCATTGGTATAGGTGACCCCATTGGTTCCACATAATGGGTCATATGAGTTGTCGCATTCCATCGAGCAATTGAACACGTTCTCCCTCTTGAATTCTATGCTTGGCTTTTGGAAATTATGATTATCGGAAAAATCATCTGTTAGCATATCCCTGTAAAGAATTACTGGAACTATGTTGAAAACGGATAGGTTTACTTTTCACACACTCCTCTGGACACTATCACTAATTTAGGCTGATCCAGTTTTTTCAACTTGCAGTTTTCAATGTTCAGCTCACATTCAGTGAGGAATGTTGAACCGGAATCGGTGCACACTGGGTCCGGCTTTTCAGTGTCGCAAGATTCCACCGGAGGGCAGCATGTTCCAATCTGCAATTGATACTGGTTGAAAAAAACGGTGAAAAATGAAGTTATCTCACATATTGCACAGTTAAATTCACTCCATATCCTCGCTCAAAGATACACGACAGCATTTGATATTCACAAAGTGATTTTGAAGACTGATCTTCTAGGCAGACAAATGACTCATCTGGAGCGTCCTCTGCAGGCATGGCACATGGAGAATCGAGGCATTCGTTGCATTTTCCTGAACCGTTCAGCTTGCTTTGATTAATTTCATTTCATTGAAAAAATCAACAGACCTTTAAAAAGCACTTCTAGCTCTTGATCCAAACACTTTTGCTTTCTGAACTGACACAAATTGTCATACGTAGAGAAGTCAGAAGCGCAGATTGGGTGCTTGTCGTCAGTGCATGGCATTTGACAAGCTTCCTTGGAGATGCAGTTCTCTTCAGTGGCGATATGGATCTGATGTCCTTTGCTAGCGGCCAGGCATCGGGAATAGGTGAATTCACAGAGGTTCCTGAAATTGGAGAGGTGGAAAAGGTATTGTTATTTGCTTGTAGTCTGGCAGAGATGAACTAGGAAATAAAGACTGATGCACCTAACTCTTCTCTAACTTTTCCCCCTCTAAGATCATAAAGCACAACATTCTTGACATCAAAGAATAATTTTTCATCCGAAACCCCTCTCACCCATGTAAATTCCCAGCCGAATCGCACACCGGTTGACCATCCGTCGGGCAATTAGGTTTCGGACAGTCGAAATAAGCCACTTCGGGTAAAGTTGAGACTTCGGGTATCGTTGTTGTAAGTTCAGTGGTTAATGGTGATGGAGTGCTTGTTGGCTTTTGGGTCGTTGTCGTTGTGGTGGTTGTTGTGGTTTTGATCTCGCGTGTTGTCGTTTCGGTTTTAGGGATTGGTTTGGCAGTACTTTTCTGGAACTTGGGGTTCAGTCACTTTCTTTCGAGAAAAGAAGACCCATACCATAACTTTTTCGAATGCGCTCACTATGAACGTGGTTTTCTCGGATGGGACGCTAGCTTTTGTGGTGGCACTTGAACCCACATTGGGCTTCATTTCCACATTCGACACTGTCGCTTTCATCTCCACACTCTCCACCGCAGTGTCCACTTTTCGATTCTTGACGCACGGTCGTAAATATCGCAAGTACGGCGATCGGATTCCCAGCTAAATTGTGAATTGGGCACTCGAAATGATCATCACTCGATACCTTGCGCATATTGCAATTGTACTGTTGGAAATGGCACAGGTTCTGATGAGTGTTATTGGCTTCATCACAAACTGGCTTCACGTCACGACTGCACGTCCTTGGGCAGACTTCCTCCTGAAGAGTGTGGCGATGATAGATGAGAGGGCGATATTAACCGAGTACCTTGAGGTTGAACTGGGGACTTCGCTCGTGACACGACTTGATATGGACCAGAACGCGTTCCTCGTCGCCGTTGTTACGCGCTTCGCAGTTGAATTGGATGAAAGAGCAGATGTCGGGGTGGGTCTGAATGGATTGGAGCTCGGTTTTATTGGAAAGGAGCAGTGGTTTCTTATCATAATGTGCAATGCATGAGAATTGAATCAAAATCTCGGATAGTTAGTTTAGTTGGCTTACCGTATTCCTATTATCACATATTGGAATATGCTTCTCATCTCTTGGACATGAAATGCAAATGTTTTTCCTCTGAAATCACCATTCAATTCGTTTTTTAAAGTTATTATCCTTTTTTGTCAACTTACAGATTTACAAGCTCCGGTATGTGCAATATCAATGATGCTCCCATCAATTTTATTTATCTGAACACAAAATTTAATCAAAAACCAAGAAAAATTACTTCACCAACTTTACAAGCAAAAAATTTGAACTGGCAAACGTTTTTATGCGTTCGATTCCGTGTATCGCACACCGGATCCCATGATTTGTCGCACTCGCTAAAACTGCACGCTCGATTCAAGTCGTTTCTCTAGAAAAAAAGGAATTTCAAGGTCCCAATTACTCTCCCCTCTGGCATTTTCTTTTTCACCCCCCTAAAAAGTGAATGTAGTAATCTAATCGGAGATAAAATCTGTTGCTACAATACCTTTTGAATAATAACCCGTGAAAAGATGTAATCTTTGTTCTTAAGCAGCAGATTTTCCCGCTTACCGAGAGTGGCGGCGTGCTATAAGCAGTTTGTTTCGTCGTTTCAGTTTTCTTTGTAGTCGTTGTGGACGACGGCGTGACTGTAGTCACCTCGTACGGCACCTCTTCGGCGTACGACGAGTACGATTCCACACCGGCCAACTTGTATCGTCGAGTTTCTGCACTGAAAACGGTTACGAAATCTGTTTGCGTTCCACACATACCTCGATCCCGCAAACAGAACTTTCTATCCTCAGCCAGTTGAATTCTCTGATTCTCTAATTGTAATTCGCATCTTCGCATTTGGAACCTTGAAACGAAAAAGAGGGAGGGGGAACGTGTTTATCACCAGTGAACTGATCAACTGGGGAGGAATTTCAAAAATTTTGGAACTCACACGCAGAGGTTACGGTAGACAGAGCCATTGGTGTCACAGACAGGGTCAAACTCTTTGAAAGTGCAGTTGAAATTGCATTCCTTTCCAGTGCATGGTCCATCATGAAGCTTTTCCAATGTGAGACCCATGCTTTTCTCCATTATACATTGCAGTTTTTGGAATTGGCATTTATTGGGGTGGGTCTTTCCTGGAACAATGACGTTTTCGATCTACCGTAATTATATCAGGCAACTTTTGTGGAGTAAAGACGAAAAAGCTTTCCATCTACTCTCAATAACTGAAAGTTTCATATACCGTAACCATCGCTTCTAAATATCAATCATAGCTAGCATTATGATACCGTATCCCTCTAACTTCTTATCCCAATATCTTCATCCCTATTCAAACTTTGATAAAAACTAACCAAAGTTATCACATATCATCGTTCTTGAATCCTCACACTCCTTCACCTCCTCACAACACGTTCCATTGTAGAAAAACACCAAATCTGCAGCAAAAACCTACTCCTAATTAGTCGAAAAAGCCTACCCCGGTTGATTCTCTGACCGCATCGCAAAAAGCACAAATTGCCGTAAGTAATGTTGTCGGATCCACAAACAGGACGTATCACACTTGGACAGTCGCAATCCGTCTCGGCTTCTGCAAATTTGCATTTTCATTCAACACCATCATATGTGGCCCATTAGCGCCTCCCGGATACTCTCTATCATTGAATAACCTTGGTAGGCCCAAAAAAGAGAACGAGTAGATAAGCCGCCGAGAAATTGAGGAAGTATGCGCGGGAGGTGGCGATTTTCGGTCATTTAATAGTAAAATACCTTTTTGACACCTGCCGCCGACGCAACATAATAGCAGAAGAATGAATAATAAACAGAGATTCGGCGACAAAAACACGTCTTTTCTACGGATCATAATGATCAGAGACGGTGGGTGTTCATGGGAAGATAACAGATGATATGGGGGTGGACAAAAAGAGAGGTAGCGGAAGCGAGGGGTATTCCTTAGTAGACCTTTGCAGAGAGACGCGCGCCACTGGAGGCCGTCAACTTGCGAAAAAGGCAAGTTCTCCTTCACTCATCGTCATATCGTCAGTAACTCCTCCCACTCGCGCCTTTTTTGTCGAGAAAATGAGAGGTTTCGATGGAAGGTGGTGGTGGTGCGAAAGGGAAAGGATAGAACGACCCGAGCTGAGATCGAACAGCTGATTTATGAAAGTTACACTCGAGGAATTTGGTGGTTTTTTGGGAATTGGGAATTAGCTGAAGTGAGATAAAATCTGTTGACAGGTGAGGGGGAATCCCCAGAAGCATTTAAGAAAGTAGGTAATTAAACAGAAGCATCGGTTTGAAGAGAATTTCACTATTCATAAGATGAACAAAGCGCGGATACAGTAATCTCGAGTTCTTGAATTCTCAACTTGTCATGTTTTAATAACTTGGTTTTCTTTTCTATCTAGTGATAAGGTTCCAAAATCACTGAACAACACTAAAACAGACGAAGAACATACAGGAAACACAAAACCATTCTGAAATCAAATAGTACTCTGGCACAATGTATCCCAGACCAAATACACCATGTGTATTGTCGTCGCAAAAGAACAGGTGCAGACTGGAAACACCACACCCTTCCTCAACTCACGTACCAGGGTCAGCGAACGCACCCAACATTCTGTATTGAGGGTGTCTGCGGTCTGCACCAGTTTTTTGCATACCAACGTTGTTTTGAGTATCCGCGCAGAGCCATTTTTAGTTGTTTCTTTTTTCTTTTTGATAAAAGTGTCATTTGGTATAGTAGCTATCAATTTCTTACTATACAGTGACACATAATGAAAATGGTACAGCAAAATTGTGTATATTTCTACGTCCAATGAGCTTGTTTCATTGATAACTGGTATCTTTTTTAATTTAACAGTCTAGTTTTCAATTTCACATTCAATTTTCAACTTTTCGAACTCGTGTTCCTAAATTTCTTGCCAAAACACTGTGTCGAACGGTCGCTAAACTACAACTACGTGAATTTACTTGAAATGTACATGTGTTTGGTTATACTTCAATTTTTTGCTATTATTGTGTTCCATAAACAACTGACCCCAGTTTTTATTAAATAGACAGTAGTGTAGGCAACTAGAATTTCAGTGGAGCTCATTTTTCAACTTCAAAGTTTATTCTGCTTTTGAACAAAGTGTTTTCCCTGATACTACTGACCATCCAGAGCACTGCGCATGTGATAATGACTTTCCTCGGTGTACAACCTTTTATATCTCTGTTTAGCAGCGAAAACCACAGTATTATAGCATTTTCAGTGCTGCCAACACCCATTTCTTCAATTATCATTCCCATTTCACAATTCCACCTCAATTTCATGCTTAACAGCTACAAAACCCAACACTAACCACACCCATCTGTTCGAAAAGTGATTTTCAGAAACCGGGCACAATGATGGCGTGGCGGCCCGTCACTGATAACCATATTAGTTCAATCGCATGCCGTCGTCTCTCTGGGGCAAATATCAAAATTGGCTTATCAAACAATAAAAATTTTTCGCCTCCTTTCGACGATAGGACAAGATAGTTTCAGTTTGCGCTCGCACGCTCGACGAGATGCGGCTCTTACTGGCTTCACTACTGCTGGTGGCCGCCACCCTTGCGGCACCAAACTATGGTGAGTTATTAAGACCTGGCCTTACCGTATTCTTGATCTATTCAGAAACACATGCCTTCCACAATTTGCCAAACTTCTACCCTGAACTCAAGCACCAGGAGCCAATGTACGTGAGAGCCAAGCGCTCAATCTTTGCTGCTCTTGGAATTGCCAACACTTGCGAGACCGGATGGACTGGAGATGGGTGCAAGAACCCAGTGTGTACTGACCCGAGACCCGCGCCAACTGCTGGACAATCTGGGCTCATTGAGCTCTTGTTCCTTCAGGGAAGCTGCGCTGGATCGTAAGTGACTGTTTCCACAAAACAATATTTCATTTGATTTTTAAGATTCTACATCCCCGTGGACTCTGACGTCGGAAAGACGACTCAGAACCTTCAAATCCACGTGTCAGCAGCTGGCATCCCATACCTGAACCTCACCGATGCCAAGGGAACCATGTTCGCACCAAGCTCCTCTTTCAACCAAGACGGATACGCTCTCTCTGTGTTCGCCGATCTTCCATCCGGCGGATACTCACTCACCATTGACAATCAGAACACACCAACCACGGAGTGCATCGTTGAAGTCAATGTGAGTTGTACTCTCCTCGAAAACCGCAATTTCTGACTTGCCATGTAACAAGATCAAAAACTGATAAGCGGCCTCTGCGTTGCCCACATTTTTATGAGCGCCTATCAAAGGTGTTGGCAAAAACGTGGAATTGAATGGAGGAATCGAATTGAAGTCTCAAAGTCGTAAAAAGCGACATAAAATAGCAAGGGTAATAAGAATTTGAATGAGTAATTTGTAGAGTGACACAAAGCTCAAAGTCACCAATGGATTTGTGTTCTCCCCACAGTCGGACGATACTCCGTATGGCGAATCGGCACTTGACGCATCTCCAATGTACTTTGCTGCTCATGTGACAGCAGATCAGGCTCCAGCTCGTAAGTTCAATCATAAAGTAAGATCCTCATAATTGAAACATTCAGAAGTTTACTCTGTCACCATCCGTAAAGGAAACTCCTTGGATCCAGTGTACAGATCGGCGCTCACCAGAAGGTAGTGCTATCTTCTTGCCTTATCAGCAATCAGTTTTTAGATTCCAATGCGGCTACGAGTACTATGCGGGACAGTGGCAGTGCCGGACTGGAGATTCCTATTTCTATCATGTAATCTATGCGGGAAATTTGAAATGTCTAAAAGTAAAAGTTGCAGGTGGATGGAGTCGACTCAAATGGCTTCAACTTCAGAAGAACCGGAAAGTTCTCCTGCATGGGTGAGTTGCCTTTGTTCTCTTATGCATATCTACAAACTATACTCTTTTAGAACAAATCACCACCCAAGCGCCACCAACGACTACCCAAGCGCCACTTACCAGTTGCTACAACAATGGAACTCTGCTCACCGTCCCCAACCAAGGACCCACTTGCTTCTGCTCGGAGCTCTTCACCGGAAGACAGTGTGAGAAGCCGAACTGCATGAATGCTGGATTCCCGGATCCGGATGGAAATCTGTGCGCTTGTGCGGCAGGCTACCACGGAACCAACTGTCAGGATGTGACATGTCCATTGAACTGGGAGCCATTCCTCACCGACTACAAAACCCTCGTGGTGGTCATCAGGAGTACTACCTCGATGAATGGCAACCTCAACGCTATTTCGTCGGCTATTTACAAGGAGGTGAGGTTTTTCTTCTCTTCCTTTTAAGTCTTTTTTGTTTTAGCTCACTTCCAACGACATTAACGGCTATGAAGTGTACAAGGGCTTTGTCCTCGTGAAGTTCGCCAATGGAAAGTACACCAATACCTACTACCCGGTGTACCAACAGACCCAGTTCCTCACTGATATCAATAAGGCATCTACTACTGATGGACAGTGTTCAGACGCCACTTTTGACTCGATTGCCAGCATCTTCACAGAGGTGGCAATTTATCAAAAGTCGCCCATCTACTTGTTCACCGACGCAATTGCATCTGATGTTGATAAATGGTCAACTGTCATTGAGATGAACACTCGTCAAAAGTACCCGGTATGAAAAACAAGGGAAAATGACAAAAAATACAACTTCCCCTTCAGATCTACACTAGTTTCTTCGTGCAGTCCAGCTGTGCATTCGATGAGATGAACGATGGATTCCAGGCCATTGAGTACGCCTCGTACTACAGTGGAGGACTCATTCTCAGACCGTCCACCGACTCTCTTCAACAGATCTTCCAGAATGTCATGAAGGCTACTGCCTACAAGATGAACTCGGTGCTCATCGACGATCTGATCCAGTGCTCTACCCCGACCAGAGTCTTCTTTGTCGACTCCTCCACCACCGAGCTCATGATTTTGGCAATTGGACAAGGGCTCACTGTCTCTGTGACCGATCCAAATGGAGCAACCACCACTGCTCTCAAGATTGTCGACCAGGGAACCACGCAGATGTACGAGATTGCTAACCCAGTGGTTGGAGAGCACTTGATCACTGTTGTGTCTTCTGACGTAAGCCTTTCAGCGAATGATGAAATCTGATAAGAAACCTTTCAGAGCAAGACGCCATGCTCTTACCGTGTGCAAGCCCGCTCTGAGTACGACCTCTTCATCGGAACCTCCACCGGAGTCAATGATGACGCCAGTGACTCTGAGCCAGTTGTGGGACAGTCTGCCCACATCGTCGCCCAGCTCACCGGACTCAAGAACAACGTCGCCGATCCATTCCGTCTCTTCTCGGAGATCTCGATCACTAGCAATGTGAACAATGATGGAATCTACCAGAAGCCAATGTACTACTCGAGTGGAAAGTACCGTGATGGATGTGGCTTCCACATGTACTTCGGAGCCGCTGACTTCTGTGACTTCATGAACCAGCCATTCTACGCCACAGTTTACGCCGATGATGCCAATGGTTTCACCATCCAGAGAACGACCACCGGATTCTGTTCAGGATGTAATAAATTGCATGTAGACTAAAATATAATCTTATTTCTAGCACCAACCACTCCACTGCCACCAAACACCTGCGTCAATGGAGGAGTGGCTGACCCCACCAACAATGCCACGTGTATCTGCCCACCTGGATTTTATGGCAAATAGTGAGTGTTGTCTAACGTCTAACCCCTCTTCATCGTTCGATTTATGGGCAGTCAGTTGGTATAACCATATAATTTCAGCTGCGAGAACATTCAGTGTGTGAATGGAGGAACTGCCAGAGGAGGACAATGCGCTTGCCCAGTCGGAACCGCTGGAACTTTCTGCGAGCAATGTATACCCCTTCCCCCTTTTTCAATCTCATTCTCAATTTCCTTTTCCAGACATGTGTACTTCCTTCAACCCCAAACCAGATGTCTCCTTTGATGGACAGTCGGTCGCCTTTGTCATCTCTACCAGATCCACGATGAAGGATGCTGTTGCATTGATTGCCAACAACGTTCAAGTCATGACTCGTGATATGCAGCAGGCTTCCGACAAGTGGATCAATAAGTGGATCCTTATCGCCGTCAACTCTAACAGTAAGTGATATTTAGGGTAGAACAAACTTGATATTCATAAATTTGCAGCTTCCTTCCTCTTGGTGAACTCCAACAGACCTTCTGACTTTGTTGATGGAGTTGTCAATCTCTCCGGAAACTTCAGCTCGTATGCCGCTGATGAGACCAACTGCCAGATTCAAATCGAACAGGCTATGCTTGGAGCGACTCTTCTCTCCGAAAGACGTTCCTCTGTCTGGGTGTTTGCTGATTCTGACGGACCAAACGATGCGTCGTACATTCAATTGTTCGACGTCTCCCAGCAGTATCAAATCTCTCTCAACTTGGTTGGAGTCGGCTCTTCTATCTGCACGGCGCCAGAGAACAATGGCCAGTTCCCGTACTACCTCAGAAGCCTCTCGGAGACCACTCTCGGAGAAGTGTACATGACCACCAAGCTCGATCAAGTCATGCTCTTCATCGTCAGTCTCTACAAGTCGGCCGTCTCGCACAGATACTACATCCCAGACTGTACCAAGCCAACCTCCTACTACATGCCTGTGGACGGATGGACTCAGTCTTTGACGCTCGCTGTCACTGGATCCGACCTTCGAAGCGTCGAAGTAATGTTCCCAGACGGAACCAAGGGACAGGACTCTTACTACGAGCTGGTTGCGATCAACGATCCGGAGCTCAAGTTGAATCAATATGTGACGGCTTGCGAAGGACAGTACTGGAACTACAGACTCCAGAATTGCTACGAGTTCCAGACTGAAAAGCATGTCTGGCTTGACACTTGGCAGATTTGCCACCAACAGAAATCGTACTTGCTTCACATCGACAGTCAAGACCTCAATGACTACGTGTTCAGTAAGTTGAAACTTCCAGAACACTTAAGCTATTGTACTACTTTAAGGAAACATCAACGGATACCGCGTCTGGATTGGTCTTGCCTGGAACAACGGACAATGGTATTGGGATGTCCCAGACAACAACTATGCTCAGCCATTGGTAATTCTAAATCATCAGAACTCTTCAGAATTCACATTTTAGACCGGATACACCAACTGGGCCGCCGGAGTGGATCCAGCAAACCCCAAGTTCAACCATGTCGTCATGAACTCCCAGGGATTCTGGGAGCCGGCTGACCCTGCAGAGGAGAACTTTGCCGCTTGCATGAAGCACCGATATGGACAAGGATTGTATCCAGGAGAGGGAGCCAGTGAGTATTGTATTTGCCTGGAGGTGGTAAAACGTTGTGATTACAGACATTGTGCCTGCTGGTCTCTGGAAGGTCACCGTTCAATCCAACACTGGAAGTTGCGAGATCCAAGCTCGTTCTCAATCCGAAATCCAAGTGTTCTTCGGATTTGTCACCGACCCGAGAAGTGACACGCCAAGCACTTATGCCAACATTGCATCCAGTTAGTCTTTTTAAGACAAACAAAAAGGTAATGATATGTTTCAGACTCCAACTACCTCGTGGCGATTCCAACCGGTGTGTTCCCATACACCCCTGACACCAAGCCATCCATGGAGGGTAAACTCAACTATGCCATCCTTGTCAACAACAGGACTATCACCAACTCCCTGCCACTCGGAGAACGCGCGTGTACCTACACCACCATTTCCGCTCCATTCACTTGCCCAATTAATGATGGATCGGTCTCTGACTTTGGAATCAAGTTCACTGGAATCGATCAGTACGGATATGCGTTCGAGCGTTACGCTGATGCACTTTGCACCAAGACTATCACCAGCTGCGCCAACGGAGGATTCGCCAACAACGGAGTCTGCGTGTGCCGTGCCGGATGGAAGGGCGCCACTTGCAGCACCCCAGTGTGCCAGAACGGTGGAATTGAGAAGAGCGGAGTCTGTGACTGTTCTTCGGTGCCACAGTTCACTGGACAGTTCTGTCAGCTTGCTCACTGCGAGCCTCCATACCCAACCACGTTCAATGACAAGGAGAGAACCTTGGCGATCGTCCTCGAGACCTCCTACAACATGGGATCCTCCATCTTCCAGTTGAAGAGAAACTTGAAGGCGTCTCTGGACAGCATCAACAACGACCCAACTACTCAGGGATGGTTCACCAACTTCGTGCTCTATCCATTTGACTCTGTGGCCAACCAAGAGTATTGGTACCCACCAACGATCTCCCGCAACTCGGATGACATTGTTGCCGCTGTCAAGAACATCAGCACCATGTCTTGCCCTGGACCAAACCCATGCTCTGCTCGTGAGTAAATCTCATCTAGATAATCATCTCATTCGGATTTCAGAATGCCCTCGTCCAATTGTCAGCACCTTGAAGAGTGTGTTGAGCTTGAACGCTCTCGCTTCTCCAAACTCTGTCATCTTGGTGATCACTAGATCCGCTCCAGAGGACTACCTTCAAGTCGGAGAGATTGCTCAGCAGCTTCAGGACACCAAGGCTTATGTAAGACACTCGAAGATATTCAAAATACTTTCTTATTCTCACTGATATGATTCCAGATCAACTTCGTCTTCCCCGCCATCGATTCTCCATGTGGAAACGGATGGAACACGCCCAACGTGGACGCCCTCTTCCGCATCATCAGCTACTCGCAAGGAAACACCTTCACCATGAACGCCGTCGAGTTGTCGAAGAACTTCCTGACCCAATACATCCCAACGTTGTATTCTTCTGGAGGAATCGCGGCGTCTAGCGGAAACTGCGACAATGATGAGATCATTTTCCAGGTATTCCTACCCAGTAGATATTCTTTCATCCTAGACTTATTCAGGTTGAACACGAGATGTACGAGTTCTCCATTGACTTCTACCACCCAGTCTATGAGAACATCCGCGTCTTCGACCCATCTGGAGATCAGCTGACTCTCCCCGACAACATCATCACCTCCGACAGCAACTACATCGGAATCATCCCTGTCAATGACACCGGAGCCACTCGTGCTGGAACCTACAGAATTGTTCTCTCGGGAGGCGGCGGTAACAACTGCTTCGCCACTGTCAGAGGAAGATCCAACCTGGAAATCTTCCTTGGATTTGTGGACAGCGCTTCTGATGGAAACTTGGGCGCTACCAATGATGCGGCTCATCATGCTCCAGTCAATCGTGAGTTTCTTCTAACATTTAATCTAAATCTTGTTGATCTTCAGTTCAAAACAACACCATCGTGGTTCACGCCTCTGGTCTCGGAGCAGGTATCGTGAGATACGTGCAGATCGTGATGCCAGGATTCGGATTGTTGCACACTACCGAGATGAGAAGACGTGACGCTGAATGCAGTTACGAGTGGTACGCGACAACGCAGTTCCAATTCGACTATGACGTGAGAAACCGTATTATCAGTATGATTATAAAAGTTGATTGTTCAGCACTACTACATCATCGTCTACGGAAGCAGTGAGTTTGGAAGCAACTGGAAGAGAAACTTCTATGTGAGCACTGTCGGCCAGCGCCCACCACTCCCACCGCCACCAGCGACTTGTGACCTCAACTCGGTGAAACAAGACACCCTCTTCCTCATCGACAGCTCTCTGAAGGATGATAACGTCACCAACACCATTGTAAGAAGTGAATCAGTCAATCTAGTTGTTGAAATCCTACTTTCAGCTCAAACAATTCGCGGTTCAATCTTCTCAGCCATTCAACTATGTGAATGGATTGGGTCAGGTCGCCGCAATCTCTGTTGCTGACAAGGCCTACGGTGGATTCTCGTTCAACGCGGGAGAGAACTCCTTCGATCGTGTCTCCGAGCTCATCTACAACAACCTGCCATACGTCGGAGTTGCTGGACAGGATGTGACTGCGTAAGTGAGCCAAAGTAAAGAAAAATCAAAGTGTAACTTTAGTGGTCTTCAATACGCCATTGACAACTACGACCGCCCGTCTCAAGGTTACCGTCCAGACCCTGATGTTCGCCATCTCTTGGTCTATGTTACTAATACCAAGTAAAGCACAATCTCTTAATTCCTCACAAGTGCATTCATTTTCAGCCCAACTGATGCTGACCCATCGTCTCTTGTGCAGACCATGAAGAGATCTGGACTTTACGAGGTGGTGGTGGTCGCACTCAATATGGATGTGTCTGACAAGTTGAGCAACATGGTGAGCCCCAGATGCATGTACTATGCTGCTGACTACCATGACTTGATGAACTACGGTGTCAACTTTGTTCAAGGACAGTCTTGCATGTAAGTTAACAAGGAGCATTCAAGCTAAAGAGTTGAGAATTTTCAGGCGTTTCAACTTCTGCAACTATTAAGTTCATCATTATTTCTCTGTTTTGTTTCATCTTTCAATGAAGATTTTAATGCTGTGGTGCCAGTGTCCCTGGGTCACTTGGTCACTTTGTTACAAAAACTGAACATTGGTTTTTAAAAAAGAAAGATTTATTGAATTTATTACTATTATTAAGATTAATAGTTATTAGATTATTAATCTTTTGGGATGACCACGAAGTTTTTCGGCAGGCTGCTCACTTTGAACGCCCGAGTCACATGCCGGTCATACGGGCATGTGATGGTGCGAGGGGTGGTGGTTCCATCAGACTGCTGCTGGAGGGTGGAGGCACATCCGTGACAGATCGTGTGGCCGCATCCTAAAAGATTTTTATTGATATTGGAAAGAAAGAAGTTAGGAGCGTTTGAAAGATAAGAAAAGAAAATTAAAACTCACGAAGGAAACGTGGAATTCTTTCCTCCACATTTCCATCGTAGTATTGGAGGCAAATTTCACATTCCATGCGAAATTTCGCCTGGTTTTCGCTGTTGGCGCGGAGCAACTCGTCCATTTTCTCATTGCGCTCTTGGAGAGTCTTGATCTTCTCATGAGCCTTGCCGAGGTCATGCTCCAAATATTCCACGTCAACCTTCAGGTTGCTCTTCTCGAAGTTGACCTGGTTGGTGGCCGCCTCCATTTTCACAAGCTTCTTCTTCAGCTCTTCCTTCTCCTCACAATGGTCGGCGATCTCTTGCTCCTTCTTGGCAAGGAGAGCTTTGAGCTGGGCGATCTCATCGGCCTTCGCGAGCTTGATCTTCTTCGGTTTTCCGGCGGGGGCGGCTTCCTCAATGTGTCTCTTCAGAGGGACACGGGTAGACTTGCGGAGAGGGGCGGACATTGTTTTCTGAAAAATGGGAATTGGTTTGATAACTGCGAACTGGAAACGATAAGAAAGAGGGAGAGAAAGAGACGGAGAGAAAGAAAGAGATGGAGAGAGGAGTGAGAAAAGTACGGAAAAGCGCGGAAAAGCAAGTTTCAGGAAATTCTGCATATATGACACCGGCGACATCAAATCTATGCTCAATTGCTCCAAATCGAATCACCCTTTAGAGAACATGAGCTGACGAGGTACTCCTATTATCATCGGCTCTAAAAATCAAGGCGAAAGTCATAAAGACGATAGACTGCTAGCAAATAGACGTAAGATCAATTCACTTTGGTATATATTAAAGTTTTTCAGTGCTTCTTAATACGTAAAATCCTAATTTTCATTTGATTCTTGGTTTCTTTAAGCGTGAAAGTATTTTTTCCTAGAAAAACTGGAAAAAACTCATGAAAACCACGACAATTCTTGAATTTTGTCTACTCATTTTACTGAAATTGAATTTTTAACCGAAAAAATAGAAGATTCTTTCAAAAAACAAAGAATTTTCCCGAAAAAATGCACATTTTTCATCCACCCTAATTCCTCCTAGGGGTGGAAGAAAAAAGGGGGAAGGTGCAAAAACTAGGCCAGCACAATTTTTGGATATCCATTTTAATCCTTTTTTTGTTTGATTTTCTCTTCATTTTTTATGAGTTGAAGGGATTTTCGAAAAAAAAAAAGATGAAAATTTAATTTAGAAAAATGATTTTTTTTTCAATTTTTAGCGAAAATTGTAAAATTTTTAGAAGAAAAAGGAAAAATGATAAAGGATTTTTGGAAATTTACAAATCGAGCTGGACTAACTTTTGTAATTTCTCCACTTTTTGGAACGCAAGCAAGATTAAGACCAAAGTGAATCAGTTCTGTATCTGTAAACTCGCAGATTACCGTATCCATCACGTCCATGTCGAGAATGCAGTACTTCCAAGGGAAAAGAAGATCTCCACAGCGTCAATCAACGTGGAAACTGAAGACGACGTCTCTCCAGAGGCGGGCAGAAGATCGTCGAAAAAACAGCCGAATTGGAGATTTTCGCAGAAATCTGGATGTAGTATGTGGTATGTAGTCTGTGGTATGGTGAATGAGAGCACAAAACAGAGACCAATGATGACTGGATTCGAAACCCGATGTGCGGATGGCTAAGCTCCGCCCACATGACCGCGCGCAGAGGTCAGGTCAGTGGCTCGCCCGAGAGTGGTGCGCGCAGGAATGGTCATCGAGCAGGTGAATGAGAATGTATATCGACAAACTTAGGATTATAGGGAAAGAAGTTGATATATGATTGTAAACTTTGGGAATATGAACAAGGTTTCGTAATATAATCAGTTATAAAGTATTTTTTCGTAATCCAATGATTTATGTTGTGGAGTTGGGAACAAGTACAGCACGTCAGAGTTAAGATAAGATATCATGCTGATAAGATATTCTGGTTTGAATTTCGTGTACTCCTAATTGATATCACTGTCTTGGATTGTTTTGCCGATCAAAGTACAAAACAACATGTGGATGGATAACCAATCGGGACCAATTTGCCAACAGGTGCACATCTGTATGTTACCAGCCACCGTTTGGACGATACATTTGGTGCCAGCTATATGGTGGCGATTCATGCACACTTTCTGAATACGAAATCAAAGGAATGACTTCAGCTTAAAACTTCTTGTCATTTACAGCTTCCTCTGGCAAAAAATAAAATTTCAAATCTCTTTATCATTATCTTTTCATTCAAGTCGTTAATTTCAGATTTTCGTTCCATATTTCAAATCCCCATTTCAAAAACCATTGTTCATTGACATTCAATTTCAATTATCAATATATTCCATGCAAATTTTTGTCTGTATGACGTTTCTCCATTATTTTTTGCCACCATTTCACTCCCAATGAACTCACTAACACTAACTTGTCTCCTCTTTTTGAGCCCTATAAATTGTTACAAGATACTAGTATACTCTAACTTGTTTGGTCACAGTCATATTCAGTATCTGGCAAATGTTGCTGACAGCCTGACTCAGGCAGGTCACGATGTTGTAAGTGTTATTTTCATATCAATGCTCCAGTGATAAACATTCAGACAGTGTTGATGTCAGTGATAGACATTAGTCATCGGAATCGAACTGGATTGAAACTTACAAGGAAGCAGATTTTTGTAGAAGCCGATGAAAAAGTGATTGAAATGTTTGCCGAGAATGACGCATTCATGAAAAGTATCTGGGTAGACGATACATCAAGTCCATTGAGCATTTTTTTGAATAGAGGAGGTTTATCGAAACTTTTCGGTACTCAATGTGAAAAGGTCATGCGCTCTGATAGTCTTTTGGAGCAATTAAGACAGGAAAACTTTAATTTGGCAATTACAGAGCCATTTGATTTGTGCGCCTACGGTGAGACTCTTCAGGAAAAACCTAAAAACTTTAGAAGGTTACGTTCAGCCTTTTTTGAGTACCTCCAAATACCAGCGCATGTTTCAATGCTAGCCAGTGCTCGTATGGATCATGTTGTGAATGCCTTTGGCCTTTCAAGCGCCATAAGCTACGTCCCAAGTGCTCAAAGCAGTTTCTCCGACCAAATGACCATTTGGCAGCGATTTATCAATTTTCTCCTGTTCTACTCCACCAAAAGCATCTTTGAAGATATCGGAGACATTGAATTCCAGAAAGCTCGGGAATATCTAGGCGTTCAAAAGACATGGAGTGAATTGCTTGCAGAATCATCGTTTCTAATGGTGAATCAGATGCCTTTGTTATCATTTGCTGAGCCCACATTTGACAAAATTGTTCCAATGGTGGTTTCGGGATCAAACTGCTTGGAACCGATGAGAAGCTACCGGAAAAATGGAATAGAGTACTTTCTGAAAGGGAAACGAACATTTTGATCTCATTTGGATCGAATGTCAAATCTGTTGATATGCCAGAAGAGTACAAGTACGTTTATTGATGAATTAACTAGGGATATAGTGACAATAGTATTGGAATTCTTTGTGCCCAGTTTCGAAACTTGTACCGTAACCCTTAACACTTTGCTCATCCACAAATGTGCTCACTTCTCTCTGACCAGAAGGCCCAATGTAATCCGATACGTTTGACCTAGTCAGGAAGGTGTTTCCGACACTTGCCTGCTGCTCATGATGTAATGGATGTGTTGCGAAGATGATCTGGTGCACGGTTGGATAAGGGATTAGCGGTGAGAAGCTTAGATGTTAATGGAGCGGAAATCGGGACAGTGCATAAACGTAATTAGGGGGAAGAGCGGATTTCGATAAGATCGCAGCTTTTTTTTTAACAAGATTTGTGATTTTCATATGGTTCCGTCAAAGTTCTGAATAATCCCACAGAATATCTGAATTATCTTGCCATTTCCTTTCCTTTTTCTCAATCGATTTGAGCCGGTTAGTTGAGTAGTCAGAAAGAGGGATTATGTCGTCTCTCGAAAGGGTCAATTATCCTGTTAGAAAGAGGTGCACATCGGGGTGAGACAGACAATCGGCCACTTACACTTACTCAAAAGGGCAATATCATCGCCACGTCATCAGTAAGTAGTCCTCTTTTTGTGTTGAATACACATCTGTCATGTTTATTGGTTCAATTGTGAATAAGGAAAGAGTGAGAAAATAATAACAAAGGAGAGTAAAACAAGGAAAACTGGGGAAGAGTTCAAAATCACCGCAAAGAATCTAAAACTTATTGACTTATGACAATAAGTAAAAAAAACCAAATCCCATATCTCCCAATTCCAGAACATCTCTCAAAACTTTATGCTCTTCCATGCCCAACACAACGTTCATTTGGAAGTATGAAAACTCATCAGACGTCACTGTGACACGTGGAATTCCAAATCTTCACATTTCTGATTGGATTCCACAACAGCAATTGCTAGCAGATCCACGGGTTTCTCTGTTCATCACTCATGGCGGAATAAACAGTGTTTATGAACTGGCACTTATGGGGAAGCCAGCCGTCGTCGTTCCAATTTTCGCAGATCAAACGAGGAATGCACGGATGTTGGAGAGGCATGGGGGTGTTGAAGTGATCCACAAAACTCATTTGAAGGACCCGGCAAAACTGAAAGAAACGGTCCACAAAGTATTAAACGGGGCAAGGTGCTGTATGAGAAGTAATTTTACTAAATTAAGCCTCAAAGTTGTTTCAGATATCAGAAAAATGCCCAAAAACTGTCCGAAATGTTGCGAGAACACCCTGGAAATGCTACATTGACTTTGATCAAACACATCGAATTTGCTGCCAGGTAATAGACTAAACTTGTTACACAGAACAACTCTGGACTTTTCAGGTTTGGCAAGTTGCCAACTGAAAAAAATTACGGAGGACAACCAAGTTTCGTTGCATATTACAACTTGGACATCATGCTCATAATAGTCACTTTGTTGTAACCTGTTACTAGCATTCTACTTTTACCTGTGAATCATTTGTGGAATAACAGACACACAAAGACATAAGTCGACTAAAAGAAAACATAAGAAATAATTTGAAAAAATATACAAAATTCTACAAAAACTGGAAGATATTAAACATTAAGACGTGTGTGAACAGGTAACGTTGATATTCAGAAAACTTGAGCTGAAAAAAACGTTTTAGGTGCTCCTGAAACCTCCTTCTTTTGACTGAAATACTTTTGACGTTTTTAAACTGTTGTTCGCAATTATTTAATGAATTCTCAAGTTCAGATGCATGTAAATTAGACAATTGAATGAAAAGAAAAAGAAAGATAATGATGTTTGATGTTCATGATATTGATTGATGACTGATGATTATAAAAGATATGAAATCAGGTGGGGATAAGGTTTTTGTGAAGAGGTACGAAAATAGGGCGATCATTGGTTTCGCGAGTTTGGAAAACAATTGGGAGGCAACACGGCCTTTAAGAGCGAAGAAGAGAGGCTGATGTTCGAGACCAGACTGGTGAAATCAAAGACACGATTGTTTTTTGTTCTTTCCGGGAACTTCTCATCTAGCTCCATCATTTTTGCAACAATCTCGAGTTCATCAGTAACTCGTTTCGCTGTAAGAAAATTGTTAGTTTTAAAAAACAAATGTAGCAAATACCTTCTTTCTTATATTCATGTGCCATCGTTATAAAATCGGCAGTTTTGATCGTCCAATTGTTGACAATAGTTTTATTGTTCGAGTCGTTCAAACCACCTTTCGACGAGTTCAATTGGGAGAGTTTTTTGATTCGCAAAAACCCCGTCCTCAAAGTGGGATCAATCGAAAGCAATTGGAAAGTGTCCACTAGGTCACTGGCTTCTTCCAAACTTGTTCCGAAGAGCGAGACATATTTTTTATTTGCTTCGAGCTCGCACGGACGTGTGTCGAACTGCGCGATGCCTGAATCGACCGCTTTTTTCTCAAGTTGTTCTGCGATTGCTCTTGCTGAAAAGTAAAATAAATTTATAAAACTGTTAATTTTCTTTTTTTCACCTTCTTCTGGGTCTGTGGCGACGGACTTCACGTAGTCCACAATCAGACGGAGGATGTCGTCGTGGACCGAGTGGAGTGGGATGCCCTCCTCGCACATGTGGCGGATCGTGGGGATCGTAATGTCCTTCAAACAGAAGGCGATCTGGATGATCCTTATCACGGCGATTTTGAAAACTTGGTCCAGAGTGGAGATCGCCTTCCCCAACTCATTCTTTTGCTTCTCGGTGACAAGCTTCTCGTCGACGCTGAAAAGGGTAAAGACTAATGGCTTCAGTACCTCAATGTCATAGTCTCCATGTAGTTTTCTAGTTCAAAATTCTATCATTTCTGCGATCATTCTTTGAAACATGAGACTTTTTGAGTGATTGTTTGAGTTTGTGTAAACATTTCACTCATAGGACTATTCCGTCAATCATGAAACTTTTGGGGTCCATTATCTTTTCTCAATGGACCTTCCTCTAAGCACACCTTTACTACTACTAGACATCTCGTTTCGTAAGGTAGTGAGCACTCTACGTAGTGTTGCTCGTTGCTCTAATTAGTACCTTTGCCAAGTTCTCACGTGCTTTCTCTCTTTGTCGTTAAGCGTCTCGCACAATGGTGCACTCTCCCACCTGTGACAGTGGGGCGCGTCGCGAATTAGCATAGTGAACGTGGCATACAATGAAAGCGTCTTCTTGCGATTTTTGGGAAAAATGCAGTACTATTAACCGGGAGAAGACCGATTTCTACATCAATCAAAGAAAACATCACAAAAGTTTGTGGAATATCGGGTTTTTTTGTAGTTTTTGCGGGAATACAACTCACTCGGCGATCGGCTGGGCGTTGTTGGTGGATGTAGAGGTGGAAGTAGATGCCATTCTCTGGAAAAAAGTGATAAAGTATGAATATTTTAAAACAATGATGAAAAGAGAAAGGAGAAGAGAATGGGGGAGTAACAGATACATCGAAAAGCGTGAGGAGAGAAAACTGGGCAGCATATTCACACTGGAATTTGGTGGACAGCCGGCGCTTACACACGCAACAATAAAGTGCATAACAGTGCCGTCTTGAGAACGCACTATGCGAAAGAGCGTGGCGCCGAGAGAGAATATCAGGCTACGAGAGGATTGGAAGGGCAGTCGTACGCGTGTCGTGGGATATGTCGCTTATTGCATCGAATATAGAAGGTAACGCATTTCGAAATGTTGCTGCTCTAGGCACCTCCCACAAACAATAGCAACTTGGTGTCTAATTGAGAAGAGCACATGATGCTAGGGTGGAATGAGAAGAGTAGAGTGAAAGCCCTTGACAACCCCATTATGATATAATTTGCGATAAAAAGTGAGAAAAAAGTCGCACTTTTATATGAGGTTGGAGAGAAAAGTTTGCACTTTGCATACGCATACAAAGGGAGAGCCTTCTAAGTGTGGAGGTGATAAAATGAACTGCAACAAAGCCGCTCTTTGAAGGCTTGAGAAAAGAAGGTCAGTTATTACTTTTACAAACAAAGTATTTGTTGGGATCTTGGTGTTTTGCAGCAGTGGTTGAACCACAAACACAAGAATCTGATATCTGTTCGTAAACAATCGAGCTTCAATCCAAATTGTGTGCATTTGTAACATGTTGAAAAAATCAAGAGAAATTCTTCTGTTCATTTATTGTAATATTGGTATTTGAGATTAAGAACAGGTATTCAAGAGCAAATCAACGAAAAGTAAGAGCGTGTTGAAAAATAATAGAGATGCGTGTAAATTATGCAGTGGTTGGAAAAAAGTAAAGTGAAAAAGGTCATGGAAAAGAAACGTTGCCATCCAGATCAGGCAGATGGCAACGTTTAGAACAAAAAAACGACACCGGGAATACTCATGAATCAGTTGTTGTCATCCAGATTAGGCAGATGACAACGCTACAACAAAAAAAAGAAAGATACCGGGAAAAACTACAAATTAGTTGTCGCCATCCGGATCAGGTAGATGGCGACATCCCACTCCCATTGCCGCCGGACGGACCAGCGATCTCGGGAACAAATATCGACGCTCGAGTGGCGCAGTGGAAGTTGACTGGAAGTCTGCACTGATGTCCACGAGCTCCTCAAACTGAGTTCGATGGACACGTTGAACGCGGAGCTCGACTGGGCTTGGCGACACAGAAGCGTCGGATTCCTGACAATGGGAAAAATATTAAAAGTCAGATTAGCTTTAAATTACCATATCAGCCATGCCATCTCGATCAGTTTCTTCAGAAAATTCTCGCTCTTCCATTTCTCTCTTCACTGTGCTAATAAGTTCGACCGTGATTTTCACGCGTTGTCCGTCGGGTAAGGGAAATTGGCGAGATCTCGGCCAATCATCTGTCACTCGTCGCATCGCGTTCTCCAGCCATGAAGTCGGGTCCATACTCGATCTCTCGTAGGTCACTGGTGAGCTCTGAAATTTCACATGTTTTAACAAAACTAATGACAAGGGCTACCTCAGTTTCCTCTGGAAATTCGGATTGGACGGCCGACACAGTCTCTTCCGGCAGAGCAAAATGAACTGCTGGTTTTCCCTGAAGCGTTCAACGTCAAATTGGAATAATTATCAGATAGTTACCGCGTGAATTGGAATGGTTTTATCCGAAGTTCCACGAAGAATTGACTTTGGGGCTGTTGGCACATCACTCTTTGAGGCCGGGGACAACCCGTTGCTTCTCGAACTGCGCGTTTTGGCCCCGTCTGAATCCCTCCTAGATGTAACAGCGGCATAGCGGCGGCGAGTCGGCTGCAATTGTATCTTGATGTAGGAACAAAACGACAATGAGAAATCACCTGAGTATCGGCAGAACCAGTCTGACACTTGGTGGCACGAGAGCCTGACGCTGACATTGTGCCTGATGTAGTGCGTCGCTGGGATTTAGATGCCGTGGTGGACGAGGAGGCCGGGAGTACCGCTGTGAGGCGGCTCGACAGACGAACCGGTCGGCGTGGCTCATCCGGTATGGTGGTGGCAGGGCGGCGTCTGGAGGAAGAGCGAGGTCTGGTCGAAGCAGTTGTGGCAGGCACGGAAGATGCGGATCGAATCGACTGCTCAGCAATTCTTGTGGATTGACGGGTCGGCTGCAATTTAATGAATCATATTATAAACATCTCTAAAACTACCTGGGTTTTAGATTTTTGCCGTTTTGGCGGTGGCTCATTGTGCACGGGCGAGGCAGTTCTTTTTTCTCTCGCCATTCTGAAATAAAAGTGATCTACATTGCTATGGCGGAATGTTAAGACGAGGAAACTCTGCGGGCTTTGAAACAAAGGCGGTGGAAAAATCGATGAACATTGAAAAACGCCGTGAACTGGTTGAAAATCTTTGAAATCTTTTGAAATGCTTTAAAATTTACTGTGAATAACAATCATTGCAATATGATAACCATATGGATGAGACGCCGTGGATGTAACAATGAAATCAAAAGATTACTCCTCTTATGTGTCAACCAAAAAGTAAATCGTAAATGAGATAGATTTCCGTTACACGCGACGCAGCTGCCTTGCAAAACAATTTTGCCCGCCAAGCCAATCCATAGTCGACGCGAACACCGCCGGCAGAGGTTTGGTATTGCGAAATCGGTGTGGGGTGATCGTCCAGTTCGTTTACAGGGGGCATAGGAGGGGGGTAGGCCGCATATTGGAGACATATCTTTTGAAGGGACGTCTGGAACGTCTTCAGGAGGAACGTCTTCAAGAGGAACGTCTTTCGGAAGTGCGTCTTTCGGAGGAACGTCCTCAGGAGGAACGTCTTCAGGAGGAACGTGTTTGGGAGGAACGTCTTCAGGAAGAACGTCTTCAGGAGGAACGTCTTTAGGAGGAACGTCTTCAAGAGGAAAGTCTTCAAGAGAAACGTCTTTCGGAAGAACGACGTCGAAAGCAGAACTTCTAGAGACACATCTATAGGAAACACGTTTCTCCCTTCTGAAGCCACGTCGTCAGAAGGCACGCCTTCAAAAGTAACGTCTAGGGATACACAGGGATACGTTTTCTGAATCGACCAAAAGCCACGCCTTCTGCACTTTGAATGTAGCCCTTTGAATGTGCTTATTACTTTCAAATTAACGGTGAGAACCTCATTGACCTGAATCGAGTGTCAACATAGATTTTTATCACTGATTCAACACACTGAATACCACGCACGAGCTAAAAGCCACTACAATACACACTTTTAACTTCAACAGATTCATTTCTCAAAGGAATTGAATTAAAAATCGAAATCGAAATCGACGGGAATCACTCGACGCAGCTCCACGATGTGGTCGTTCTCCAGGTCCAGAGAAGCGACGGTCTGGTCCTCGGTGACTTGGATCCCGTTGATGAACACGTTGAACACCGCGGGGTTCTCCTCGACACTGCGAGCATAGGTCTCCTTGATTTTGCGCATCGTCACCCGGAGTTTAACTAGGATGTATTGCGTACCCTCGTCGCTGACGACTTGCAGGTAGATTTTGTTTGGGTTCGTATTCGGTTCAGCCATCTGAATATATCAAGAGTTAGAAAGAAAAAAGACGATTTGCACGAGAGAGGAAGTGAATGGTGAGATGTAAAACGACGATCGGACACTCAATCAATAGCCGTTTAGTGCGACGCAAGAGCAAACGAAGAATCGGAATAAGAATGAGGGAGGGCGGTCGCGACCATATTCGCTCCCTACGAGGGGTTGAATAGATCCCATTTGCATAGCTCGCGAAACTTCTAGAGTCAGGCACCCACGGTGTTCTCTAGTGAGTGTAAAGGGCCAAAAGTATTGATCAGCGACACAGTCTCGAAAGTTCTATGGCATACCATGCTCTCCATAAAACTCGTACTATCTCGTTGGGCTGATGGCCGCTCCCTATTCCACGATGCACTCTCCCTTTCTCTCACTTTTTTATGTGGGCTTCTCTTGTGGGCTGGTTGACAACAGTGCATATGGTATTGGGTGAACACAAATTATTTGGGGAGACAATTTACAAGAACAAGGTTGAATAGAGAAAGGGAATTTGAAAATGAAGAACCTGATAAGCCTACCCAGCCTGGCGGTGGATTTAGTGCCGAATGTTCGGGAGTGGTGAAGCAAAACTATGCGGAAGGATGGTCCATAAAAAGTTTTGTTCTACATGGCCTGATCTACCGGCGCGAAGTGAATGGGTCTTTAAGTATTCCCTCAAATGTTGAAACAGAGGAAAGAGAATTTTCAAATTCACATAGTGAACAAACCATCACCACTGCCCTTTCCTGTTGCGCTTTCCCACATTTGAACGCAATGGCACATCGGTGCACCTCACGGCAACAGACCCACAAATGCTTTTACTTTAGTTTCGGCTCTTTTCTGAACGAAAAAAAAGTGCCAACACTCATATAATCAACAAGTTGAGAGCAATTCTGAATTTGGTGTAATGTAGTTTTTTACACGAACCCAATCTGACAATTTGTCGCTGCTTGATAATTGTTACAAAAAGTGGTTGCTCAAGAGTAGTTTCCAATCATAGTTTGACTTTAGTGTGCGGGGAAAACGTAGTGGGCAACAGAAACATTGGCTACTACTATTCACTACCAGAAGCTTCGTCATCATTCGTTTTCTTTTTTCAAATTCCTCTCCCGAGGCTACAGAAATGCGGAATTTCGACAAGTACTGAGATGTACAATGCTCTTTCACTCTGTCGTCGTAGACGTCCTTCTTTGTCTCGGGTCCCACGGTGTTGTCCGCTAATTGCTTTCAGCGCGGGAACTTTCTATTTGACTCTATTGTTCAATTAATGGTACAGTAACAGGATTACCCTACTTTACTCACAGTTGTCTACCAATTAGGCTCTCTCGGAAAGAACATACATCGTGAAAATTGGCAGGGAGCTAAAAAGGGGTCGAAACTGTAGCAAATTTGGCACTGGCTCTTATGTCCGTCTTTGAACTAATCGCTACTTACCCAAACTACCCGATCAAAATAAATTTCAGTGTGTTTTCAATTTCAATCCATTAGTTCGTTGTTTTATTATCCAAAATTCTGAAGACTCCGCTGTTTGTACGAATTGCGTTTGCCGCGTCTCTTCCCGGCGCTTGTACGCATGTTTTTGAACGGCAACAAAACACAATCACGCGTCCCCGCCACAATCCGTATGCACTTCTTTGTCTCCGCTCACTCTCACACTATCTCGAGATGCCTGTCGCACAGGTCCCACTCTCCAATTTGTTTCGAAGCAGCGCCCTGTGTTCTTTTTGACACACAAACTTTTTCCCGCGGCCCCAAATTAGAGGCTTATTTTAAAATTTTGGCTCGTTTTCATTTCCAGGAACTTTATTAGCTGCTTACGGAAATCACGACTGAAAATTATGATTTTTGTTTAGATTTCACTTTAGATGGACCCTAATACTGACGCAAAAATGTGTGATACACCTTAATTGACAGACGTTACCTCCCTAAATGTACAGTAACTCCATATTTTTCCCATTTTTTGACAGTTAACCAGCCCTAATAAGTTTATAATTATGACCAGGGCGATCTGATGGAGTTTCACCCCCAGCTGGTGAGCGAGCACATGTCCTTATTGCGTGGCGAGATATTGCGCACCATATCATAACGCACTGTACTCGCAATTTAACTCCGAGTTGCGCAACGGGGCCACCGTGTCGACCACTTGCCCCTCCCATCACTATTCTGATGGGGCTCTCACTCTATATATCCAAACACTTTTTGTCGATGTATCCATTGGTATTCCTGGCTGCTCCACAGTTTTTATGTTTTGCTTTAGGTGGTAGTTTTAGTCAGTGCAATCGTAGAGAATATGGCATTCAGATGTTGTTAAATGCTTGGCGCAGGCAAAATGCAACATTGGAAGGGAAATTTGCACTATTTTTAGTCACTGCTATCATTTAATAGTTTGGTAATGACAAATCCGTGTCCTTTCCCCCCTGTGCAGCGGAAGGGGTCAGCAAGTGCGCTCCGCTAGACATCGACATTTTCTTCAAATTTTTCTTGCGTTAAACACCATTCACCAGCTATTTAGTGCCAAAATTTTACTACGATTTTAGATAAGTAGGGGTGTGTAGCTCAGTTGGTAGCAGTGGTCGCTAAGCTGCGAAATGTCACGTGTTTGAGTCCAGGCGGTGTCCATCAAGCCTCTCATTTGAGAGTGCAGGAATGTACGAAGATTGCTTGGTTTCATTCTTTGGTCAAGATATGGCCAGTGGCTCTGAACTCTGTTCTACATTGAAATACCGTAATCCGGTTGCTGTTCCGTTTTCTTGCCATAATGACTTGGCTCGGTAGGACCATGTCATGAGGGAAAGCTGCGCTGACCTGCTCACCGTCCCCCTTTTTTCACAACAAGCCCTTACATTTTCAATCTGTTACCGCCAACCGTACCACGACAGCTGCACGTTGATTTCCTGGTGGATCACCGAAAATCCCCCCTATCAACAAACAGTCCTCCCCTTTCCGGCGATTTGAGCCCATTTTAATGAGCATTTCCCAGGTTGGGAACAAGGCGACTCGCAGCTGCCAAATTCAACCCGCTTTACCTAGCTCATTAGTCCCCCCGCGGACCGCCTCCCACGAGACTTAATCCTCTAATTAGCTGCAGCGCACCTCTATCATATGCCCTTTCCCTTCTCACCTTCATTATTATTGCTCTACCTTGTGAAATTTAGAGCTAGCCCAACCCAGCCCAGTCTTCCAAAATGAAATCGAAGACATCGCCCTCGGCCCGCGATCGGAGATCAAAGGTAAACTATTTTGTTGAATTCTCAAAGAAATTATTGAATAATTTCAGAGTCGAAGTATCTACTGCCGCGGACAACAGAAGATCTTCTCGTCAGACGAATCTTCCGATACGTCGGAAGACTCGTCCGAAGAATGGGACGACCAAGATGTTGACTTGACACTGAAGCAAATTGCCGACAAGAAAAAGAAGAAAATGAAAAAGAAGGCGGCACAGAAGAAGGTATGATTCCTTTTTTCACTAAAAAGCTTTATCAATAGCGTTATATTAGAGTGAAATTCCACAAGTAGATATGCTAACTAGAAAGCACTAATTCGTTAAGTGTCAATTAGGGTTACACCTTCATTAATTGCCATCTAAGCCGTGAGAGCTTAAGAAGAGAGGCGCAGACGCAAAAGACACAAAATCCGCTTACATAGATCAAGAATTGTCACAGTTCTATCTTGACTTATAGAGATCAGGCTAAATGTTAATTAGAATCACACCTTCATTAATTGAACGTGAGAGAATTGAGCTAAAGAGACGCAAATGTAAAAGCTTACCCGAACCCCGCGGCAAATAGGTCAAAAATTGTTAAAAATTGTCAAAAATCATTTCAAGTTTTGTCAGGCCAACAAGCAGAAAGCAGCACAATCCAAGTCAGCCTCCCAGCCACCGAAGAAAACGCAGCCGAAGGTAAATTTATACAATCGATACTGAATATCGGCTATAAAAATTCAGAAAAGTATGTGAGTTTTGCAGAAGAACGCCCCTAGTACCAGTGCATCGAACACCGCTCCAACGAAAGCGTCGAAGAAGCGTCGTCATGTTCCAAGTTCATCGTCGTCCTCGTCGTCGGAGGATGAAGAGAGCAGTCCAGAGTCTACCCTGAAGAAGAACGAGAAGAAGAAAAACAAGAAGAAGAAGAAGAGCACGGTATGGTTTTGATCTACTGCGTAGAATTATAAAAATTGACTCTCTTCAGAAGAAATCTAAGTGCACCGCCGCCAAGAAACTGAACAGTCGGCGCCTCCTCACGTCTTCTTCTTCTCCAGAAGTAGAAGAACAGTCAGACCACAGTGACGACGAGGATAGCGATAGCTCATCAGAATCCGACGATGAGAGAGTGAGGAACATCAAGAAAGAGATGTTGTCGGATTCGGAGGAGGAGCAGAGAAGCAACAAGGTATCATTTTGACATTCAATACTTATAAAAATGTTACTTTTTTTCAGAGAAAGTCGAAAGCCAAGAAGACAAACGGAACCGTGAAGAGCACGAAGAAAAATAAGAAGTCAAATAAGAAAAAAAGAGCCGCGTCATCGTCGTCGTCAGAAGAAGGCTCAAGTGATGAAGATAGTGAAGATGGTAGAGCAATTAAAATCAAAAGGGAGATGATAACGGATTCTGAAGGGGAGGAGACAAGCAAGAAGGTATCGTTTTAAATTCACAGTACTAACAAAAACGCTACTTTTCTTCAGAGAAGCTCCAAGAAGACCAAGAAGACGGCCAAGAAAAGAAACCAAACGAAACAGAACAAAAAGAAGGCGCATAAGAAAGCTGCCAAATCATCGTCTTCTTCTTCTTCTTCTGAAGATACGAGTGACGAGGAAGACAGTGATGACTCGGAGCGGGACAAGGTATTTCTTAAATTTACGGTGAAAATTATAATTAAAGTCATTTCAGTGCAAAAAGAAAAAGAAAAAGAGGGAATTATCTAACGGAAAGCGCTCCAACGCCAGCACATCGAAAAAACAGAAGAAACGTCGGCGTCACCTCACTTCTTCGTCCTCCTCGTCCTCGTCGTCCTCGTCCTCACCATCCTCGCGGTCCTCTTTCTCTTCTACTTCGTTGCCGGAAGAGAGCTCTGTCAAACCTGCGATCTCCAAGAACGGCGCTAAGATTAATATAAAGCAGGAGGTCTTATCTGACTCGGAAGAGGAGCAGGAGAAGGTATTTCTTAGGTTTACGGTAAAAATGAAGTCTGATGTCATTCCAGAGCAAAAAGAAGAAAACAACGACCTCCAACAAAAAGCCCTCATACGCCAAAACCTCGAAAAAGCAGAAGAAAGACCGGCGTCACCTCCCATCTCCGTCCTCCTCGTCGTCGCCCTCCTCATCCTCTTCGTCCTCACCATCATCTCGGTCTTCGTTCTCCTCAACTTCGTTGCCAGAAGAGAACTCTCCCGAAGTAAATTCCGCGATCTCCAACAACGGCCCAAAAATCAATATCAAACAGGAAATCCTATCAGACTCGGAAGCAGAGGATAACCAGGTATTTTTTTAGGTTTACGGTAAAAATTAAGCCTAATGTCATTCCAGGAAAAAGGAAAAAAGGCTACTACCTCTAAAAGAAAGCGCTCGAAAGCCAGCACCTCGAAAAAGCAGAAGACAGGCCGGCGACACCTGACATCTTCGTCCTCCTCGTCCCCGTCCTCCTCACCCTCACTATCCTCGCGATCCTCCTTCTCCTCCACTTCGTTGCCGGAAGAGAACGAAGTCGACACCGTGACCGCCAACAATGGCGCAAAGGCCAATATAAAGCAGGAGGTCTTATCGGAGTCGGAAGGAGAGCAAGACAAGGTATTTCTTAGGTTAATGATGACAATTGAGTAATAAGTCATTTCAGAGCGAGGAGAAGAAGTCCGAGTCTTCCAACGGAATTTTCTCGGCTGCAAGCATCTCGACCATTCAGAACAAAGTCCGTCGCTTGCTCGCATCCTCGTCCTCATCATCGCCGCCGCCGTCCTCCTTCCCCTCAGCTTCGTTGCCGGCGGAGAACTCTGTCGAAGTCAATCCGGTGATCTCTAACAATGGCGCAAACATCAATACCGAGCAGGAAGTCTTTTCGGACTCGGGAGAGGAGTCAGAGGAGGAAGAAATTCCGGTATGATTTCGCTTGACGATACAAAAATTCTTAAAAAAAGAAAATTATTAAAAAAAACTTGAAAGCTAGTAAAAACACCAAAAAATCAATAATATTGCCGACAATTGGGCGTTGCTAAAGTTAGTCCCTCATTTGCTCCTAGCCAATTTTGAAAAGCAAAGACATCAAAAGCAAGAACATTTTCGTAAATTTCATGTTCAATTTTGTGAATACGGTACTCGATACTACCAGATGCTGTTGTGAGAACTCTATTGACTCCAAAATAATTTCAGCGCAAGAAGAAAAAACGACACGTGTCTACCTCAGTTTCCGAAGAAAATCTTTCTGAAGACTCGCCTCCCAGAGGGTCTACTCCGACGTACCCAGTGGAGGAGGTCGAGCAGAATGCGCAGATGGTAAGATTCTGCCTCTGAATTATCAATGATATCCAAATGTTTTCCAGGAAGAAGTTGCAAGTTCATCAGGGCCGACCCGTCCCTTGCTTATCCCATCGTCTCCTCTGCCACCCAAGTCGCCGTCGCCACAGCCGTGCTCGTCCACCTCACAAGATGCCACTGAAAGCAAGCCGAAGAAAAAGAAGAAGAAGAAGTTCCGTGACTGGCGTTGTGTGGGCCACCACAAATTCCAACAGAAATACGTGAGTCACATTCTTCCAGATTATCGACATTCTCTCAATGCCTGAATTTCAGATCAATGCCGTCTACGACGTAAAGGGCGAAGCAGACAGAGTCTTCTTCAAGGTGCGGTTCATCAATGGAGATATACTTTGGAAGGATGTAAATTTCATCCACAAGTGCTTTGAAAACCCCGAAATCGAGAAATTCCTGAAGAAGAATAAAGAAAAGTGGACGGCGCTGACTAATCAATGTAAGATTTTGCTTGGTGAATAACTGGAGAAACGTGAGATCTTGCAGATGCTGAATATAAGAAAAGTCATCCGGAGCTGGAAGAGAAGGAAGACGACGAGGAGGGAGGTGGAGATTCTCTCTTTGATGTAAGATTATCTTGTACTAAATCGGAAATGATTTAAGTTTCAGAAAGTCAAAAATTTGCGGCTGCAAGGTCCAAATTGAGGAGGGTTCACTCTGGAATTCACTTCGCTTTGCTTTGCGACGCTCTCTTCACTTCAAATTTTCCTTACCATACTCTCACTGTCTTATTGTTCGTATCCCTCATACCCTTTTTTTGTATTCCTTTGAGCCGATCATATCGAATCTCAACACTCAAATCTCCCCGTTTACCTTTTTGATATGATACTTATACCTATTTTTGTAATCAATCCTAGCTCCCTAATGACTATTTTTTCTACGTTTCAATTGATTCTAATTATTTTTAACTCTTTGAATTTTGTGTGCATTGCCGATTTAGTGGAACCTACCTTCCGTCTCCACCAATCTCGTTATATTGCCTTTGATTATGTCGTACTTTAAACTTCCATTTTTCTGATGAATAGCAATGTTTATTTCCCAAGATTTCCAAAAGATATTGAATAAATCAAATTGACAATTGAAATTTTTGGGGAGTGAAGAAAGAAAATTATATCGGGAGGATAAAGCAAGTGACTAGGTGAAGGCATTGGGAAACCAGTACCAAGGGAAGAATTTCGGAATCATTATCCAGATTGACGAAACAAAAAAGCAAGTTGTACATTCAGATATTTGGACATCGAATATAATAGTGCACTAGGAGAAAATGGAAGGAAAGAGAAAACTGGGAGAAGCATACAGTCATGGAACACAATTCTATGGTTACTTTTTTACATGAGACTTGGATAATTTTTACGGGAGTGGGTGAATAAAGTGAAGGTATTGTACAAAGGGATGGTTACTGGTTACAAGATTGAACGCTTTAGCGTTTTGGAAGTGAATCAAATGTACATAGTAAAAAAACCAGAAACTACAACGGACATTTGGGAGAAGAGAATCAAAAACACAAATGACTTCTTACTCCTTGAAGTTCTTGAGGAGCTGTCTCAACAATTCCGGACCTCTCCAGCAGGTTACAATCGCCTTAATAAACGGCTGAAGAGCGGCCAGCAACTTCATCGCCTGAGTCTTCGTGGCCTTTTTCACCAGAGTCATCACGACGCACCTTCCGCAGCGATGCTGAATCATTTCGAAGATCACGGGAATGTCACTGAAACATTTGGAAGTTAAAAACAACAAAAGAGTATCACGACTTACTTATTGGACAATTTACAGACGACCTCAACGATAACGTCCACATCCTTCGAAGTCATCAACTCCAAGCCCTTGATGACGACTCTCTGCGCGAAGTCGTCAATGGAGAACTCCAGAAGATTGTTCGCAATCTTCTCATTGAAAATCTTCTGATCTTCCTCGCTGCCCTTCTCAATCGCAAGCTCCACGACATTGTGGCTGTGGTTGTTCATCGACATCTCCTTGAACCGCTTGAGGGCTTCATCAATGATGGGTCTGACCTGATTGTGCGTATGAACTGTGAGGCACATCTCGAGGAGCAAACATCCCGGCTTGGAGCGAGCCAACCTTGCAATGCAGCCGGGGGTCTCCCAGCTTCTCACCAAGAACGGGTGGGTGTACGAGTTGTGAAGTTTCTCGACGAGCTTCCTCACTGCCATCATACCCGTGTCGAGCATCAGAAGTCTCTGAGCAGCGGGCTCCAACTTCTGAAGAATCTGGAGCTTCCAGTCCACCTCGGCAATGTCGATCATTGTGAGAACGACCAAGAGGCTATGCATATTGTAAACATATGCCTCAATACGCTGGGTAAGCTTATCGGCAATTTGCCACTTCTGCAACTTGTTCGCAGACTCGAGCACCGTTTTGACGACATGGCAGCCATTCTTGTGGCAGACGATATCTTGGAATTCCGAAGCCACCTCTTCAAAGATAGCAACACGTTGAAGATTGTTCGCGTACGGGAACTTGGAAATAAGCAGAACCGATCCGCGGAAGGATCTCGAAAGCGCGGCCACGTGGCCGATGAGGCTCGAAACCGATAACTGGGATACGTCCAGAACGCGGTCGCCGATATCTCTCAAGATCTGCCTGACAAACTCGTCGCTCGAGAATGTTGGACTGAGGAAGCCTGGACGTGGGTCGACTGGGAGAAAGCGGATAGGTAGCATTCCGTTCGGCATAAAGTATGATGATGCAGAGGAAGTCGATGTGTTGGGGCGCTGAACAAAACGAATGTTACACAGTTTTGTTTTGTTTCCGCTATCTATCTGGGGAAAGGACTAAAAAAATTTTTTTAGATAGAACACTATTCTTTGTATTTTTATAATTTCCCGTTTCACAATCTTATTTATCGGTATTCCTCCCATTTTCCTCTCTTTTTGCTTTCAAATCAAATCAACATCCCCATCATTTGATCCTTCTGTAGCGATCCTAATCCTCTCCAATGGCGCTTGGAGAGACGCAAAGAAAAACACGGCGGTACAGTGGGGCTGCGTATGCGCCCCCTTTTCTCTCATTCGTCGCGGCGGCCGATTTCAAAGGGAGTTAGGCTAAGTGTGGTTAGAGAGAGGGCGGGGGGGGGGGGGGGGGGGAGGGTAGAGGGGATGAATGAATTATCGAGAAAAACATTTAATAAGAGCACTACAAAAAGGGTTAGAGTTGGCACTGTGCCAAGGATCGGAAAGCCCTTTTTCTGATGATCTCTGTCTCTCTGTTTCTGTCTCTGTCTGTCTCTCTCTGTATCTCTGTCTCTCTGTTTCTCTCTCTCTCTCTGTCTCTGTCTGTCTCTCTGTCCCTCTCTCTATCTCTCTCTGTCTCTCTCACTGTCTCTGTCTCTCTATCTCTTTCTGTCTCTGTTTGTCTCTCTCTGTCTTTCTCTGTCCCTCTCTGTCTCACTCTGTCTCTCTCTGTCTCTCTGTCTCTCTCTCTTTCTCTCTCTCTCTCTCTATCTCTCTCTCTGTCTCTCTCTCTCTCTGTCTCTCTGTCTGTCTCTCTGTCTCTCTGTCTCTGCCTCTCTCTCTCTGTCTCTCTGTCTCTTTGTCTCTCTGTCTCTCTGTCTCTCTCTGTCTCTGTCTCTGTCTCTCTCTCTGTCTCTCTGTCTCTCTGTCTCTCTCTGTCTCTCTCTCTCCCCTATCTCTCTCTCTAATGCTTTCTCTCTCTTTTCCTTCAAAGTGAATAACTTACGATTCGAGGCCCGCACACAGAATCGACGATCTGTCCCATCAGCGTATCCGGCCAGTCAGGTTCGGTTTCGAACTTTGAGTTCATTTTTGGACGAACTTGGCTGAAAACTCCAATAGTTTTGATTTTCTGGGAATAAAAAGTGAAGAAGAAACAGGCGAACAGAGCCTTCTGAATTCACTTATCATAAAGGCCATCAAAATTTGCATATAGCTGATAAAGAAACTGCACATAAAAACTGAATGGAGAACAATGAATCACGGCCTTTTGCCTCTGTTTCGAAAACGATGAAGACATTATGCGGGAGAGAACAATGGGAACAGAAAAAATGAAAAAAAAAAGTTAAGAAATCACGAGGAAAATCAATGACTCACTAGATAAAATATGAAAAAGTTTCGTTTTTGTGAATCCTTGATGGACAAACAAAAAAGTGGAAAAAAGTTCTGATTTGAGGAGATAAAATGAAAATTGGAACCAAATTGGTTGATGATGATTGAAAAGAGTCATTTGGTGTTGGTAAAGCTGAAAAATGGAAATAAGTGCCTTGGATTCCCAGCTCTCTCCAAAAATGAGAAAATTTGGTGATTCTACACCGAAAATTAATGCAGGAAGTTCTGAATCATGATCTGATTGATTAGTCACCGCTCTGTTAGGGAAATCATTGATCCAATGGAAGCCAACGACATTTCATCACTGTTTGGCACCCTCGCTTCTGTCCGGAATGTGTAAAGCTAATTTCTAGCTGTAACTGCAAAGAAATCCTCATTTTTTCATGTCAGAATGACTTCATCTGCCTTTTGAAACCTTTTCACAATCTTTGGTCGAGTCACTGAATCAATGCGGCGATGCTCATGGTAGTGGTCTCAAACCCGATGACAAGACAAAATAATAGCATACAATAAATTTATTTCAATAATTTAGCGAATCTTCCTTATATTTAAAATTGGGATGGGGTTTGTGTCTGAGTGTGTGTATGTGTGGGTAGACAATTCTGTGCGCATCGGACCACTCACCGCGAGCCCGGATGGTGTCCGCCGCAGCAAAATAGTTTCTTCGGCTTACTAGCAGATTAGAACTTGCAACGGTTGATCAAGGCTTGCAGGCTTGTTTTTCATTAATTTTTTTTGCCATTTACTTACGAGTTTGATGTCAATTTACACACAGACTATTGGAAAAACAAAGAGAATTTCGAAAATTCAGATATTTTCCGATCGATTTCCAAGAAAACCTATAAAACAACAAAAAACCGACCAAATCTCCACACTTCAAAAGTTCGGCCATCTTGAAAATTCATTTTTTTTCCGGCATTTTCGATGTAAAATTCTGTAAAACCTTAAAAATTTAGAGAAACCCGAAAAGCGGCCGAGTTCTCAAAACCCTAGTCCCCAATTTGTGTTCAGTAGAGCGCAATTGCATCCTAACAACTTCCAGCCTTTCTATTTTTCCAATCCCACCACTATCACCATCGCAACAATTGTGTCTCGGATCAATCGAAGAACTTCCCAGCAGCAGTCGTCGTTTATAATCCTTGAATTTCTCTTATTTATTGATTTTTTCTATTGCTTTTCTATCAACTTCCATTCACAATTTTTATTGATTTCTTGTATGTGATAATAGTTAATATAGATCAAATATAATTATATGACAATATATAAGGATAATGACAACATTATAATACTCCGGGGGGTGGATTGTCGAAACGTGGAAGACGTCACAGGATAAAATGAAGGTGACCCTGTGAGAAAGATGGGGAAAGGGGGCGGGGCTATTTGACAATGGGGTAGGGGAAAATCAGGGTGCGGATAACTTTTGAGGGGTGCAGAATATAATAATAAAAAGAGTGACAACATTATAATACTCCGGGGGGTGGATTGTCGCTACGTGGAAGACGCAGGATAAAATCAAGGCGACCCTGTGGGAAAGATGGGGAAAGGGGGCGGGGCTATTTGACAATGGGGGAGGGGGAAATCAGGGTTGGACTGTCGCGACGTGGAAGACGCGTAAATAGACTGGGATATAAGGATAGTAGAGATTTTTAGGAAAAAAAATACTCCGGGGGGGGGGGTGGATTGTCGCGACGTGGAAAGATGGGGAAAGGGGGCGGGGCTATTTGGCAATGGGGGAGGGGGAAATCAGGGTGCGGATAACTTTTGAAGGGTGCAGAATATAATAATAAAGATTTTCAACTCGATTCCCACTACTTCTCATTGCTTGCCTCTTCGCTGTCCTTTGCGATAGAAGTCTCGCCACCATTCTAAAAATCAATACTGTATACTTTTTTCCAGCACAAACACAATATACCTCGTCGTCATCACTGGGCTCTCCTTCATCACTAGCCTCGTCGTCATCACTGGGCGCCATTCCATTCGACTTTTGCTGTTCGCTCCCTGCAATTACAGCAATCGAAATGGTTTATTCAGCGGTAAAACTTACACAGTTTGGCTACATCGTTGAACTGTTTCGGATTTTTCTTGATGTACTGAGCGATCTTCGGGTTTTTGAAAGTGTTTCGGATGTAGAAAACGTTTTGCCATACGGGGTCGCCGGTGCGGCCCCGAACTTCACTTGGAACTTCACCCAGCCATTTGTGAACTGTAAGTCCAGGACTTTGGTGATCTAAAAATGCATCAATTTTTAGTTGTTTCATTTATTTTTTAACTTACAAATCTGTTGGAAAAGCGGTGTCTTCCAACCGGACGAGTGTTATTGTTTGACTTTTTTTTTCTTCTTGGTGACCTCCTTCGTGGTGTCCATCTCAGTCTTGACGTTCACCGTCTTCTCGATGACGTCCACCGACTTCTCGATGACATCCGCCGACTTCTCGATGACGTCCACCGACTTCTCGATGACGGTCACAATCTTTTCGATGGTGTTCACCTTCTCGTCGATGGTGTTCTCCGTCTCGTCGATGACGCTCGCCGACTCCTCCATGTCGTTCACCATCTTCTCGATAGTGTTTTCCATCTCGCCGATGGTGTTCCCCGCATGGGCACTCTCGATTTTTACCATAGGCATTTTACTGAAACAAAAATTACAAAGGTGAAAGTGAAAGTGGGTGAGATAAAGTGAATGAACAAGAATTTGCGGGAGCAATAATTTTTGAAATCAACATCTATTTCCGTATCGGGAAAAAAAACGAAAAAAAAACGCGGTGTGACGCAGTATGGATCGAAAAACAAGTGGAATAAGAAAGGGACCGACTGAGACCAAGACCATGCGAAACGACGGTTGCAGGTGAGCGAATGGTGCACGGTGAATGCGCAGGAACTGACGACACCAAACACAAAATTTGAAAATCACAACATGTAGAAGGATCCGATTACATGGAGACTCATGGCGCTAACGGAAATGGAGAGTAGTAATTTTTGAAATCAGCGTCTTAAGTTAACTGGGGAAAAAGACGAGAAGAGCGCGGCGGCTAGAACAATTTGTCAGTGACAAAAAAGGCAGTATGGATCGGAAAACGAGTGAAAGGAGACAACGCGGCAGATGGGCGAATGGTGCACCGTGTGTGCGCAGGAACTGACGACACCAAACGCAAAATTTGAAAATCTAAAGTAAGTATGCTTTATTGTTAAATACAACAGTGAAAGAGAATTGAGATGGAAGTACCGCCTGAGACAAAAAAGGGGACTGTGAAGCAGCAAGCGCTGAAATAGAGAAAAAAAAGTGTATTCAGATGAAAACGTCGCCAGTGATGACAAAAGGATACGTTGGCGGAAAATGTTTGAATACTGTATCGGGAAAGCCTTACCCAAATAGAGGTGGGAGGAGCAAGCGAATTAATTTTACTGGGCTATTGGGAGCCAAGTTTCGAGCACTGTTCGTTGTGATACATTGCGCAATCTTCGTTTTGCAATGAGGACACATTCTTGTCAGCTTATTCCTCGCAATCCGTTAAATTGGCTTGGTCATAATTAAGAACATACTTTGTCTTGTTAAGCGTCAATTGGTGAGCTGCATAACTCTCAATTAGGATTATCTCTAACATTTGATTTCACACTTTTTTTCCCCTTCACGAAAACAACGTCAAAAACTAGAGCTTTCTGTTTTTGAGTGTAATCCTTTTATTCCCTTCCAATCGTTCACTCACACCACTCGCAACCTTGAATGTTGCATATTCTTGTGCATCGCAGACAATGTCGGAGAAGTCCCCTATCTGTCCCCCTACTCTGCTTGTCTGCACCTCTGTTTCGAAAATGACTGCGCGCTCATTCACACCGCAGCTTTCTGTACGCCATTTGGTTATGAGTGCGCCCTCCTTTTTCACTGTCTCACGGTCTCATTGTTTCATGTGATTCGGCGACTCGAATGTTCTTCGACGCATTTTCCACTTTTGCAAAACACCTCGCTCTTGTGATCGTTATGATTTTTTTCATTTTCTTCATTCAACTTTTTTATTTTCAGAAACCGTGTCCACCATGGATCAGCGCAATCAGCTTCCTCCCGAGAAGAACAATGATTGGCCAAATTTTGGCCGTCAATTTAATGACAACATCTGGGCCCCGAATGCCGTGAGTGATCTGCCGATTTTTGATTTGAAAGTTCACTTCGCCGGCAAGCGCGTGTGTGTGTGTGTCTGTCTGTCTGTCCGTCTCGCCTATCTAGACTGTGCACAGTGAGTCGTCCGCCCTGGCCGGCGCGAGGAACATGGTGCGAAGTTGCAAGGAGGGTGGTTTGAGTGTGAGAGAGATAAAGGGAAAATTAGAGAGGCCAGGAGAGACAGAGAGATCAGCAGCTTTTTGACTGTGTTGGGGACGACGACTGTGGAGAAGGTTGTGTTCGAAGTGTGTTGTTGTTCACCAGGGGAGCGGCTCGCACCTTATCATTTTTATGTGAAATCACTCAACATCCAAAAAACATACTATCATTTCAACTTTATCCTATTCCAGAACTCCACTTCTGCCGCAGCCCACGTCAATCAAGGCGAAAGAATGCGCCCTCCAATCGACAGTGAGTTTAACGTTTGCTATGTTTCAGAAAGGAAAGAGAGAAAGAGAGAGACAGAGAGAGAGACAGAGAGAGAAACAGAGAGAGAGAGATAGAGAGAGAAAGACAGAGAAAGAAAGAGAGACAGAGAGAGAGAGAGAGAAAGAGAGAGAGAGAGATAGAGAGAGAAAGACAGAGAAAGAAAGAGAGACAGAGACAGAGAGAGACAGATAGACAGACAGACAGACAGAAAGAGACAGACAGAGAGAGAGACAGAGAGAGAGAGAGAGAGAGAGAGAGAGGGAGAGAGAGAGAGAGAGAGAGAGAGAGAGAGAGAGAGAGAGAGAGAGAGAGAGAGAGAGAGAGACAGACAGAGAGAGAGAGAGAGAGACAGAGAGAGAGAGAGACAGAGAGAGAGAGAGACAGACAGAGAGAGACAGAGACAGACAGAGAGAGACAGAGACAGACAGAGAGAGACAGAGACAGACAGAGACAAAAAGAAAGAGATAGACGCAGAGACAAAGAGAAAGAGATAGACGCAGAGATAGAGAGAGAGACAAACAGAGACAGAGAGACAGAGACAGACAGAGAGAGAGACAAAGAGAGAGACAGAGAGAGACAGAGAGAGAGAGACAGAAAGAGAGACAGAGAGAGACAGAGTCAGAGAGAGACAGACAGAGAGAGACAGAGAGAGACAGAGAGAGACAGAGAGAGACAGAAAGAGACAGAGAGACAGAGAACCCCTTTTTCAGGAAAACCACAATAAAAATTGTAATAATTGCAGTATTGGCCCTCACTCAAAACTTCCCAAGAACTGTCAAACACCCAGATGACCACCTCGACGTTATTGAGGCTCTCGAAATCGGCAACGACGCACAGAAGGCAATGCTTTTCAACGCCTTGATAGAGAAAATCGATGACTACGTGGCATCGCCGTTTGCAAGCCACGTGATTCTCAAAGCAATAGAGTGCATCAATGAGCAGCAGCGGTGCGAACTCGTGATGCAGATTCGAATGGCAGCCTCAGCTTGCCTGAAGAATGAACACGGACTCCGAATTCTCTCCAAGCTAATAGATCTCCACGGTCCTCAAGATTCATACAATACATTGAAATCTATTCTCGAAGATGCCAATGCAAACAGAATCCTCTACGTAGCGAAATCGCGTGTTGGATCAGAAGTTCTCCTGAAGTGCATCGATCAAAATCAAGATTTTAATGTGCTCCAGCTCGTCAATCGAATTCTCGATTATTTTAAATATCTATCAATTGACGAGTTCGGCAAATCAGTAATAATTCATATAATGGTGTCGAGAAGAGAGCACTGGAAAATAGCCCACCTGATCGCGACGAGCTTTCTGTTCCTCGCAAGACACGAGCACTTCTATTGGGTCTTGGACGTGTTCTTGCGAAGCGCCTCGTACTCCGAGAGACGTCCTGTTGAGAACGCGCTACTCGACACCTCCTCCAAAAAGTGAGTTTTTATTTGATAAATGCAGTGTTAACATGTTGTTTTTCAGTGGATGCCCGTTGATTGTGGCGATGCTTCGAAACAAAAATGCTTCAAAAGTTGCCCAAAGGGCCATTAGAAACACAACAAAAAATTTCCTCGGAACGATCAGCGTAAACATTTTGTCATACGCGCAAGAAATTATGACTATTCCGGGAGGCCAGGAGTTTTTAGATCAACTGAATGCGCAGTTCAAACAAGCAATCTAATCGAATGGTTGTATCTTTTTGTTCATGTTCTATACCATATTCTGATCCCAAAACTTTCCGTAGAACTTCTCAGTGAACAGATCTTTCAAATCCCAATTCTCATTTCATTTCTCTCATCACGTCGTAAATTGATTACTTGTTCGTGCTACCTCAGTTTTTACTTCTGGCAAATTATCTTGCGTCTGAAAATTTCTTGAACTACCATTGTCTTGGAACTCCGTTGATTTTGATTGTTATAAACCACTTTGTTGTTGAATCTCTCATTTCATTCCTTTGAAACCAATAAACGCATGTTTTGACAGTTGAAAATGTTTATTAATGGATATTAGTTAAAAAATTATAAAACAAAATAATAAAAATTGAAAGCACAAAAAAAATAAAAATTTAACATGAGGAATTGGAATTCGGCCATCACAGATCTACGAAAATCTGGTCCTTTTTTCCAGTTGTTGTAATCTTTGATTGCGGACTGTGTTCTGGAAAAAAATGTAATCAGAATTTTTTCAAATTTTCTAGTATTCTGATTTGAGCTAACCTCATTGGATTTCGAAGTATTGTGGCTCTCTTCCAAAACTTGGATCATATTAGTTCATCATGAAGTCAATCTGGAAAAACGATGTTCAGTTTTTCTTCACATTTTCAAGTTTTCTGCTTCCAACAAACCTTTTTTGTACTTCTTCATTACCTTTCTCCAGGTTGGAGAAATTTAATTTTCTGACATCGAGCTTCCAACCAGCACGTAACTTCCAAAACTTCTTGGTGCCCAAGAAATGTGTTCTAAAAAGAATGATCAGTAGTTTTCAAGCTATCAAGTTTTCTGCTTTAAACTCACCTCATTGGATTTCGAAGTATTGCGGCTCTTCCAAAACTTTGATCATATTGGTTCATCATGAAGCCAATCTGGAAAAACGATGTTCAGTTTTGCTTCACATTTTCAAGTTTTCTGCTTCCAACAAACCTTTTCTGTACTTCTTCATCACCTTTCTCCAGGTTGGAGCAATACAATGTTCTTAAATCAAGTCTCCAACCAGCATGCAACTTCCAAAACTTCTTGATGCCCAAAAATATGTGTTCTAAAAAAAATAATTAGTATTTTTCAACCTATCCAGTTTTCTGCTTTTAACGCACCTCATTGGATTTCAAAGCGTTTCAGCACTTTTTCAAAACGTGGATCAGATTGGTTCATCACGAAGTCAATCTGGAAAAACGATGTTCAGTTTTGCCTCACATTTTATAGTTTTCTGCTTCCAACAAACCTTTTCTGTACTTCTTCATCACCTTTCTCCAGGTTGGAGCAATACAATGTTCTTAAATCAAGTTTCCAACCAGCATGCAACTTCCAAAACTTCTTGATGCCCAAAAATATGTGTTCTAAAAAGAATAATCAGTATTTTTCAACCTATCCAGTTTTCTGCTTTAAACTCACCTCATTGGATTTCAAAGCATTACGGCACTTTTTCAAAACGTGGAAAAAATTGGTTCATCACGAAATCAATCTGAAAAAACGATGTTCAATTTTGCCTCACAATTTCTAGTTTTCTGCTTCCAACAAACCTTTTCTGTACTTCTTCATCACCTTTCTCCAGGTTGGAGAAGAAATTCGCCAGGCTCCCTACGCTAAACGCAGCGAGAATTATATCTGGAAAAATATCTTCGGTTTCATTTGAATTGTTTAGTCTTCTGCTTTAACGAACCTTCTTTGTAGTTTTCTATCACCTTTTTGCAGGACGTGGCTCCTCCGTTGTTGATAAAACGAAGATGCTGTCTGGAAAAACTATTATTAGTTTTGTTTCTACTATTTCAGTACCTTTCGCCATCATGATGAAATAAATGTTCAGCTTCCCCCGGTTTCATCAACTCGATCAGTGGAGGAAGCGCTCTGAAAAATATGCTCAGTTTTGTTTGAAATTTTCTAATTTTCCCTATAAACGCACCTTTCTGGAATGCAACTTCAAGTGCTGCTGGATTTTTGGGGTGACTTGATGGTGTTACACCCAAGCTGCGGGTTATTCAGGCAGCATTGGACATCTTGGTTCATCGCTGCCGTCGCATTCAGAAAACGGGGTCCTTTGAGCTGATCGATTTTCGGACGCCTCCGCAACATGTTGGACACACTGGACAACATGTTGTCGGCGCAAATAGACTAGTGCACGGAGTCTGCACAGGAATCGACGTCAACCTGTACAGAAAGGGAGAATATTTGTTTCATTCCAGGGTTTTTGCATTGTTCTACACAAATGTACGATCTATAGACAGTATTCCATGATTTTAAATCAATTCCGGTCATATATTGTATAGCCGAACGCTCGAAAATCTCGAAAAATAGCGTTGAAGTACAGCGGAGTGCCTTTGGATTCTATGAGGATTGTGTTATAGAAAAGAAACTGCAAAATTTTTGGAGATTAGACTTCTACTGAAAAATTTAAAAAAAATCTGCCTAAATGTTCCAATACACTTTGCAAAAAGAAGCAAAAAATGTTTACCCAAAAGAAACCAAGCCCGTGTTCCTCTACACACCGTCCGCCAGCGTAACCGCTAGGACCATACTGACAATTTTTTGAAAAGGGCAGCTCAGTGGCATTTTTAAACTATTTAAAATAAAGTACCCTTCAAATTATAGCTATCATTAGTTTTCAGGAGCATCACCGCGGCACGAGAAAAGAGTCGTAACCAAAAATTAGGCTCATTCTTATGGATGGACACTGCGCTAGGGTTAGCGCCATACAGATACACAGAATTCATTTGATTGTAATATAAGAGATACTTTCAATATTCCAGAGCATACTACTTGTTGTTTCAGAGACCGGTTGTTTATGCTTCGGTCTAGGTACTACTGAACAGGTAAATCAGTTTTTTAAAAGGTTGATTTGAAGATTTTATTCTCAGGTGTGTATTTTGTTTTAAGATTTCCTTCCCATCCTCTGTGAAGCAAAGTATGATGCTCCAAAGATTGAACTGATTCAAATCTAAACACATATGTTCTCTGATGAAATACGCTTCAAAACGTATGCTATCCAACTACAAAGTATGATTCATTGTTTCATTTTTGGGTTATGTTCAGTCTTTATTAATAAATAAGTCAACACTGTCATCCCATGTCCAACTAATTTGTATTTCGTTGTGGAGCATTTTCTTCCGGCTCCAAATTGTTGGTGGCAAGTTCTAAGTACAGTTTAAAGAAATTCAAGCTTTCGTTTTTGCATGCTTGTTCAAAAATCCCAACTTTCTCATCCCAGGCAGGTGACCCTTGGTAAAACAGTGGTGATGATGGTGCACTGCAGATTGAATGTGTTGTAATCCTTGCTTCATCGCCATGACGTTATCCTATAAGTATAACAAACTATTCAAGAAGCTTCAGGAATTGAAATCTTCGAAATTGTCCTGTGCATCCATCTATCGCAAAGCTGATTTTTTGAAGGAATCCCTCAATGTGTTAGAAGACTGTTTTTCTTTCTTTTTTGTATGTTTGGAACCAACAAAACAATGATTTAAAATTTCAACAGGTTTATTTTTTTTAATTATTAAACAAAAAAAATACAAGTTGAAGACTCAAAAAAAATTCAAAAAAAAATTATAAGCAATTATTCAAGCGCGGGAGACCACGTAATTCGGGATGTATTTGCTGATCATTCCCATGCACATTTTTGCGTCCTTGTTGTTCAGCAGCTCCGTGGAATGGCTGTTGATGACGGCGATCAACTCCCGGCGCTGGGGGACCGTTGCGAAGTGGAACACGCGTTGCACGGCATGTTCAGCCTCCGCCGTCCGGATCATTTGGATCAGCTGTGGGAGCGATCTGGAAGAAATATGTTTAGTTTTGTCAAAATATTCTGATTTTCTGCTATAAACACACCTTTTCTCCTCCTTGCACAATGCGCGAATCAAGATGCCTTTCTGGAAGTTGGTCGTCAGCATCAGGCACTTGTCCACCACGAAAGAAGCGTGCTTCTCCATCGCGTACTTTGACCACTTTGGCGCGATGCCCGTCATGATCTGCTCGCGGTGTCCATCCGTTCCGTACTGCAGGCAGCATCGGAGTGTGTGGGTTCCGAACGAGTTGTCCATCAGGAAGTCGAAATGCTGCAGGATCTTCGGAATGATGTCCTCCAGTTGATCCTTTGTGCCGAGCTCGAGGCAACATTGAATCACGCGGTTACCGAACTGATCGGAAGCCACGTCGCGCCCGGTCTCCGAATCCACAGCGATGTCGTCCAGGATTCCTTGGAGGAAGTCGGGTCCGGCCACTCTCATTGCGTGTTGAATGGCATGGTTCCCGTGCTGGCTCTTGATCAGCTCCATGGAGTGCTTGCGAAGCGCCGAGCAGATCTCCTGCAGAAGTTGAGGGTTGATGATGTCAATCGCTTTCTGGATGACTCGGGAGGCACGGTTTTGGGTCGAGTTGAACTTGACGTCCTCCAGAATCGCCATCACAATGCGCTCGTTGTAGCGCTCATTCCCGAGTTCGAGGAACTTTTGGACAACGTAGTTGCCATAGACATCGTCCAAAAGTGCTGGGAAGTGGCGGTAAAGCTCTTTGAACACCATATCCGTTTGCTCCTCGTTGCACGTTTCCAATTTCGACTGGATAAAGAGTGCTCCTTGTGGCGACTGCGCGAACTGGAGCATTGATCCTCTGATGTTCTCCAGTTGCAGCTTCTTGAAGCAGTACGGCTTCTTGTTGTACTTCTCCACCAGCCTGTAGTTTGGTTGCTTCCCTCTCCTGCATCTGGCGGTGAAGTTGTTCTGCGGCAGCATTTGTGGCTGCACGAGGTACTGCGTCTCATCCTGCATCTGGAATTGCTTCCTCTCCTCCTCCATACTCTGGATGACCATCTGTCGAGCGAGTTCAGCTGCCTCCCTGAAGTTCTCCTCGAGGTAGAGTCCTTCGAAGTCCAGCTCAAAAGGCCGCACTGGAAAGAGGCCTTCGTGGCAAGTGCACCTGAGGTGTGCCTGGCAGGTGGGAGCCACATTCTCGAATCCAGGTGGCACGGATCCCATCGATGGCATTGGAGTGGCCGGCACGATCACAGCTGGTTGTCCATAACCCATGAAGTAAGGTTGTGGGTAGACAGACGCAGCATTCACGTCCGCGTGGAAATGGATCTGGAAACATTTGGCTTGTATAGATAATAAACTCTACAGACTATAAATAACTTTTAAACTAACTCACCATTTGCACTTGGGCAAAGTCTCCTTGAACAAAGCCATATTGTTGGCAGAGCGACTCAGAAGAGTTGTTGAACATGATGAACTTGAAAGTGTTCTGAAACAAAAATGTATTATGTCTTGAAAAACAAGTTGGTAGAAAAATAAAGAGCCAAGAAAAGACGGGAAAAGGAAGAGAAAATATAAGCGACCATCCAAGACCGACCAGAATGGACCGAATGAAGAGGATGGGTGTGCAAGGGGGCGAGTCAGATGGGGGCCGTAAAAGGGCGTGGCTAAGGGGTCACGCCGTCGATTCTGCAAAGGTGGTGATGATGGCATACGTGGCAAATTGTAACATATCGTCATGAGAAAATGAACAAGACTTTCAACTGTATGAAGCAATGCTTCTGTAAACTTTGAAATATGAATGAAGGCTCACACTTTAACACAGCAGACAAAATAAGCAAATTATAAACAAAACCACACATACTTGCAATTTGTGAATGCAGTGCTCTAGCAGGGAAATTAGAAAAGAGTCTTGCTTGAAACTTTTATTCAAAAATCTAGTTCTATGAAACATGTGGATGGCAGTTTGGAAAGAATAAACGGGTCGGATTGGCAGGTGGAGTACTGTATAAAGCCGAAAATGTGGAGGGTCAGGATAAAAATTATGGTTTTAAACTAACTATTACATTTTTAATCAAATATATGGTTTTTTTTTTTAGTAATTCTCCAAATACAAAAGCATCTTTGCACGAATAAACTAATTCTAAAATTCTCTACAGACAGACCAAAACTGAACACAAACATATCTGTAAAAATTCTCCTAAATGCATTGAAATTACAGTCATTTTTACACATTTTGTCGGTGTTTATGAGCATTTACAACCTTTTTATGACTGTAACATCGTATCTAGAGCAGTAAACTGTAATGTTTTACAAACATCGAGGGATTGTGTTCCTAAAAGAACAATCGCATGTCACAAGGTGCACCATCATCTCCACCTCCCTTCAATGACAGGATATGACAGAAAGTCGACCTGATGCCTTTTGTGGTTAGCACCTGTTCGGTTTGTCTTTTGGGAATTCTGGAAAATGTTCCAAGTGCGCGGCTTCTATCTGATAGGCCCTGATGTACTGATAACATGGAATACGATCAGTTAGAACTATCATAAAGGGTCGGATGCACGGATGTATTTCCAGAAAGGCAACACTTTACGACATTCCCGCAAGTGCACTATCATCACCACCTTTTTATCAAGAGACACTTGCGATGAGAAAGTTGTGATTTTTGAACAAGCATGCAAAAACTAAAGCTTGAATTTCTTTAAACTGTACTTAAAACTTGCCACCAACAATTTGGAGCCGGAAGAAAATGCTCCACAACAAAATACAAATTAGTTTGACATGGGATGACAGTGTTGACTTTTTTATTGATAAAGACTGAACATAACCCAAAAATGAAACAGTGAACCGTTTTTTGTAGTTGGGTAGCATACGTTTTGAAGCGCAGTTCATCAGAAAACAATTGTGTTTAGATTTTAATCAGTTCAATCTTTGGAGCATCATACTTTGCTTATCAGCGGATGGGAAGGAAATCTTGAAACAATAATGCACGCCTCACAAAAAAAATCCTCAAATCAACCTTCTTAAAAACTGATTTACCTGTTCAGTAGTACCTAGACCGAAACTCAAACAACCGGTCTCTGAAACAACAAGTAGTATGCTCTGGAATATTGAAAGTATCTCTTATATTACAAGCAAATGAATTCTGTGTATCTGGATGGCGCTAACCCTATCGCAGACCTGTGCATCCATCAATCGCGAAGCTGATTTTCTGAAGGAAAGCACACAGTGCTGGAAGTCTTTTTTGTTTATTTTTCTCTTTTTTCATGTGTGGAACAAACAAGACAGTGATTTGAAGTTTCGACAGCATTATTATTAATTTTTGATTCAAGAAAAAATACAAGTTGAAGACTCAAAAAAAATTAACAAAATTATGAGCAATTGATTAAGCCCGGGTGACAACGTAGCTCGGGATGTACTTGGCAATCATCGCCATGCAGAACTTTGCGTCCTTGTAATCGAGCAGTTCTGCGGAATGACTGTTGATTGTGGCAATCATTTCCTGGCGCTGGTGGACTGTCGCAACGTGGAAGACGCGTTGCACCGCGTGTTCAGCCTCCGCCGTCCGGATCATTTCAATGAGCTGTGGGAGCGATCTGGAAGAAATATCTTTACTATTACTAACGGACAAATTCTGTGTATTTGTCCGTGTGTCTGTGTGGCGCCAACCCTGGAGAAGTCCCTAAAAATAGGAATGAGCCCAATTTTCGGTTACGGCCCTTATTTGGTGCCGCGGTGATGCCCGTCCAAACTAGAAGTTGATAGCTTTAATTTGAAGGGTACTTTACCTGAAAATTTCTGAAAATTGCCCTGCTAGGGGTCCCAAAACCGCGTGTACATGTACGCACCTGCACAGCCCCTTTCAAGCGTGTCGGGGTGGTCCCGGTGGTTACGCGGGCGGATGCTGTGCAGAGGGTCAGGGGTTCGATCCTTTTCGAGTCAAAACTTTTTTTTGCTTTTATTGGGAAAGTGTATTGGGACATTTAGGCGAGTTCCCACCCCATAAGAAGCCAGCCGAAGAGCTGCGCAGCAGCTCGACCGGCTGGTGTTTATTTTTGTTAAAATATTCTGATTTTCTGCTATAAACACACCTTTTCTCCTCCTTGCACAATGCGCGAATCAAGATGCCCTTCTGGAAGTTGGTTTCATCTGGTTGTTTTTCTAGTTTTTACAGTAAACTCACCTTTCTTGACCACAACTTCAAGTGCGGGTGGATTTTCGGGATGACTTGGTGGTCTTGGTGGTCTCAAAATGCAAATAATGAGATCAAGGCAGCATTGGACATCTGGTTCATCGCTGCCGTCGCATCCAGAAAACGGGGTCCTCTGATCGATTATTGGACGTCTCCTAACCACAACTTGTAGGACACAGTGGACAACACATTGATTGATTGATCATTTATCTCAGTAACGCTATTCAATAATATTTTCAATAAATGGGGGGATAATGTACAGAAATGTAGTAGCGGAATTAAAATAAATTAGATAAAATGACCTGTGAGACCAGTAGTAGTCTCGGTGGTCAAGTGGTGACAAGTAATGATAGGGGAATAGAGCCTACGAGCGACGCAAACGCTTCTGGACTGGCTCTTTTCGGGAAAAATTTTGCCATATGGTTTCACAGGGACAAGTGTGAGTGTAAGAAGCTGTTAGTGGACAAGTCACAGTGAGACAACATATATGGGTAACGCGGAGATTTGGCAGGTTTAAGATATGAGAAGAGTGAGGGAAAAACATTGTCGGCGCAAATAGACTAGTGCACGGAGTCTGCGCAAGAATTGACAGCAACTTGCACAGAAAGGGAGAATATATGTTTTATTCCAGGGTTTTCGCATTGTTCTACCCAAATGTACAATTTATAGACAGTATTCTATGATTTTAAATCAATTCCGGTCATATTGTATAGCCGAACGCTCGAAAATCTTGAAAAATAGCGTCGAAGTACAGCGGAGTGCCTTTGGATTCTATGAGGATTGTGTTATAGAAAAGAAACTGCAAAATTTTTGGAGATTAGACTTCTACTGAAAAATTTAAAAAAAATCTGCCTAAATGTTCCAATACACTTTGCAAAAAGAAGTAAAAAATGTTTACCCAAAAGAAACCAAGCCCGTGTTCCTCTACACACCGTCCGCCAGCGTAACCGCTAGGACCATACTGACAATTTTTTGAAAAGGGCAGCTCAGTGGCATTTTTAAACTATTTAAAATAAAGTACCCTTCAAATTATAGCTATCATTAGTTTTCAGGAGCATCACCGCGGCACGAGAAAAGAGTCGTAACCAAAAATTAGGCTCATTCTTATGGATGGACACTCTGTAAAGCAAAGTATGATGCTCCAAAGATTGAACTGATTCAAATCTAAACACAATTGTTTTCTGATAAAATACGCTTCAAATATTATGTCACTCAACTACAAAAATAGTTCACTGTTTCATTTTTGGGTTATGTTCAGTCTTTATCAATAAATAAATCAACATTGTCATCCCATGTCCAACTAATTTGTATTTCGTTGTGGAGCATTTTCTTCCGGCTCCAAATTGTTGGTGGCAAGTTTTAAGTACAGGCTTAAGAAATTAAAAGCTTTAGTTTTTGCATGTTTGTTCAGAAACCCCAATTTTCTCATCCCAGGCAGGTGACCCTTGGTAAAACAGTGGTGATGATGGTGCACTGCAGATTGAATGTTTTGTGGCCCTTCGCCATGACGTTATCCTATCAGTATAACGAACTATTCAAGAAGCTTCAGGAATCAACTCATTTTCGGAATCGTCCCGTGTATCCATTCATCGCAAAGCTGATTTTCTGAAGGAACCCCTCGACACTGTTCTTCTTTTTTTTCTTTCCTCTCCGTGCCAATGAAACAAAAAACTATGATTTAAAGTTTCAACAGGTTTATTTTCTTTTAATTATTAAACAAAACAAATACAAGTTGAAGACTCAAAAAAAATTCAAAAAAAAAATTATAAGCAATTATTCAAGCGCGGGAGACCACGTAATTCGGGATGTATTTGCTGATCATTCCCATGCACATTTTTGCGTCCTTGTTGTTCAGCAGCTCCGTGGAATGGCTGTTGATAACGGCGATCAACTCCCGGCGCTGGGGGACCGTTGCGAAGTGGAACACGCGTTGCACGGCATGTTCAGCCTCCGCCGTCCGGATCATTTGGATCAGCTGTGGGGGCGATCTGGAAGAAATATGTTTAGTTTTGTTAAAATATTCTGATTTTCTGCTATAAACACACCTTTTCTCCTCCTTGCACAATGCGCGAATCAAGATGCCTTTCTGAAAGTTGGTCGTCAGCATCAGGCACTTGTCCACCACGAAAGAAGCGTGCTTCTCCATCGCGTACTTTGACCACTTTGGCGCGATGCCCGTCATGATCTGCTCGCGGTGTCCATCCGTTCCGTACTGCAGGCAGCATCGGAGTGTGTGGGTTCCGAACGAGTTGTCCATCAGGAAGTCGAAGTGCTGCAGGATCTTCGGAATGATTTCCTCCAGTTGATCCTTTGTGCCGAGCTCGAGGCAACATTGAATCACGCGGTTACCGAACTGATCGGAAGCCACGTCGCGCACGGTCTCCGAATCCACAGCGATGTCGTCCAGGATTCCTTGGAGGAAGTCGGGTCCGGCCACTCTCATTGCGTGTTGAATGGCATGGTTCCCGTGCTGGCTCTTGATCAGCTCCATGGAGTGCTTGCGGAGCGCCGAGCAGATCTCCTGCAGAAGTTGAGGGTTGATGATGTCAATCGCTTTCTGGATGACTCGGGAAGCACGGTTTTGGGTCGAGTTGAACTTGACGTCCTCCAGAATCGCCATCACAATGCGCTTGTTGTAGCGCTCATTCCCGAGTTCGAGGAACTTTTGGACAACGTAGTTGCCATAGACGTCGTCCAAAAGTGCTGGGAAGTGGCGGTAAAGCTCTTTGAACACCATATCCGTTTGCTCCTCGTTGCACGCTTCCAATTTCGACTGGATAAAGAGTGCTCCTTGTGGCGACTGAGCGAACTGGAGCATTGATCCTCTGATGTTCTCCAGCTGCAGCTTCTTGAAGCAGTACGGCTTCTCGTTGTACTTCTCCACCAGCCTGTAGTTTGGTTGCTTCCCTCTCCTGCATCTGGCGGTGAAGTTGTTCTGCGGCAGCATTTGTGGCTGCACGAGGTACTGCATCTCATCCTGCATCTGGAATTGCTTCCTCTCCTCCTCCATACTCTGGATGACCATCTGTCGAGCGAGTTCAGCTGCCTCCCTGAAGTTCTCCTCGAGGTAGAGTCCTTCGAAGTCCAGCTCAAAAGGCCGCACTGGAAAGAGGCCTTCGTGGCAAGTGCACCTGAGGTGTGCCTGGCAGGTGGGAGCCACATTCTCGAATCCAGGTGGCACGGATCCCATCGATGGCATTGGAGTGGCCGGCACGATCACAGCTGGTTGTCCATAACCCATGAAGTAAGGTTGTGGGTAGACAGACGCAGCATTCACGTCCGCGTGGATCTGGAAACATTTGGCTTGTATAGATAATAAACTCTACAGACTATAAATAACTTTTAAACTAACTCACCATTTGCACTTGGGCAAAGTCTCCTTGAACAAAGCCATATTGTTGGCAGAGCGACTCAGAAGAGTTGTTGAACATGATGAACTTGAAAGTGTTCTGAAACAAAAATGTATTATGTCTTGAAAAACGAGTTGGTAGAAAAACAAAGAGCCAAGAAAAGACGGAAAAGGGAAGAGAAAATATAAGCGACCATCCAAGACCGACCAGAATGGACCGAATGAAGAGGATGGGTGTGCAAGGGGGCGAGTCAGATGGGGGCCGTAAAAGGGCGTGGCTAATGGGTCACGCCGTCGATTTTGCAAAGGTGGTGATGACCGCATACGTGGCAAATTGTGACATATAGTCATGAGAAAATGAACAAGACTTTCAACTGTATGAAGCAATGCTTCTGTAAACTTTGAAATATGAATGAAGGCTCACACTTTAACACAGCAGACAAAATAAGCAAATTATAAACATAACCACACATACTTGCAATTTGTGAATGCAGTACTCTAGCAGGGAAATTAGAAAAGAGTCTTGCTTGAAACTTTTATTCAAAAATCTAGTTCTATGAAACATGTGGATGGCAGTTTGGAAAGAATAAACGGGTCGGATTGGCAGGTGGAGTACTGTATAAAGCCGAAAATGTGCAGGGTCAGGATAAAAATTATGGTTTTAAACTAACTATGTATTTTTGAATCAAATAGATGGTTTTTTTGTTAATTCCTCAAATACAAGAGCATCTTTGCACAAATAAACTAATCCTAAAATTCTCTACAGACAGACCAAAACTGAAAACAAACATATCTGTAAAAATTCTCCTAAATGCATTGAAATCACATTCATTTTTACACGTTTTTGTCGGTGTTTCTGAGCATTTACAACCTTTTTATGACTGTAACATCGTGTCTAGAGCAGTAAACTGTAACGATTTACAAACATTGAGGGATTGTGTTCCTAAAAGAACAATCGCATGTCACAAGGTGCACCATCATCTCCACCTCCCTTCAATGACCGGATATGACAGAAAGTCGACCTGATGCCTTTTGTGGTTAGCACCTGGACAACACCTCACAACATTCCGACATGTGCACCATCATCACCACCTTTTCATCATAAGACACCTGGGATAAGAAAGTTGGGATTTCTGAACAAGCATGCAAAAACTAAAGCTTGAATTTCTTTAAACTGTACGTATAACTTGCCACCAACAATTTGGAGCCGGAAGAAAATGCTCCACAACAAAATACAAATTAGTGAGACATGGGATGACAGTGTTGATTTATTTATTGATAAAGACTGAACATAACCCAAAAATGAAACAGTGAACCATTCTTTGTAGTCGGGTGGCATAAGATTTGAATCGTAGTTCATCAAAGAACGAATGTGTTTAGATCAATTCTTTGTATCGGTATAGCGCTAACCCTATCGCAGACCTGTTCATCCATCTATTGCAAAGCTGATTTTCTGAAGGAAAGTACACAGTGCTGGAAGTCTTTTTTTTCTTTTTTTTTCATGTGTAAAACAAACAAGACAATGATTTGAAACTTTCAACAGGTTTATTATCAATTTTTGATTCTTAAACAAGAAAAAATACAAGTTGAAGACTCAAAAAAAATTAACAAAATTATAAGCAATTAATTAAGCCCGGGTGACAACGTAGTTCGGGATGTACTTGGCAATCATCGCCATGCAGAACTTTGCGTCCTTGTAATCGAGCAGTTCTGCGGAATGACTGTTAATGGTGCCGATCATCTCTCGGCGCTGGTGGACTGTCGCAACGTGGAAGACGCGTTGCACCGCGTGCTCAGCCTCTGCCGTCCGGATCATTTGGATGAGTTGTGGGAGCGATCTGGAAGAAATATGTTTAGTTTTGTTAAAATATTCTGATTTTCTGCTATAAACACACCTTTTCTCCTCCTTGCACAATGCGCGAATCAAGATACCCTTCTGGAAGTTGGTTTCATCTGGTTGTTTTTCTAGTTTTTACAGTAAACTCACCTTTCTTGACCACAACTTCAAGTGCGGGTGGATTTTCGGGATGACTTGGTGGTCTTGGTGGTCTCAAAATGCCAATAATGAGATCAAGGCAGCATTGGACATCTGGTTCATCGCTGCCGTCGCATCCAGAAAACGGGGTCCTCTGATCGATTATTGGACGCCTCCTAACCACAACTTGTAGGACACAGTGGACAACACATTGATTGATTGATCATTTATCTCAGTAACGCTATTCAATAATATTTTCAATAAATGGGGGGATAATGTACAGAAATGTAGTAGCGGAATTAAAATAAATTAGATAAAATGACCTTCGGGAAAAATTTTGCCATATGGTTTCACAGGGACAAGTGTGAGTGTAAGAAGCTGTTAGTAGACAAGCATCCCGAAAATCCACCCGCACTTGAAGTTGTGGTCAAGAAAGGTGAGTTTACTGTAAAAACTAGAAAAACAACCAGATGAAACCAACTTCCAGAAGGGTATCTTGATTCGCGCATTGTGCAAGGAGGAGAAAAGGTGTGTTTATAGCAGAAAATCAGAATATTTTAACAAAACTAAACATATTTCTTCCAGATCGCTCCCACAGCTGATCCAAATGATCCGGACGGCGGAGGCTGAACATGCCGTGCAACGCGTGTTCCACTTCGCAACGGTCCCCCAGCGCCGGGAGTTGATCGCCGTTATCAACAGCCATTCCACGGAGCTGCTGAACAACAAGGACGCAAAAATGTGCATGGGAATGATCAGCAAATACATCCCGAATTACGTGGTCTCCCGCGCTTGAATAATTGCTTATAATTTTTTTGATTTTTTTTGAGTCTTCAACTTGTATTTGTTTTGTTTAATAATTAAAAAATAATAATAAACCTGTTGAAACTTTAAATCATGGTTCTGTTTGTTTCATTGGCACGGAGAGGAAAGAAAAAAAGAAGAACAGTGTCGAGGGGTTCCTTCAGAAAATCAGCTTTGCGATGGATGGATACACCGGACAATTCCGAAAATGAGTTTAAATCCTGAGACTTTTTGAATAATTTGAATACTTGTAAGACATCGTCATGGCAATGGAACATGATGGAAAGTTTGTTCTCTTGAAACCAGCATAAAACACCAAGATGCTCGACTCGTTTTGCTCCCTTTCCATTCTATTTTCTGGAAAAAACTCCTATTCAGAAATGCATTCTCCAGTTTTTAATGACTTGTACTAATGATAAGAAACATAATTTTCGATTGTCAGCAGGACATAAAATTGAAAAAAAACTCTTCAGAACCAATAAAACTGCTTTTTTTCCAGGAGAGCAATACGGTTGTGGAGAATGTCATTAAAGATAATAGCTGCTGGGTACGGGGCAGTGATAATTTTTATGATTGACGCTTGTAAATGGTTTTCTATCATGTTAAATTAATCAAGAACAGTTTTTAATGGAACAAAGTGCAATTCAGTTGTTCAATGTGTAAATGTTCAATTGAAATCAGTTGGGAACATCACCAAACGTCCCGACAAAAAAGCCAATGTGATGTGCAACTAATAGCAGACTCTTTTTTCAGGATAATCAACTCTGTAACTTGCATTTTATACGAAATCAAAACGGAAGGCCTACTTCGGCAAGAAACTGTCTTCTCGGTTTTCACTCCCAATCCAGATTCTAAACACCTCCAAAGAATTGCACCTTATTTGCTCCGCCACATGAACCCCCCCCCCCCCCCTCATCAAGTGAACTTTCTAACTTTGTTCGTTTTCAACAGTGAATCATTTTGAACACAAGGGATTACTCTCTCAAATGCTTTTCAATACAGTTTCAAACATTTTTCTTTGAACACCTGCGACCTCGAACGCCCCGACAGCAAAGAGAAACGCATCTCTGTACAGATTATGGAAGCAAATGCAACATCGACACAACTTTGCAAAGAAGTGCTTCTGCACTTTCGCAAAGATTGAATTTCAATGGACACTGCCCTAGTGCAGACGGATTAAAACTGAACTTTGATGAAAATGTGTTCCTTTGCAAAACATTGAACATTTTTTGATACATGATTTTATTAAATTCAAGCCGATTGTGTGGGGAGTTATTGAGGTAAGCGAAGCAAGATTTCAGAGGTTGTTGGAAAGAAAGGGGTTAACACTGAGGTAATTGAACGCTCACAGGGTACAAGAGTAAACTGGGGCTTACAACGAACAAAGTATTCGCGTGTGTTTGTGTTTTACAAATATCATTGGAAAGAACAGAGTTTTCATTTTTAGGATGTCGGGCAAAATTCGTAGGGAGAACTTGTGTAGAGAGACTTTATAGTATACGGTACAAAAAATAAGGGGAGGTAGAGTAAATGAGACATTTGAAGACGGGGGAGAAGTAGGCAAAATACGACAATAAAACACATTTCGGCTTTCGGTTCTATAAAGAAATAAAGAAAAGTGTGAAACGTTTTTATGACAGAGCAACATTCATCAGAAGAAATTATCGGTTGATACAGAATAGAAAAAGTGGTGGGTCCCTGAGTTGGTAATGAGTGTTTTTTGACGAGGAGGAAGGATTGGCGTGTTTGGCTCAACTAAACTGTTTAGAAAATGCCCCTGACTGGAAAGAAAGTGAAGATCATTTTCAAAACGATTTCCTGAGCTGGTGGGTAAAACGGTTAAAGACACAATAAAAGCTAAATCGAGTAAGACAATAAAATACTAGGTGCGAACTACAGCGAATTGTTTTAGAAAACATTCTTTTAGATATTTGGCCCCAAACAACTTGGAAAGTGGAGTGAGGTAGGTTCCCTGAGGTAGAAGAAAAAATTCCTGAGTTCAATGAGAAAAAGTTGTGGATCCCTGAGTTAGAATAGAAAGTATGTGTAATGACGAGAGTTGGACTGGGTAAATGGAGACAGCTAATCGACAATAAAAGTATGGTGTGACAAGAGAGAGGTAAGATATATGAAGAGAGACCAAGGTGACAAAATTCCTGAGTTTTGAATGTTCCTGAGAGCAAAATTTGAGGTTTAGTGGGGTGTTGGGTGTGTGGGAGGTATGGGGAGCAGCAGGAATGGAGGGGATTGCAGCTCTCAGCAGATCGAATCAGTAACATTCAAATTATTTCCCTATGAGAGATTCTACCTAGAAACACTGGCACCTATTAGGAGGGAATTTGTCTAGGAAAACAAAATGTCAATTAGAGATACAAACAAAACGAGAGAGAGCTGGGAGAGAGACAATCAGACCATAAGAACTGAACTGCGAGGTAGAATTGTTGCATAATAACGAAATTGGGGGGACTTAGAAAAGAAAGCAAAAAGAAACAGCGGGGGAATAGAAATCTGGAAGCCGAAAGCGCTCAATGCTTGTAAAAACATGTCGCACACAAAATGGAACTATACATTTGGGGGGGGGGGGGGGGGGGGGTGACAGAATTGAACTATTTGGAATGAGCTTGCGTTTTTCTTGGGTTGGACGGAATATCGATGGAGTCAATGGGGCGTGTGGAAGAGGACGGGGAGTGTCACGGGGATTGTGGCGCAATCATAACGGAATGGAACACTACTGCCCGACTGGCAACGTGGTGGTAGAGAGAGGGGTGGGGTGGAGGTTACTGCGGCGACGGTGATGTCGGCTCATTTTTCCTGATCTGACTAGAGAGGAGGTTGATGATGTTCGCAAGCACTTCTGGATTCACTGGCGTGGTTTCGGTGTTGAGTTTACGCTGAAAACTTATAGAATTGCATGTGGCCACTATAGATTGTTGGTTACCTCTGAATTCAGCTGCTGGTTGAGGAATTGACTCAAATGTCCTATGGATATTGTTGTCAAGTCGTTTGCAGGTGCTGGCTCGGGAACTTCAACCTTGGGTCTGAGCAGTCCGTTGTGTGCTGCCAAACCGAATGGAATGTCCTCTCCATATCTGAACCGTTAAAATGAGATCTATTCTCTCAAACGAATGAGTACCGTTTGCTGAGCATCTCCGCTTGGGCCTCTTCTCTGTTGTGCTTGGTCTTCTTGGCGTGCCTGACTCTTCGGCATCTGGCTGCAAGCTTGCGCATCGCCTCTCTGAACTTGTCCCAGAAGTCCTCTTCATTCTCGAACTTATCCAACAGCACTTTTCTGCATACATCTGAAAACAGCACCCATATGAATCAGTCTCAATAGCTAGTTGATTACGTTGAATGTAGCAAATGCCCTTGATTGGGAGGTTGGAGTAGTTGGAGTGGTTGAGTCCAGCCACAGTTGTTTGTGACATGAGACGCGGTCCGAAGACGCGCTTCTCGGCGAGCTTTTTGCAGAGCTGAATCATGCACTCTCCCACTTCCATCTCCTCGTACTTTTTGCCTTGAATGATCTGTTGGATGATCTGCTGCTCGGACACTGGTCGGAATGCTGGAATGTTCATTTTGAGAACTGGAGAGGATTAAGTGCAAGGCTTACATGGATCAGACTCGAGGGCTTTTGGTACTGGGATCTCGAAGGTTGCGATGTTCTTGTCGCTCAAATCCTGATTGCGCACAATTTTGACAATGTCGTCGTTGACTGGCTTCTAAAACAATAGCTTGCGAATGTGCTTATAATTGCTTATAATTACCCTGGGCTTTCTCTCAGGTCCCCCAGCGGCTGGCTTCATTCCATTGGTTCCATTGATTCCATTGGTCTGCACTGGCTGTGGTGGTGGGATTCTGATAATCTCTGCTTGAGGAGCAGCGACTTGTGGGAACAGGTAAGTCTCCTTGAGAGCATTGAGCACCTGGGCGTTCATGAGTACCGACGCCGCGATTTCCTGGAAGAAATATACTTTTGATCTTTCTGTACTCTTACTAAAGTCCAGATTATAATTGCGTCACATTTGAGTTCTTCTTAGCGCGGTAAAACTGTTATCAGTTCGAGTGAAAAAAGTTTAATAGCTCTCGGTTGGAGAAGAATGTCCCTCACCCCTCCTCTTTTTTTCTCCGCGGCCCGTCAAGCGGCGGGGCGCTACTTGACTACATATGATCAAACAACGATAAAGAAAAAAGCGAAAAAGTTGTCTGCGTTCTCCAATGTGTTTGGAACAAAGCGGGAGATAGGCGAAGTGACGAAAAATTCAACTGTTCAAATAAAAGAGCCCTCTCGCTTTTTTGCTCTACTTTCGTTTTTCTCTGATTGCAATGCAAATAGAACGGCCGTTTTCGGGGCGGAAAAGAAATGTTGGAAGTGTGCCAACTCGCTCTCCGAAAAATCGTCTTTCTTTACCTGTTGACTGTGTGTCGAGGAGGTCGGTGACTCGCTGCCATCGCCGATGATATCAATGTTTTGTGTCTCGCCGGCGGATGCTGAAAGATTGGATTGTGGATTGGATTGGATTGGATTGGATTGGATTGGCTGGTGATTCAATTCAATTGGATTGGATGCAAAAAATTGAATAGCGCAAGTGCGGGGGAAGTTGGAACCCCTGACCCCTCGTGATCTTTTCTCTCGTTCCGGCGGAGCGACCAAACTTTGGAGCGCACGAGTGTCCGCGGTTTGCACTTTTTTAGCAGGCACCGACTCGTACATTCTAATCGAATCACACTGCCTTCCTGGAGAGAGGAAGAGAACTGCGCGCTGGAACGAGCCCTGGCACCGTGGATAATGAATTCTCGCGCGCACGCTCTCTTTTCCCTCCGCTATATATCGGAATTGCTAGTTATACGGGGGCGCATGACTAGTCCTCATGAGCTTAGAACGTTCACGTGACGCCGAGTACCAAGCACAAAAACGACGACTCTCACGCTCACCTGCAGAACTGTCAGTTTTCTGCCCGTTGCTTTCCACGCTGGAAGGACTGCTCCATTTCACTGGCTGTTCGTCCGTGCTTGCAAGCTGCTGCTGCTCACCAACTGCCGCTGCCGGAAGGCTTCCTGTCGGAAGGGTCGGCGACGGCGGCTTCAACGTCGGTGCCAGCATCCATTGGTTCAAAAATAAATTTTGCAATCCAGCTGAAAAGAGGTGCTCTATGTTGCAAAGTGTCCAAGTGGTCGGGGTCAGGGGCGCACAGACAGTTGGCTCGCGCTGTTCGGGGGCCAAGGTTCTCTCTCGCACTCTCTTATCAACTAATGCCTGCTGTCACTCATGACACTTTGAAACCACATCGTAAAAATCGCGTGGTGCTGCCACTGGCCTAGAACACTCGAACGGGACGCAATAAGGCGCGAAAAGTGCCGCCAAGACGGCGCCTCGTATAAGTGTGAACTCACGATTATTCAGCACTGTCCGCATTGATACCGGGCACTCTGGCTGTGGAACGGATGATGTTTGAGCTGTGGGTCTCTTGCGTAATACGCTCTGAGTGAGAATGTTCTGAAACGTGGGCTGCGCTGCTACAAGTCCAGCGGCCACGTTCGAAATTGAAGGGTACATAGGTAGCATCGGCAGTATCATGTTCACTGCATTTCGTAGATCGCTTACTTCCCTGAAAATAATTCCAATTAGTAAGAGGTCATGCAAGAACATTTCCTAGATGTTTGGTCTGAGTCTGAACAAAATTTTGTCGCGAAATTTTGGAGCACTAATCCCTGAACCGTGCAGGTGAAATAATAGAAATACTAACGTGAAAGCGCTCAAGTCTGATCTAATCACGTAGTCTGGACTCTTCAAACTTGGCAATTGTAGTAGCTGCGGGTAGAGGGCGGTGAGTGCCGGCAAGAGTGGATTTGCAGTCTGCATCGGAGGCGAAGTCGGCGCCTGGTAGTAGGCGGAAAGGGGGTGAACGAGATCGTTGGATGACGTTCCGGGTAGATCCATAACGAAAGGCTTGTGGGCAGATTCAGGGCGACGTTGGTTCCTTGGACGAAGGAGCAATGTGTTTGACAGTTGGATGGTTTGTTTAGAATACCGGAAAAAGGACGATGATAGTGGAAAGAGTTCACGGGAACGGAGCGATTGGTCGGAAAAGTGTGAGAAGAACATTATTATCAGAACATTTTTTCCGTTCCCTGACCCCGCCCACTCTCCTTCCAACACAAGCTGAATTTGATGTCAGGTGGCGTTGAAGGGGACAGGAAGCGGGAATGGAATGCTCAGCGGGAAGAAAAAATGGTAAGTGAGGGAAGATTAATGGGCTGTACGGACATTGGATACGGAGATTATAACAAGAAAAAGTAAGAATGTAAAGTGAGCCGCTTGAATAACAAATTACTGTTTGAACAGGAAAAGAATAAGTAAGAAAAAAAGGTGAGAGAGACAGAACTCTCTCGAGAACATACGTCAAGTACATATCAGATTCATATCTAACATCTCTCTCCGCCGCGTTTCTTCGTTTCAAATTGCGAAGGTCTTTTTCTCACTCAAAAAAGGGCTTCCAGTGTGTAATTCTCGAACGTAGACCTTGAGAAGACGGCATTGTGTGTGGTGCGAGAAAGTTTCAATATAGGTAGACCACCGCAAAAACCTCTTCTGAAGGTCAACTCGCGCCCCGCGAAACAATTGACACGAAAAGTTCATTATAATCATCGAAAAGGAGAGAAATTCGGAAATTCTCGAGTCCGAGGCCGTACTGATAAGAAGATGGGGGCCGGATTACGGTAGTTTGGGGAACGGGTGAAAAAACAAGGAGAGAACGACCTTTTTTCGTGTGTGTGTTTCGGAACAAAATAAGTCTATCTCAATTCTCTCAGTTTCGTTTCATTTCCTATCCAATCATCATTACTTTTGATTGTCTCGCCCCGAAAGGAATGCAACGGCACTACTACTGAAACTGGTTAGGCGTCGCCGAGAAGTGAACCTTGCCGGGGGTGGCGTCGGAGTGCTGAACATGGGATGCGATTGATAAGAAGTGCATTCATCAACCGTCGCGTCTACAGCAGTTCCTGCACTTGGCGCCGGGGCGCGACATGTGTCCAAGAGTTCACGGCGCAACTATTCTCAGAACGGCGCACGTCACGCGGGGCGCCGAGAGAAAGGAGCACAACGACAAAAAGTAGAGAAAATAGATGAGGCGTCGCGCGCGCTCTCTCGCCATCCTCTGTCGCTCGGAACACGCGTCGCTGAATGGCGATCATCTCGACAAACACCCATGCACTTTCGAGATTCGAGAAAAAAAAAGAGAGGAGGACCTGGGGGTGAGAGTAGTGTAAGTATGTCTGCGAACGAGAGTACGTGTGTGTGTGTGTGTGCGAACGGATTGAAGAGAGGAGAATCGGAATTCGGAATCGGAGTAGCGAAAAAGTGCACCTGTACTATGGCACGGGACGGCGGCAGAAGACTCTTCTGCACGTCGCCGCATACATTCTCTATGACTCTCGTGTTCGGCCGTTCTCCGCCGCACTTTCAGATAAGCACTTTGAGCGAGAGATCAAAAAACAGGGCGCTCTTATCTGATGCGGGACAAGTCGAGAAACTCAAAGTAGGGGGACGGAGATTCGGAAGTGTGCTCTGAAAGCGCGCCTTGCAGCGTGCACTTTCTGAATAGGGGGCGCGAAGGGCGGAGTGAGGGCGCCACTCCCCCCGTCCACGTCTTCCTAGATTATTCATCAGGCTCAAATCAAACTAATTTGACGGAAGAGCGGCTCAAGAAGAGAAGAAGAGCTGTGAACCCCCTGCTTCCGGCCAACTATTGGCTTAGTTAACCAATACGAGCAGCTTCTCGGAAAAACGCACTATTCTGCAATGAGACCCCAATTTCGATGAATGAAATTAGCTCCCCCCTGCCATACGGAACGAGCGGCGCGAGAGCGAAAAAGTGCAGCCGCCGCAAGAGTGTGCTCCTGGGGGTGAATCTCTCGCATGCTTGATCCCGAGGGGGGAAGACAATTTGTGTGTTTTGTCGACAGTCTTTTCCGCGCACACTGTCTGTTCTTTTTTATTTCATCTCTTTCGCTTTTTTTCCCTCTTGTCTACGGCATAAAATATAAAGCTGGTTTTTATGCTGGAGGGGAGAGGGGGGTGCTCGTGTTGTTCTAATGCTCCGGAAGTTTCAAGAGGCTCTAACTATGTTCCTTGCAGGAGTGATTCAGAATTGTAAATTCAGCTGCGCTCCAGAGGACTTCAGAAGACTTCAGAAATCTTCAGACTTTGAAAAAGTACACAGGTGTTTGGTTCTGTCTATGCATATAAATATCACGAGACAAATCCAAAGCTCGTTCGCAATGAAATGTTGTGTTTTTTCTCTGTGCTCCACAGCCAGAAAAGGCTAATCTAATCCCACGTATTAGCAACGTCAAGTGTTCGGAAATCCGATCCAGAAAGTGCAATTTTTCCACCCCCTGTATTCAATTTCGCGGGCCGCCCGGAAAAAGAGGGTTCGGACCTGAGTGTACTGGAATGAAAATGGAATCGCTCGAGGGCACCAGAAGAAATAAATGAATGCATTTGGAGCCCCCGAGTGCTGTCCGGAAGGGACACACACACACATACACACACAAATTCAAATGAAACATGGTGGAATGGATAAAAAGAAAGAAAAGAACGAAAATAAAGAGAGGCTGCGCTAGAAATGACGATGATGCGCGAGCACAAAAAAGAGCAATTGGTTTAGGCTCATTGGACCGCACTTGGCATACACAAGCCGCACACGGGTTCCACTTTTCCGGGACCAACTCTCGCCCTTTTTTTTGTTACAAGTGTGCTGCGGCCATTGAAATTGAATTGGGGGGCTCGCCACGGAAGGAACTCGCCGATCATTGGTCACTACTCGAGGTTTCAGGAACCAATAAAGGAGCAGAGGGCAGAGGAACACTTGGTTTCTCTTTTTTGTTGCTACTCGCCTGCCATTCGCCGCTCTTGTTCTGTTTGCCGAGAGATTGCAAAAAAAGTGGGCGGGACTTGGCACGCGAGTTGGCGAGGAAAAAGAAGAAGAGTAGGAGGTTCGGAGAACATCCATGAATACACTTGTTCTCTGGGGGGTTCAAAAAGAGCGTGTGCATGAAACTGGAACCCTTGTTCTCTTCATTATTCCCTCACCGAAACTTGATATGCCTTTTTAGTTGGTAGTAGTTCCTCGGGAAAAATGCCTATTAGCTTGACGCCTTTGAACGGAGAGCGAGCGGAAAAAGGAAACGCGAATGGCAAAAAGTAAAGTACAAATCCGCATTAGAGTCCGGAAATTCAAAGGGAAAGCCGAAAGGAAGAAGAAAAAGAAGAAGTGAGAAGAGGAATGAGCTATGAAAAAGCCGGAGCCACCCAAGAAGTTGACTCCCCCGAGAGCCCGTCAACTTGGCGGGGGAGCCCCCCAATGTATTAAGGTCCAGTCTCAGTCACAGTGGTTTTGGTGCGGGTTTCAAGCTGATGGATTTATTTCGGCGTGTGTTTCAGTGGGCCCGTGACCCACCAAAAACCTAATCAGCTTTGCTTTCCTGCTTCAAGTGCGCGCCCGCCCGCTTTTTCAATTAACTGTTTAACGTTTTATGGGTCGGAATGGGCCGCGCGTTATACCGAGAAAGTAATTTGGCGGCATGCCATAGTTCTGATTACCTTTACACATTTTGCAACAGCCGTCTGTTTAGGAAAAACCAGAACCTGGGTGGACGGCAGTGAAATTCAGATGACTATGATGCGTCACTTCTTTTATAAGGACCTTCTAGAACTACTAATGGAAAAAAGAAGACGGCAAAGAAGAAGAAGTTGAGGACTTTTGTTCATTAGCTGCGCAGAAAAAGGAGCACGTCGCGGAAAAGAAGAAAAAGACGATAGGAGCCGAGAAGCGCGTCCTGAATGAGGACAGATAGAAAAGAATTGAATAGAAACTTGTAAACATGTTTCTATTTAGATTGGTCACATACACACACAACTACGGGGGCTCAATCCTGATTGAAGGAGGAATAAGTGAGTCTGGCGACTACGGTAGGCGAAAGTGCAGAGCAGTTGTTCTTCAGCTTCAGCACCTGTCTCCTTGATTCCGAGGCCGCGGGGCAAGATCTCGTTAGATCGCATGAATCGCAGACATCACATGTTCCCTCGTAGTGTTGCGACACTTGCGACACTCTCCGCGAGATCAAGACCCGCCGTTTCGAAATGAGGAGGCACGAAAAACGAGAGAAATGTTGCCATGCGGCGGTCCGACGATTCGCATCAACCTTGCCATTGTCTGTTGTTCGCCAACCTCCCCCCCTATACGGGGGGCAGCTTTCGCAAATTTTGCATTTTTCGTCTCTGTCTCGCTTCCAGTGCGTCCCGTGTACGCGCGCGCCCATCAAAATTTGCGTTTTTCGGCCAGTTCGCATGTTGACAACCGGTTGCCGATCATCATCGAGAGCTTTGCGGCAACGTCCTAGCGTAGAACGCGGTGATCTTTCGGTTCTACAAGAAACGCAAACTCTTTCGTCTACAGGGTGGTCTCGTTCGGAATACCTGCGGGTTACTGTAGTGCGCAGAAGTGAAGTGTTTGGCGTGAAGCCAACAGGTGCAGCGAAACGTTCGAGCAGCTGAAGGGGCCCCCGGCTACTATGGGAATGGGATGGAGAAAATGCAGAAAAGCAGGAAAACGACAGAAAGTGACATAGAGGGGTGGAGGGGGAGGGAAGGGAATGTTTATAGGCGAATTGCTCTTTTTTCTGTTGGCGTGTCCCCTCTCCCCCAGGGCACTAGTGCGAATGTTGTGTTGTATGTCTATTTTTTCGCTACCCCCCCCCCCCTTTTCCACCCCGTTTCTCCCCACATCTCTCTCCCTCGGCTCCTTCTTCTTTTCCCCTCACCCCCAGGGCGCGCTTCAGAAGCCCGAGCACTTTGAGGGCGGCGCATGTGACCTACGACCAGCTCGGGGCGCTCGTAGTAGTCACTTCTGGAACGAAGGGGGGAGGGAGAGACGGGGAGGGACCCGTCGTTGCAAAAACGAGCAGAAAAATACGAAGAAGACGGGGAAGAAGAAGAAGAAGAAGAAGAGCGACGTCGTTGAGGCGGCTAGCATCGCGCGGAATGTTGAATGCCCTCGGTTTCGACCACTAGAGACCTAGAATTGCGCTCTCTTTTTAGGGATATGTGCTTCTTCTTTTTCTCTTTCTCCAGAAAAAGAAGCGAGGGGGGAAGAAACTTTTTTCTGGGCACTTGTACGAATACATAAAGCAGTTGCCCCAGTTGCCCCGCGGGCTCGAACTTTGTGTGGGAGATGTGGTTTCTGAAGTCTCTCGAGCTTTACATCGGAAAAAGGAATCGAACAAAGTGAAAGCCTTGAAGAACATCATGCGCAGTTTCTTTCTCCCTTCTTAAAAAGAGAACTAATTGCGAGAACGTTCCCTCTCTTCCCTACACGCCCACCCCATTCGGAAGTCTTGGAAGTTTTACAGTGTTTCTTCTCAACCCTGACCACTCAAGGGGCGCGAGAACGTTGCATGTCTGCGTCTCCGGGAGCCGAACAGAGTGGGGGGCGGAGCTACGTTAAGTGAAAAAACTGCTACGATTGGTCGGGAACACTGTGATGATCAATAAGCGCCGTTGGTTTTTCGTTTTTACTACCTCATTCTATTCTGTTTACTTCCCAAATATTTATGACTTTCTGCGTCGTTTTCAGTTTCTGAATTTGGAATTCCAGTTCCCCAGTTCCCGATTCCTGGTCAACACAGCCCATATGAACTCTGAATGCGTTCCTTGTTATTGATGAGCGTCTTGGGAAGGTTTTTGCAACAGGGCGGACGCTACAAAAAGAGTTCAGACACTTGAAAGCTCTGGAGAGTTGAGGAGACAAGTGGAACATGGAACTTTTTGATGAATGGATGCGAGCGCTGCTGTTCTCTTAGCTCATCCGGGACGCAGGAAGGGAGGGAGGGAGCGCGAGGGCATGTGACAACTCGCCGAGGGCATGTGATGACTACTAGTCGAACAACGGAACACGCGCCATGGCGCAAGAAGATGGGGGAGACAAGAAAAAGGAAAAAAGAAAAAGTGCTTGTTTCTATGTATATGTTGCCGATGAGGCAACTACTACAAAAAAGGTGGAACAAGTATAGTGCAAGTTAAGTTGCAGTTGGGACGGAAACGAGTTTTTGCGCACGCGCACTTTTCCGTATTATAATGTCTATATATAAGTATAGAATAATAAACTTTTTCTTTTTTTTTCTTGTCTCTGCCGTTCACCAGCGTTCACAAAAGTCCACAATAAAAATAGAAAAAAATGGAAAGGGCGGAAGGTTAACTAACAAACAAAAAAAAGAGAGAGAGACTCGCTGAACGGCGAACCTTTTTTCAGTGTTTACATTTTCGGAGTGGGAGGGAGGACGAGAAAGAAAATTGGCGGTGAATTCGTCATGTGACATCTATAATACAGACCCGCTCTCTCGTGTTCAACCGTTTATCGAAGACCACTACCAAATCGAATTGTTTTACGTTTACGTCGAACGTGAGAATATTTGATTTGATAGTTTCATTTTTTCAGTCGGTCATGGGGGAGCGGGGTGTAAACAGATAAATAGGGGAGGAAACGAGTATAAGAGTATAAGAGACCATCTATTATCTAAAATTAACCTTTCGAGGGCGCTCTGGAACGATGCAAATGAGATTAGTCGCTCTTTTTCTTTTTTCGCTCCGAGCTGTATACTGCCGGAAATGGAAAAATGGATGAGGGGGGAAGAAAGGAAAGAACGTATGTTTTTACGAGAAGCCCTTAGAGAACTTTTGCCTAATCTGGTCTAGAACGGAGAGAAAAGAGCAAAACCTAATCCAGTAAAACATAGCGTAAAATGAAAATAGCTTGAATTTCAAATGCCCGGAGAGGACGTCTACACGTTCCGTCATATGCACGTACTAACAAAAAGAAGCGAGAGAGGGGACTCATCACAAATTCAGGAGCTCGGGGCAGAAAAGCGGAATGTTTCCGAAAGTTTCAGGAGGGACGAGAGTGACACGTTTCCGGCTAGCTCTTTTCATCGTGTGAGTGCTCCGAACAACATGTATACTTGATTTGGCCAATTGTTGGCGGACTATTTTTTCGAGGGGAGGATAATGGGAGGAATATAAATATAAATATGAAAACGAAAAGGAAAAGAGAAAGGGATCCCAGAGGAAAAAACACTCCTCTTCAATTTGTTTAAATTAGTGTCCATGATACGAAGAGGTTCCTTGAGGAATGATTTTTGGAACTTGTGAAGTTTATGAGAAAGTGCAAATGGCACTGGAGAGTACGAGGGAACCACGGATTATGAGTCAAACACGATCCGCTTAACTTCTTGGATGAAATTTGAATACTACCTTCAATATGAATTTGAATACACATAATTTTCTAATTGGCTATTTCTAGCGTGAAAGTTCGAGGCCTCGAAGTTCACATGACCAAAAAACTGAAACGACCTGAAAAAAACGAGACCAAACACAAAAACAACATAGCACGTGAGAAGTGAGAAGAAGAGCTGAATGTGAGAACATCATCAACAAACAACATAGAGGCGTCCGTTTCCTGTCATCGCTTTTTGTTCAGACTCAAACCTATCAGAAACAGTAAATAAACGTACTTCCTGAGCTCAATACATCCTTGGCACGCAGGTATCACCTGCGGTTTCTCCGTTCCTTTCCCCCATTCCTCGCAATTCATTTCGTCAACCGAATTTGTGTGGCAGCACTGTAGCAAGTTCATTGCCACAGTCCTGAAAAAGTGTGGTTCATTTTTGTGGTGAATTTACGAAATTTTGAAGAATTTGAAGGCACGAGACATAAAGAGCGGTACTACCTTGAAAATACCCCCCTTCTTCTCTTACAGTCGTCAGTCAAACGCTTCCTTTTTCTCACACCGGTTCTCAATTTTCTACACATAATCAAATTTCTCGTTGTTGTTCTCTTTCTCTCCCATGCTGTTTCGTGAATATCAAGGTCTCCTTGTTTCATGTATACTTTTCGCTAGCTTTTTCCCGGAGGGGGCTCGCGGCTCCGCCCACCCTCCTGAAAAGTGTACGAACACAGAATAAGAAGCAGCGTGAATATATTCAGGAGGCGAGAGGAGGCACGAGTTTCCGGCAAACGTTACGGAGAATTGCAGCAAAAACATGCGCGCTACGTTTCAAAAGTTTCTATGGGGGACCGAAAAGGGGGGCGAATGTCTGAGAAGGTTCCAGAAGCCGTTGGAAAGGGCATCTGATCAGGCGGTTAGCGGAAGACGTTTTCACGTTTTCAGAGAAAACAACAATCAGTAGTTTGTGATAGGGAAATCATAAAATTGGAGGTTGCTACCGTAACCCTAAGGTAATCCTAAAAGCAGGAGAATTAGTAAAGTGAGAAGAAGCCGTGCAGCTATAAACTACATATCAAACATTACAAAAATTACCGTTCACACAGTCGATCTATAGCTGGCGGATCCATCTCGGACTCTTGATTTGGGTTTTGACTTGTGCCCATGATGGATACTTATCTGAAAAGTTTTCTCATTTTTCATCTAGAACTACTAGAAATTCTCTATTTTTCGGTTCAGAAGATTGAAAACCAAATGTTTTTTACTATGCTTGTTGTTCTCCCCGAACCGCGCCCTTTTCAGACGTCCCTCTCCAGCTTGTTGTTGTGTTGCGCAACCTAATAGCTCAGCGGGGCTCGTGCTCTCTTTCTATCCCTTCTTCTCCTCTTCCGCAAAATTCCATGATGGCGCAACGGGCCCCCCTATTGCCTAACATACATACACACACTCGCCATTCGAAATGAGAAGAACGTGGAGAGGGGCCCCCCATGGCAGAGTCCGAGGGTATTGCGAAAAATGCAACACGCGCTCCGGAGAGAGACGGCAGAAAAGTGTGCTCTTTTGCTCACGCGCTTCTCTTTTCTCCCGCTGTACGCTGCCATTGCTTTTCGTACTATTCCGGGGCGGCGAATGCAAGTTTGCATGCATTAAATAAATGGGTGGCAATGGGCGGCAGACCGGGGGGAGCGGAAAAAGAAGAAGGCAATGAACATGAGGAGGGGCAAGTTTGGATATTTTTTGGGAGAGGGGTGACGGAATGGAGGTGTATGTAGAAGAGTACAATATGAACAGGTGAAAGGAGTTCTCTTTTTGGAATATGGGAATAGAGGAGCTCATAAAGTTCCGGGACAAATGAAATGAAAAGAATTAAACAGGGAACATGGCGCCTGATTGTATCAGCAAGTGCATCAAAAGTACTATGATAAAATTTTAAGAGCGAAGAAGCGAAGAGCGCGTGGAACTGACATTCAGCACTTTATCACCGAACTTTGATAAAGAAAATTTGGAGCTGGAAGGTTTGAACCTTTCCAAAATTACTAACCCTCAACAAAAATGCAACTTATTTACATAATAGGGCAAAAAAAACAATCCTACCAACAAAAAAGAAGAGTTATTTTTTCGAGCTCTCACGAACGAGGCGCCCTTTTTATTTACCCTAGTTTGTCAATATTCGCGACACAAAAAAGAGGAACATACTCGATACTACGGTGCTAATCAAGAGAGCTCAAGAGAAAATAAGACAAATAATCATAATAAGAATGATAATGATAGTGTTCGGTGAAAAACAGTAACACTCGGAGCTAGGTACGGTGGTTGGAAGCGGTCGGTACGAGGAGGAGGGCAAAAATGATAGCGTTTCCGCGGGCAGCTGAACTTTTTGGAAGGGCTGATTGGTGAGAGGCGAGAGAAAGAGGTATCAAAATACGGTGCTGATAAAAGCTCTGTTCAACAGTTTTACACATGCGTGTTTGCTCCAGATACTATTCGAATTCTGGCATCGGGGAAAGGGGGAGGAGAGAAACGTTCGCGGTATGGGAATCAAAATAAAAGAACGGAAGGAATATTGGAATATGGAGACGCCCAATAGAAATATAAATATAATATGAATATGAATATGAAACATCAACAAAAAAGAGATGGCGAAGAAACAGCAGGTGAGGTAAACTGGATTTGTTGCGAAGGACGGAGAATGGAAATGGAATGGCAATTTGAATTTGAATTCAAAACAGAAGGGATTCAAGGGATTCAGCATTCAGAATAATTAGAAGCATCTGGATATTCGGAAGATTCATAAGATAAGCAATCAATGCACCCTTTCAGAGTAAGCTTTCCCTTATCAACGTCTTCTGTTTTTCTCCAACTTTTCAGTTTCAGTCTCTGTTTTTCTTATCCATCATATGTTTCACTTTTGTAAATCAAAACAAAGCTCTACAGTACTCACCGAAACAATTGCAGATTTGTCAGATCTGGGAATGGAAGAATGCCCCCGGGCGGACACCAGCGTGGAATAGACGACTAACTGCAGAAAGGCGCACACGAACGCGGTACTTCGGGCCGAGGAGGGCGCCCGACGACGAGACGCACACACTCCCTCCCAGAGAAAGATCTATTGCTATTTGCCGAAACACACAATGGAGTGCGGAGAGACTCAGAGGCCTCCCCGCGCCACGGCTATGCTGAATTCGGAGAGGAATTGAGAGAGAAAGTGCGCGCGCCTCGCGATCCAGCATGCTATTTCTTCGCGTCGCCGTAGGGGGAGGCCGGCAGGCAGCAAAAAAGAAAGAACATATAGAACGGATCGTGTGTGTGTGTGTGTGTGTGTGCGGGCGACGGCGGCCCGACGATGAGACATGGTGGCAGATCAGGAGGGTCGGCAGACACTGAAACGACAGTCGCGCCTTTTGCCGCCGCTCCTCTCCCCCTGTGTCCGATTCGTTTTCTTCTTCCCCTCGTTCTTCATCTTCCTTGGGAGGCAAACCGGGAAAAGAAACAAAATACATACAAGTCGACTTCCGAAATGGACCCCTGGGACTTTTTGGGTGACACGCAACTTTTTTTTTGTTTTCCAATCCAGGGAGCCAGGGAGACTAGGGAAATCAGAAAATCGGAAGCTACAGTAATCCCTTAATCCGAAGTGCTCCAAATGCTCTTATTACAACTACATATTGGATAGATTGGATTTTTCTCTCCATGATTCCAGGATTCCGACGCACTTTCATCATTTCATTCTGTTTCCGCTTTTCTCTCTCGCTCTCCCACTGAGAACATTTGGACGGAGCGAAAAAGAGAAGAAGCATATGATGCGTCCTTTTAGTAGTGGAAAAGATGCTCTTCCACTGATGAGATGGCGGCTCGGGGACCATTTATTTTTGTCGTCTCTTCTTTTCTCCTCCTCCTCCGACTGCTTTTCCAAGTTGAAGAAGAAACCGAGAAGAGCACTAGTTCCTCGAGGGACCGATCGTTATCAGTGTGCGGTAAAAACTGATAATTCCACACCATTCTCCATTCTCCGCTTCCACACAAACATTCGTATAGAGTGGGGGAGCGTCTAGGTGGTGGAATGGAAGATAGGAGAGAAAAATGAAATGGCACATGCATATAATAATATTAATTGGAGAAGGGTTGGGAGAAGAAAGCGAAATCGGCGGAGAGGGACTCGCTTTTTACAATTTCATCCCGTGAACAAAGTGATAAGGAGCGGGGGTTTGAATTTGATTCGGGATTTTGAATGCGAAATGTAGCATTTAGAATACAGAAATGCAGAGTTCCAAGAGATCGAAGATATCGTGAAAGAAGCAGGATACTGAAAGGAGCCATCGAGTGAAGGATGGATGTTCTGAAGGCCCTCCGGTTCCCACACAGTTGTACTTTCTGAACAGTTGTCCGGCCGTTCCATGATGCACAGCTCCCTCCTCCGCTGACGTAACGTGGAAACAATTCATTACACCCTCTGCAGGAGTCAGTTTAATTTCAATTCCACAATTTTCATTTTCATTCTTCTCTTCTCCTCCCCATTTCTCATTCAGTGTATCCTATCTGTGTCTACGTTCAATTAGACTGGGCGGCACAAAAAGCGGGGCGCGTTGAAACATGCTGCCGCCGAGGTGTGTGAGAGTGTGTGTGCGGTCAGCTGTTTCAATGCTGATGCCGCTGGTCGCGTTTCAAAAAGTGAGGGATCGGAAATGCTAAACTATTCGGAAATCAAACAAAAACAACGTTGGGAACAAGTTTGGCCAATAATCTCTCGGGCTTGGAACCGGTGTACTTTAGTTTTTCAGTTACTCTTGTGTTATTTTCAAGCAAGGGACGTAGAATTCTCACTGCCAATCCATCATTTTATGACTCAAAACTCTAACATTCGTGTGCGCCGCAGGGACACAGCGACACCCCCACTGAGCCACCCATAAAACAGAAATACACATAAACAAACACAAATAGTGAGAAATATATATGATTGGGGGACGCTGTTTGGACAATAAATGAAAAATCAGCTTTGTTCAGTATAAGAGAGCTGATCAACAGCCTGATCAACAGTTCATTTCTATTCCCTTATTTCCTCGTGTTAACATCGCAACATCGACCTTTAGTGTGTGTTCTCAAGGTGGTTCGGTTTTAATCGAATCATAAGAAGAATCGGGAGAGCGAGAGAAGAAACGAATTACTCTCTTTTTCCGTCATTCCTCCTTAACCCATTCGCATACCCATTGGCGAAAAAACGAGCGGGGCCAAGTATAGTTTTTACTACGCTTCCCGATGTCCTTCACGCGATGTTTAGGAACAACGCCCACTTCAGAAGATCCAAGAACTTTAGTTCTGCAAATGCGGTTTTGTATGACGATGCGTTTTAGGAGGGGGGACGGACAGATCCAGTTGATCCGAAATTCAAAATCCAAAATGCTTGTTCTACCGTCCCCGGCGGCGATCTGGTTCTCTTCTCGTTCTTGCGATGCGCCGGCAAGCTTGCGCACGCAAAAAGTGAAAGGTGAACATTTGAATGTCTATATCATATATGACGACGTTTGCCAATCAGGGTGGTTTTATCAGTAGACAGATTCACTTTCCCTTCAGATTCGCGTCAGATAAAGGGAAGGAGACCTTTGAAAATGATCTTCAGACGATTTCACTTTCCATTTCTCTTCCAGAAGAATGATCAAACCACATAAAAATCTTCAGATTTGTATCAAAAGTACACTTTGCGTTGTTTGCCATGTGCACGACGTTTTGATGGCACGCCCAGTCTACGATAGCACGTGAGCTAGGATTGTCAACAGATGGAACGGCGCAGGATTGTCACGAGATGATAGTTGATGTTTCAGATCGGAATAACAACTGAAAAAGAGAGAAAACATTGATTTAATATAAGTTATTTATAGGTTTCACAGAGGATAGATGGTACAGTAATGGGGAAAATGGGTATTATGAGAGGAATATAACAATAAATCACTTAATAGCATTATCATCAGATGAATTAGGGTAGATCAAAAATACACATAGAAATTAAAGAAAAACCCTGAAAATATCAGAACACAATTATAATATCTCTTGGAAACAATTAAACATCATATAAAGTGGGCAAAGGAATAATACAAAAATGACTATATATAGCGGCTGAAAATAAACGAACAGTTGGAAAAAATTAGAAATTGACGGGTTTAAATGAAATATTAGGCTTTTAAAACTATGGGAGAGCAAAAAAATGATGGGAATCACTATAAAATTCTTCTAATTATGACAGGGATTACCAAAAATGTATCAATCTTTGGGGGATTAACGTCCGGAAAATGGCTTTGATGGCTAAATAGGAGGGAAAAGCGAATTATAGTTAAGAACAGAAAGGGAGCATAAGAACTTTCAGAAAAACACGGGAAGAATCATACTTAAAATAGTGAGAGGACCACGTGCGATGCTAAATATGCTCAAGTTCAATGGGGAGTTACGTGGGGAAGGTTCAATTATGCGTGGTGTATAGGGATTTAGCGAAAAGCCCAACCAATCATAACTATGATAATAGGACCCGAGTATTGGAGAATGAGTAGGCACTGAGCTGTGCTGATAACGAAAGAGGCCGGTAGGTACCATACGTTGCAATGACTCTTGATGTTACTCTTTCCTGAAAAAGAAAATCATTGACAAATAATCAAATTTCATTTGTCTAATCTTTGTCATTTTTTAAGAATGTGAACATTTGTGAAAGATAACTTTGTTAGAAAAAAAAATCATGTCATAATCCGAAGAAGCCATAATTTTGATGGGATATCTATGTTCGTAGTAATCAGAATAACGGGGTAGAAAATTGGGGATCGAAAATATGATTCCCATAAATGTTTGATAAAAAAGAGTTTTCAGTTTCAAACTAACCTATTGAAACTTTCCGCAAGAGGAACGAGAATCAAATCGCGGTGGAATACACCTTGGGAGCAGTGTATGGACTCCAAACATGGTGTACGACGGGTGGTAGGGTGGCAAGTATCGGTGCATCACATGGGGTGCAGATACTCCAAAACCAGCACCAACTTGGCCGTGCAAAAGCGTATCACAGGAGCATCTGAAGCGGATTACTTTTGGAATTTCTCATGAAGGTTCGCACCAACCATAAACGGCATCACCATGAACAGGTGCGGATGAAGATATGAAGCTCCGTGGCTATTTATTCCCGTTTTATTCATTCACAAAGTGAACCTTATCGAGCATCTTCATGGCATATTTGCTACCGGTCAGTGCCGGTGAGTTTGTAAGCTTGGTATACCTGCAAAATGGGAAAATTGTAACTTTTGCTGCTACATCATGTTAATATAATTACTAAATTGGCTTTGGAACAGAGGTTGACCATTTGACACATTTGATTTTCTGATTTCATGACTTTCCGCCGAGTTTTGGAAGTTAAAGTTGTAAAAATAACGGTTTTTGGCATTATGGAGCAGTTTTTCGATGTTTTAACAAACTGCAGATGGCTTTTCATTTGTGAAACGCAGTTTGTAAGATTTGAGAATTTCTTTCTTAACTCCTCTAAAACTACTGCTGAACATCCAATGCTACTATCTTTCATGAAATGTACTCACTTGCACGTATTGGCTTATGCCAATCTTTTCAATGCGTTTTCCAGTGAGCGCTGCTCTCAAGCTCTGAAGACTGACCTCCAACACTGTAAAAATGCATGTCTTGTGATTTCATGCCATTTCTGAAAACTTACAGTTACACTGGCAAGTTGGCTTTATAGTTAACCATGTTGACGGACAAGATGTCCTTCAACGGCCTGAGTGAAAAGGCGATTGAAGAGATCGACTTCGTCACCGTTGTAGAAAATCCATGGCACATCATACTCCTGCCGCAAGGCCCGATCCCAGTCCTATCCGTGAAAACAAACTTGTGAATCTTCATTGCATGAGCTTCTATGCGCTTTTCAAGATTCTTGATTATGAGGCAATTGAGTGGATCCTGATGGAGAGGTTGTTTAGCTATGAAACACAATTTGTACAAGTTAATCTATACAAATCACTTATTTGTTAAGAAAGGTGTTGAACAATAATGAATGAAGAAACATCACGAAAAACATTATTTTTTACCAAAATTCAATGATTTTATTGATTTTTCGAGTGAATTTTATTCTTAACCCCTCTAAAAACTACTGCTAAGCATCCAATGCTTCTATCTTTCATGAAATGAACTCACTCGCTCAAACTGACCTCTGCCAATCTTTCCACTATGCAAGTGGTACGCGTTGACCCCGGAAAATGCATGTCTATTGATTTTTCATAATTTCTGAAAAATTATAGTACAACTGGCGCGTTGGCTTTATAATTAACCATGTTCACGGAAGAAACTGGCAGCGCATAACAACTGAAAACAGTAGCAATCGACTGGCAAAGAGAAAAGTGAGATGAGGTGCCGTCGGGGGACGTAGAAAAGGGGCCATGTGGTGTGTTGAGTGTTGCGTTGCGGTCGATCGATTTGTCTCCGCGTTTGAATTTTGCCTTGTCAAAACAGTTTAAAATGTCTGTACAAGATCGGCACTCAGAAAACATTATGGATGTAATCAGAGAATAACATCGATTATATTCCAACAAATTTTATCTTGGAGTTTGACAATTTATCATAAAATTTTGAAAACAAGAACATTAATGATATTTTTAATGTTCAACAACGAAGAATTTTCATTAATTCCAAATTTCTATCGCAATTCCTGTTTCAATTCAATCACTCTATCATCACAATCATTATGCCGTTACTAATATGACTATGGGTTATTTCAGCTTGATCCGGAGCCATATGCCGCCAATTTCCTCTCGTCGTTGCCTCGTTTTCGAAAATTTTGGATAACAATTTTCAATTAAAGGAAGTGTTAGTGTTTTATCATCAGGATATCATCCTGTTATTACTGTACCAAATTTCAGCCCAATCCGAATTCACAAAGTTTCAAGACAACGCCCTCTAATCACATATCGCCTACAACCTGGTAATGTCGAACAGAAGACAAGCCGGCCATATCACTAACATGTGCTGGTTTAACTACGTAAGAGCCAGCAGATACAAATGGATTGAGTTTGTCCGTCAGAAACGAAGAGAAAATGGACCTCAAGTATCAAGTAAGTAAGTGACCTCTGTTTGTCGAAGTTGATGATTCTTATTTAAATGGTTTTTTTTTCTTTTGATAATGTCTTTGGATAAGGACCCAGCTATATCCAAATGTATCTGCTTTGTCCCAACGATCATGCTGGCATCAAAAATCATTCGAGACAGTTTCGCTTCCCTCCGTCTGGTATCACACAAGCGACGTCCGTCCCTCCGCAACGCGCGGTGCAAGAGGAAGGAAGAGGGCAGTGTGGTGTCCAGCCGAAATGGGAGCGAGTCGCGAGTGCGTTAACCACGGCGTGTGAGAGCGGACGAGACGCGCGACGTTGTAGGCGATTGGGGATGATGTGAGTTCACTATGACATCATGATCATGAGCGCGCGGTTTTATGGGCTCGATGTGTTCACATTGAAATCTTTTTGGTGGTTTTCTCATCCGAATCTCTGAATTTGCACATTTAGTGATCCAAACAAGATCATATGAAAAAAGCATCTTCCCATCTCACATCCCTTGCAGAGCATGAAACAAGACGTTCAATTCGCGCCATAAAATCTGACTTTATTTGCTTCCCTTCCCAGGTAGATTTTATGATGCACCTCCCAATATGCACCTCGCATTATAATATTTCATTTTATGTCTGTCCGTCCGAAAATGTCTTCCCATTCTCCCCAAAAATCGTTTTTTATCGTCCTTCCTTCCCTCTTTCCTTACTTTTCCCCCTGTTCTCCCCGACGATTCTGTTATTTTTGAGAGAGCGCGCGCAAAAAGGTCACACTGTCCCGTTCGTCCTTCATACAAACATACTTCTCCTTCATCAACATCCCGAACTTTCAAATTGTCGATATGCTTCTCCCTCTTTTCTACTTTTGTCAGACAACCATAATTGATGGGTTGAGCTGGGGTGATAATGTCGAATTTCGAAAATCAGCGTAGTTTCTATCGCGGAGACGCCAGAGAAAAGCAGACTTTGTTTTGGGCATTCGCTGTTTACTTTTCATATTCCTCGCTAATTTTTCTTGTGCTTTTCAGGTGAGAAACTTGTGGTATGCTTTCGGACGAGAACCAGAATCAACCTCCTGATAAGACCAACGATCTTGTTATTGCGATCCCAGAAGAGCCGCGAATGAATCACCAGATCTCCAGGCAGTTTCTGGTGAATCAAGCCACCATAGTTCGTCGGGAGCTCATGGACGACTTTGGAAAGGCTGAAATTACGGTAATCTAGCTCCAGATTCATTGTTTTTCATTGATTTTTCCCATTTCCAGTACCTTCTGAAGCAAGTCTTCACGGGGGACCAAGGACTTCATCTCACTGAACGATCCGCGACCCTCAAAATAGTTCTGTCAGATGATCAACGATACGTGCAGATCAATTTGAAAGCGAAATATGCTTTCTGCTTGCCGTTCACAGAGATTCAAAAGTTTCAAGTGGGTTTGCCATGTTTGATGGTTCGTTGATAGTGCGAGTGACCTTTTAACTTTCTGAAGGGGTTGAGGGTGCCCAGGTTTTGGAGTTTTATGGTGGAGGGGGAGAGAGGGAGAGGGGAAGAGGGTGTTGAGGGGAAAAGTTGGCACTGTGCCAAGAAGTGTATAAAAGCTAATCGCTCGAAAAATCCTAGTCAAGTCAGAGATGGGTCGAAGAAACTAGGCGCAGTTGATTGGGACCATTAAAGACTTTCTGGGTCTCTAAAAGTAGTGAAATCAGATCTTGGCACAGTGCCAAATGACTTAGACCGTTTTCCTCAGTATCCCTATGCTCTGAAATTCCTTCCTATGACAATCTTCATTGCCTGCTCAACTACCATCAACCAACTCTTTCATGCCCATCCCTCCATAAGCGATCACGCGCTCCCTCGCTTCTCAACCGAGAGAACACACTCCCATATGAGACGCAGCCGGTCGGCCGGCTGGTGTACCGCCGGATAGTGTACTTTATCGTTCGAGAGACATTGAAGCGCATGATCACTTCAAAGGGACAAAAGGGAAAGCTAGAACCTCAGGAAGTATTTCATTGTTTTCAGATCTGCGCTCCAGCACTGGCTGGCCATTCTCCGCTCATCCTGCTCACCGTCACTGATTCGATTGTCAGAATGATCCACGAGGTTTGGATTTGAACATGTTTCTAAGAAATCGAGGCGCTCTCCATGTGTTTTGACACTGCGAGACTCACCCAAGTGTCTATTTCCGAAGCTGCTGCACTTTCGCTTAATTAGTGGTCTACCACCCTGCGGGGACACATGAGCGCGTCAACATACCTATAAACTTCTTTATTTAGCAACAACCGAACCTTCTCAACAACCGAAATCAATCAGCTCTCAACGGAGAGATGGCATCACTATTTGGAAAGTGAGTCCTTCAAAATCTCTTCCAAACACTCCAAATTTCCTATTTTCCAGCTTGCTCATCCTGCTCATCAAACCTTTCCAAACGGTACCCACTGAGTCGCCAATCTACTGCGACGTCAAGATACAAACTCTGGACGACGTGGATCGATTCATACTCGACATGAAAGGAGCACTGGATCTTATCCAAATTGATGTAACCACCAATTTGAATTTGCTTGACGTCATCTTTGACATTTCAGGTGCGCCAGTGGCTCACCGACTCTACACTCGACCCGTATGAGACTGAATTCAGTGAGTTTTCCCTCCATCCTTCTTAAATAGTGATGAAATCTTCCAGGCCAAATGCCATGCCTCCAATGGTGGACCATTATGAAGCGATTGAACTTGATCTGCATCCATCAAGACGGAGCGTGGAGACTGGAACCCAAACGACATGTGCTTCGCGTCGAGAACATCACCGCATCGTTCATGAGGAACACTCGGGAGTAAGAAATTCTCTGATTTCTCTAGAAGTACATCCTAATTTCAGGGAGCTGATCCAGCTGCACCCGCCGTGGCATCCCACCCCGTTGGTAGACAAGAGAGACGATTCGGAGGAGAGCTATCCAGCTGCGAGCATTCCAGCTATGAACCTCCCAGTTGCGACCGTGGCGAATAAGATGGAGGAAACGACGGTTTAATTGATTTCACAGGGTATTTTGATGAAATTTTGTGATGACGATTATTATAAATTTGAAAAATACAAAGAGAAATTACATTACAAAGAGGCAGGTCAAAACTTGAGAGAGAGAGAGAGAGAGAGAGAGGAGAACTTTCAGTTACCGATAATCGTTTGGATTTTGTGAGTCAAAATTCAGGGGACAAGAGCTTAGAACGGACCGTACTTGTAGACGAGGAAGTACTCGACGTCGTCCATCTCGCGGTAGTCGCCCCACTCGCCCATGAGCGCGAGCAGACGGAGGTCCATGAGCAGGTCCAGGTTATCCATGTTGCTGCGGCACCACACGTAGAAGAGGTGCATCAGCGGATGCATCAGGTCGTGTCCCGTCGCGAAGTTCGTGATGCTCTCCTCCACGTGTTTGGTGGCCATCTCCTTCATCTCTGGAAAAAGGATTGTGGTTTTTTTGGACTCAGTTGTGGGGTAAACTAACGCTCGTAGTCGGCGAACTCCGGGGTGTACTTCTCGAAGAAGTGATTGTAGTCGCGCTCGCAAAGCTGCCAGGACTCTGTAATAGTCTTATTTGAAGAGTGAATTAGGGGGTAAAGGTGGCTTACCGTACTCCGCTGGCGAGAGCTTGGTCTTGTCTCCGCGAGTCGCAGAGATAGGGTTCATTGTCTGGAAATTGAAAAATTGAGGGGTGGAATGATTCTACGCTCAAACGTGGGGAAGAAGTGCAATGGGGGATCGAAAAACCACACTATTTGGACAAAACAAGCTCCGGCTGCTCTTCAGATACAGTATGACAAGCTACCAATCAACTAGTGGTCCTACTATTACCAGTGCCGACAATAGTGTGATCTGAGAATCCTGATTGCTCACAACTTTGATGGAAAAGTCCCCCTTAGCGCTTTTTCTATCGCAACTTTATGGCCCGCGAGCTCGATTGAGTGCACCCTGTCGTAAATCATATGGAGCAAGATACAGTAAGCCCGGACAATGCCCCATGAAATTCGACACGTCTGGCGGCAAATTGCACACGACTTTGAGGGAGAGTGGCAACTTTTTGGCCCGCGCGCTCGATTGAGTGATCCGTGTCGTAAATCAAAAGAAGCGATCGGCAGATGGTCGCTGGACAGTGAAGCCGATACAGTGAGTGCGGGAAAAGGGGGGAGGAGGGAGAGCGGACCGTTCGCTTTGCGGAAGCGCGAGGGGGGGGGGGGGGGGGGTGCTTGGAGATGTACTTTTGATCTCAAGTTGTCGGAACTCGTGGTCGACTACACTCTAACTCTAGAAATTGAGAATCAGAATCTTAGAGCTGAGAAGCAACAAGACTAGGTGATCCGCGACCAAGCCGTGCAAAACAAGACAAGTAGTGTGGGCGCCGTCCCCAATCAATAAAACTACTGGGAGATATGCGCTCTCCACCAGACAATATCAAACGCGCGCCCTTCTCTTTTTAAAGCTTTGAAAAGTGTCAGCCGTACAAGAAGAATGTTAGAATAATAAGATCGTGGGAGAATGGCGCCTGGACAATGTGTTGGGGAGCTTCCCAATCATATATTGTTGGCTAGCGACACCTAGCGACACCGAGACACCTAGCGCGCATGTGACTGTCTATACTTGTTGATAGCTTCAAGACTAAACGACCTAAGGTTCTTCGCCCCCTTTGGCCGCATGTCCTGAAGAGTTGCATACCCCCTATTTTGTTCTCCCTTCGGATTACTACTGATTAGTGAACCTCTCTCCTCCCCCCCCCCCAATAATAAGAATCTCTGCTTTCTAACTGATAAGGCCATAAAACTCTTCATATCATCTGGAAACAACTATACAACTCAACTCTAGCTCCTATATCAATCATGCGCAAGTCGCGATTTGCAACGCGTGACTACCCGCCCATGTTTATCAGCGTACTCTTAATTAGCAAGACTTCCCCGATATCTTCTCGCGCTCTCCTAGAGCACCCCCTAACAAGAGCAAATCAGTTCGCAAGTTACATTACAAGGTGATAAAATCACCGAGTGGCGCGAGAACAGACACTATGCAAACAGAGCAGGCGGCCCTAATGGAGGAGGCGCCCCGCGCCGCCCATTGTCGCTGTGCCCCCATCTCTCGCTCACCAATCGATGCGAACACTCGGGAGGCCCGGCGATCTCGTGTCATTTTCGTCGCATAACCGAGCGCGCGACCGAGTGTGTTGTTTTTGACGATGGTTGGGGGGTTCGACTTGTAGAGAGCGATGGACTTTTGGGGAGGAGGAGAGTTTGGGAGAGGTGGGAAGCGGATAGTGGTTTGGTATTGGTATCGGCCTTGAGACATGCGACCAACTTATTGAAAAGCCACTCGAAAGCTGGATGGCCAATATGGCTAATGAAAAGGGCACCGACTTTTTGGAATCCTGTGGGTTTCAGAGAAAGGACTTGAGACACACTGAAAAGATAGCGAATATTGACTGATCATCAACTTTTCCCAATCACACACTACACTACCGACAATCCCTAAAAGGGCTGGGTGAAATGAGTAAAAAGAGCTGTTTGCCGCTCTTCATTCAAATCGTTCCCATTGCGCCCTTTCCCCCCATTTTCAATTTTCCTCTGATGACGCCACTGGTCGGTATATCTTTGAAACTCTCTGCCCTTTCCCATACGTTAAATTTGGGAAAATTGCACTTTCCTCGCTCTTTCCCCCCTTTGGTCACATGGTTTTTAACTGTAAACATGACGGCACCTCCCCCCTTCAACCTAAGAAATCAAGATTTAGCTCGAAATGTGCTAACTTTATTGGGTTATCAACATTTCACAAGCGATAGGCATGTCGGTTGGTCGCCTGAAGAGTCTGGAGGAAGAATCCGTACTTGCGCGAGAGGTAGTACTCGATGTTGTGTCTCTTCTCGAACGGCGAGTTGGCGACGATGAGAACATCGACGTAGACCTCCTTGAGAAGCGCTCCCTGCTGGTTCTGAATCCACGTGTACATCATGTGGATGTGGAGGTTGGCGTTCGGCTGGGTGGCCAGCTCGCGGAGACGGAAATTGACGACGTGCTCCGCGTGGTACTTGAGCTCTGGAAGAAGCAATTCGGGATTTCGTTCGCTTTGATCTAGGGCGGACTATTCGTTTATCTGTCGGTTAGACGAGATTGACCGGCCAATGCCGCGAGTTGAAATCAGAGACAACGAAAAGGTGTACTGTATGATTTGTTATAAACAATTGCGCGTTACTTGCCCGCCGACCATCTCGCCAACCGTCTCACACCTGCCGACACCCCCCCCCCCCCTCTCTGCACCAGCCAGACCCCCAAACACACCATTGATATCCGCTGCGCAGAGGTTCATGTAGCTCAGAATACGGTTCTTCTCGTAGACGTAGTCACCAGCAAAGGCCAACTCGAACGCCTGTCGACGGAGCATCACGGGGTGAACGTAGTTGCCGATGTCGACACGGTAGGTGTTGGAAGACAAGTCCATCTGGAAAAGTTCGCGATTGATAGTTGAAGGGAAATGGGAGAAACTGCGAGAAATCAGGGATGGGAACTGAGAATCGGGACGTGGAAGGAGAAGGGATGGAAGGGAGCGGGGGGAGAAAATCATCTCCTTGTTGTTTTACGAGCGGAATATTGATGCGAACGACAAATAAACTGTTATCGAATTTATTACTTTTTATTCACAATTTTCATGGCTCACAAATTTCATAAAAACCGTTTTGTAACCGTACTAGGCCACAAAAATGGATGTGTTGGCAAATCGAACACTCTCTTCCACGAATGAAACTGTTTGGGAGGGAAGAGGAAGGCTCCCATGGTTAAAATGCATTGTGTCGTGTCGTCGCTCCTCACTGATACACGTTTCACTTTTGGCTTTTGCGATAGAAGACTATAGGCAAAGTGAGGATATAGTTATGGCAGTATCAGACAATATAACACTGAAATAGGCGATATCGATTCAATTCTGGGCGCTGTGCCAGCTTCCGAAGACGTTGAGTCTTGACTCAACTGTGGCGATACAAAGTTCAAGGGTTTTGATGACCGAAAAATCATCGAATTTCTTTAGATTTGCAGTTTTTGCCAGGTTTGGTTCGATGTTCCCTTGGAGACCCTGTTTTCTTCCCTGCTCTTTCTCTTTGATGGCTTCTTCCCCCCCCCCCCCCCCCCCCCCCCACAACTCAAGAAATCGATCAGACTTTTTTTCACAAGAGATTAACTTTATTGGTCGACATAACATATAAACACAACATACAGATCGATTTAAACGATTACAAACGGTAGGCCATGCTGTTCGTCTCATCGAGACTCTCCATGAAGCCCCCATACTTGTGGGCAAGGAAGTTCTCGATGCTCTGCCGCTTCTCGCAGGGCGAGTTGGCGACAATGTGCACGTCGACATAGATGTCCTTCAGCAGCGGTCCCGGGTGGCTCTGGATCCACATGTAGAGGGCCACGACCTTGGTGTCGAAGTGCTGCTGGGACGTCAACTGACGGAGACGCAAGTTGACCACGTGCTCGGCGTGGTACTTGAGCGCTGGAATCAGGACTCTTTTAGACACGTTTTTGATTCGGTTTATCTTTATCTTTGGGTTTATCGCTACCTATGTAATCGCGAGGTGAAATTAGAGACAAAACCGAGCAGTACTGTATGATTTGGTATAAACAAATGCGCGTTTCTTGCCGCCGACTATCTTGCTAACCGTTCGCACCCGAATACCCCTCTTCCCCTAGCCCCAATAAACTCACCCTCGAAGTCCGAGGCGTACAGGTTGATCTTGCTCAAAATACGCTTCTTCTCCTGCTCGTAGTCGGCAGCGAAGGCGAGCTCGAACGCCTCGCGGCGGAGCATGACGGGGTGGACGAACATGCCGATATCGACACGGGAGGGGGAGGTCAAATCCATGAGGAGGAGGCTGCAATTGACAGTAAGAAGAAACAGCAACAAAGATGGCGAGAAGTGGAAGGAGTGGGGCAGAAAAAAGGAATGAGCGTATGGAGAGTTGGGATAGAAGAGTGACGGTCCGCCACGCGCTGTCGGTGGGCAGTGACTTTTCTGCCAGGCCCCGCCCCTTGTGCGCGGCTTGTCGCCCTCCTGGCACGTCGTGTAGGTGGCCGCATGACTTTTGTAGGGAGGGGGGAGACAGCTGTTTGCAAAGTATGGATATGTTTATATCATTGGACGCGGCTTTTTTGTGGGGTATTACTGTAGTTGTGTCGAACCGCTTTTTGATCTGACCGGGAAGCGAGAGAAAGAAAAAAGCTGGCCTAAGTTCTGACCGCTCTGTTTTCGGGAAACCAGCCGGTCGAGCTGCTCCCGCAGCTCTTCGGCTGGCTTCTAATAGGCCGGGAATTTGCTAAAATGTCCTAATACACTTTTTACAAAGAAAGCAAAAACGTTTTGACCCGAAAAGAATCGAACCCCTGACCCTCTGCACACCGTCCGCCCGCGTAACCGCCGGGACCACCCCGACACACTTGAATGGGCAGCACAGGTGCTTTCATGTCCACGCGGTTTTGGGACCCTCTCGCAGGGCCATTTTCAGAAATTTTCAGGTAAAGTACCCTTCAAATTAAAGCTATCAACTTCTAGTTTGGACGGGCATCACCGCGGGGTCAAATAAGGGCCGTAACCGAAAATTGGGCTTATTTCTATGGCTGGGCACAGCACTAGGGTTGGCGCCACACAGAGATCCCGACAGATACACAGAATTCATCCGTTAGTAATAGTAAAGATTAGTAAATTCTAGAGCACTCAAAATCACATCTTGACGATTAAGTTTTGAAGTTTTTTCAGCGAAAATGCGACGAAAATCAATTTTAAAAGACCGTTACTCGCCTCGAAAATCTTTTTTTTGTCAATTGTTTTGTTTTGAAATTTCAGGAAAAAATGACTCACAAATGTTAAATTTGTTTCGTAACCCCACTAGCCCCCACAAAAAAAGATCGATTGATAGGCAAATGCAAAACGCCAACACTATATGCCACGAATGAAACTGTATGGGTGGAGGAGGCTCCCACGGTTAACATGCATTGGGTCGTGTCGTCGCCCCTACATTCGCCCCTCACTCTTCTCGTTTCCTATTGTAGAACATACAGGGGAAATTGAAAAATATGGGTTTTTCATGAATTTGGCTTCGAAATGAGTTGAGGGCCTACTTTTCAACTATCTTATAGCTACACAAGAAAGTAATGCGCATTTGGGGAAAGGGATTGAAGAAGTAAGAAGTAAACAGTTTAGGATAGGGGAGGAGCCACTCGCGGTGGGCCGCGACTGTTTTTTCTTTCTCTCCGCCCGCCCCGCCCCTTTTTGGTGTCCGCGTCGGCATCAATCGCGCTTCTGGCACGTCCAATAGGTCGCTTGACTTCTAACAGAAGAGAGGGGGGAGGGGGCAGCCGTTCGCAAAGTATGGTTTTGTTTATATCAATGGACGCGGCATTCAGTGCTCATTACGACTGTAGTATTGTCGGTTCGCTATTTTATCTGCCCCAGAAGCGCGAATAGAAGGTTTTGCTTGAAAAGTTTTGGTTCGATCCCGATCTTTTCTAAGTTCCTTGGTCGGGCCGCACAACAAATGAAAATAGGCAAATCAGAGTAAAAAACTTTCAAATTACGTTTAAGCCTCATTTTCGCCGCGTAGAGCTACAAAACTCGACTGTCAGTCATCATAACTCACCAAAAAGCTGTTTTCCAGTTGAAAAATCAAGATCAGCGTTGAATTCTAGATAGTCTCTATCCAAAAAACGCACTGAAAAGTGAGTGTTTTTCATCATTTCCCCAAACAAAACGGTCTTCGCAGCTTTCCCACAGTTCCCCATTCCACAATTTTGTTGTACACTCGTAGTGCCTCGCTTCTCACTTTGTATCATCGAAAAAAATTGCGGCCAGCCCCCATTCGCAAAAACGTTTTGTCTTCGGTCGTCGGCTCCCACAGTAAATGGAGGAGGGCGAACACATAATTTTGCGCAAAACTGTGATTTTTTAAGTATTTGGGACAGCTGCTCTCGGTGCTGCTTCACAGTCACCCACATCATTTCGCATTTTCGAGAGATTTCGGGGCTTGAAATGGGTTTATTGTCTTGTGCCTGTTTTGAACACATGGATCTCGTACCAACTTTTGTTTCCCCTTGAAGATGTTTGTTTTGGAAAATCGTTTCTTTCGATGTTTTTACTGATTTCATGCGTTTCCTTTTCCACCAAATCTGTCTTTCTCGCCCTCCTTCTTTTGAACTCATATTTTTTTTCAGATTTCCAGTAATGGCGCGTGAACAGCTTCCCGAATTGAACGAGACCGAGAAGAATACTCTGGAGGGGTTGATCAACCATCGTATTTTTGATCCGGTAAGTGCTTTTTGTTGTAAAATGAGTCATAGGTTTTGGGGAAATTGGGGTGCTGGACAATTTTACACAAACTTTCCTCAAACTGTTACAGTTGCTAATGAGTTTTTGATACTTTCAACTCCAAGAAAATAATGCCCGCCTGAGGTGGGTGCCTCTTCAGATTGAGTAAGCTGCGCCCTGCCCGCTATTGTACGCGCTCTTCTCACCCGCCGACCGTTTGCGACGCTGCGATTAACGTGTTCGCCTGAAATTTGCGTCTTTTGGGTTTCTGGGAGAAAGTCAACCACTGTAAATCGACACCAGTGGGTCTCGCAACGGTGAAGCGTGACAGCAAGAGAGAAAGAGAGAGCACAAAGTGCGAAAAGATAAAAAAAAAAATCGCTGTTTTCCCCGCGCGGGACCCACCAATAGGTCGATTCACTGAGTAGATGGCTCCCAAGAATTATTAATTGCCAATCAGGCAACTCTTTTAGTCAAAACAAGCTAATTGCATTAAGAGGTGTCAATACCGCACATTATGAACCTTTTAGTGAGTTCAAAATGGAAAATTGGGCAAGTGCGGCACCAATTTGCTGCAAAACCAGCATTTCGCACTCATTTTCGCATAAAATGTGTAATTTTGAAGCATTTTCACCAATATTTTGACAGTTTCAAGACAAAAATACAAAAAATGGAGAAATATTGACGAAAAACCATGCGCCGAGCTTACAAAATATTGGCGCCGCATCTTGCAAAACATTTTCGTTCGAAACACTTGCAGAAACCCACGAGAGCATGGTATTAACACCACATGTATCACGCAATCATATTATTTTGATCAAGACCTCAACAGAGGAGTCTTTTATATTAGAGATAGGTAGAGGGCGTGGCCCGGATTCGGAACGTCCGCTTTTCAAGTAACACGTCTCAGCTTATTTATTAAGCCAATCAGAAAGCTAAAAAATTATAGCAAGAAATTGTCCAAGAGGACGCCTGTGGCCCGTCTACTTTACAATATCATCATGAAACTTTTCAGCTCATGGACCTTTCTGAAGTCAAAGAGATGACTCCCGAGAGATTGGCGTTGAGCAAGGCTATTGGCCTCAACGCGATGTCGACCGCCTTCCTGCCAATACTCGAGAAGATTGGCGTCGACGTCAGCAAGGTGTCTCATTGGAGCATCCTGAACTACACGTCGTCTGGTTTTTCGACTCGTGAGTTACCCACTAAAATCAAACAAAAACGAATAGACACTATGTTTTACAGATGACAAGTCGACTCCAAACGTTCGTGTTTTGGATCCCGCCGATCTGGAGAGCTATGCCAAGATCTGCGGCATGATCGGACATCCCATCGATGTCATGAGTGAGTTTTAGTTCTAGAAACTATAAAAAACATTAATTTCTATTTTCCAGAGATCATGGCCCATTACGGCGAGCCGAGCGAGCCAAAGCCGAAGTCTCCTCCTCCGAGAAAGAGAGGTGGACCGAGACCGAAGAAAGTCTCCGATGGACCGGCTGTGAAGAGGACCAAGAAGAACTCGAAGAACCACTGCGAGCCGTCGAGCAGCAGCGCTATGGATCTTTGCGAGCCGTCCACCAGCACCGCCGTCGATCCATGCGAGCCGTCCACCAGTAGCGCCGTCGATCCAATCGAGCAGTTCACCAACGGCGCCTTCGACCTCGCGGACTACTTGTTCAACGACGACGACTTCAGCGCCAGTGAGTAGATGGAGAGGGTGAATGCGTTGCAAAGCCAAATTCTGAATTTTTCCTTTTATCATCCGCTTCTAATAGTCTAGTGTGCTCAGAAATTGCAAGAGGTGTCCGCAAAAATTGTGATTTGTTCAGTTTTTTCAATCCTCCTTGCAATTCCTGCGCGCACTATCACTCCATCAGAACCTTATACTACAGTATTCCCAATTATCTTATTTCACTTCATGACTTGTGCCTTTTTTACTCTCCCATCTTTGGGAAAGCTCTGTAATCCCCTTATCACTCTTCCCATTTACCCCCAATGCTCCTCTCATCGCTTATCCTGAAACCACTTCTTATTTGATAATAAATTTATTTGACGAACCAGAGAAAGATAACAATTAAAAACCAGAAGCTATTTATTAGTCCGAATCGTCGAGGGTGAGGTCGATCACCTCTATTTCGTCGTCCGAGTCCGAATCGCTCACGACGTAATGAGCTGGGTTGGGGACTGGCTGCGGCGGCACATGGGCGGCGGTGGTCGGCGCCTGTGCGATCGGCTGAGCCTGATCCATCTCTTCTGGCTCCTCAGCATTTTCCAGGTCGTCATCGGATTTGGAGGACGATCTGCGCGGCGCCTCCTCCGCCTCCTCCGCCTCCTCGACCTCCTCGTCCTCCTCGGCCTCCTCGTCCTCCTCGTCCTCCTCGGCCTCCTCGGCCTCCTCGTCCTCCTCGGCCTCCTCGGCCTCCTCGTCCTCGTCTGACCACGGCTCCTGCTCGTCTTCCTCCGCGGCCATGGGCTCCGGGTCCTCTTCCATTGGCTCGGGGTGCTGTTCTTCTCCGGCGGCACCTGGCACGGGATCTGCTGCCGCAGGATTTGGCGCATTTTGGGGCTCTGCCGCAGGATTTGGCACAATTTCTGGGCGGCGGCTGAAATTTTCAATTTATTTTTCCAAACTATTGTATATTTTTCAACTCACTAGTACCACTCGCACAGCTCATCAGGAAGCTCTCCTTCGAAGATTGACTCCTCCATCTTCCGGCCGATCACCATCTTAACAAAGACGTTCAGCGGCTCCCTGTAGCGCTGCATCACAAAAATGTGGCGGACCTTCGGGTGCTTGGCTTGCGGGAAGGTGCGGAGCACCCACGAGCGGATCGCCATCACCTCATTGTAAGTGGGCTGTGGAGTGCGCCGTTTGCATGGCACCCAGTTGAAGACAAACGACATGGGTTCTGAAAAAAGTGAGTTTATGATTTTGATGTTCGAATGAGCGTGAGCGTGAGCATGAGGAAGAATCGATGGAACCGGAGGAGAGCAAAGGGTGAGCAATTACATATACGGACGTCGAACAGATCGAGCCAGCGCGCAGCGAACAGCTGCTGTCACACCGACCGGATGCGATGAGCAATTTAGTGGACACGCTTAGATATCATCGGATAATTGCCGGTTGGAACAGGCAAGATATTACACGAGAAAGACCAAAAGCACCGGAAAATCTTGGCAACCTGCCAGTATTTCTTCAACTTTTCAATAATTTGATGAGGTTTTCGAGGAGGAATGAACAAGTAATGAATGAAATTCAGCAAAGAAAGGCGGGAAAAGGCGGCTAACTTCAAAATGAGTGCGATTATGAGGTGCACACCCCATATCGATCCCCGCCAGTTGTCTTGCACACCTCGCCGACAGAAATGGACAAATGGGCGATGCCAATTAGTTTGGCTCATTAAAATAAGACGGAAAAGAGAAAGACAGATAGAACTCCCAGATTTTCTAACTTTTTAGGGTACTAATCGTCTAATAACTGCTTACATTACTCTAATCCTCACAAATTGTGAGGACACCTCTTAACAAAACACGGCACGCACTCAATTATAAACAAATGAGACGGGAAGGGGGAGAGGTGGACAAATGACCGGAGGGTGAGTGGTGAGGCGGTGCACGCGCACTCCGCCACTGTTGCGCAACACCGACTTATGTCATGGACACCTCCCCAACACAGATCGATACAATTAATGCGCAGAACTCGACACCAATTGACAGGAAATCGGAGAATGGATGCTCTTCACCCGGGGGTTGGCAGGAGTTCTTGCAAAGATACGATTTTTGGTGGGATCTTAAAGATTTTAAAGTAATATTGGTCATTTTTTTAGACTAAACAGTTAAAAACCTAGAAAAATAACGTTAAAGTCCAACGGAGCACGTTTTCAACCACGAGAATTGCCGATTTCAAATAATTTTCACTTCGCCGACAAACTATTCTACTTTTTCACAACTATTTGTCTTCAACTGATAAAATCTAACAACATTTCAAAAATTTTCCCTTTTCCTTACTTCATTCCTTTATGACACACTTTACTAAAACTAAAAGCAAGCTAAAAGTAAAGCTACTCCTTAAAAACGTGAAATTTTCAACTGATAATATCAAAACGAGACGGAGGCAAGCGCAGAAAAGGGAAAAGACCGCAAGAAGAAAAGAGGGACAGTGAAAAAGGGCGAAGGTGGCGAGGAAGCCAAAAGGAGAATGCTGATTACGCAAACAAAGTTGTACGGCGCTGCGCCCACAACACCATTCGCCAACACACTGGTGTTTGTTTTCAGTGGAGACAAGCTAATGGCGAGTTGACTATCAGAAAGAGACGCAGAGACGTTGAAACTGTTAGGAGTTGAACAGCGTTAAAATCTGATATACGAAATGAATGAAAGGTGCAAAAACTGAAGTCAAAAACAAAAAACAGACCAAAATTTGTTAATGAGTCAAGAAACAACCATAGAGTAGGAACATCTGATCAATTACCAGTCATCCACCTTCTTCCCCACCTCAGAATACCTTCAAAAGTTCCCCATTACTATTCTACTAACTGCTACTTGCTGGAGTTTTGATTGTTATCAACGTTATCAAACGCGACGCAGGGAGTAAGAAGTGTGTTGGCCGAAACAAAAGAATGAGAGAATGGAGAGACGCCAGACGGAGGGGGAGAGCGACGCGCATCGAGCCGAACAGATGCGCAACAGCGACATACATAACTTTCTTCGCTTTCCGAGAAATTAGAAACAAAACTGGAGAAAAAAGGTTTTTGGAACGGAGAGTATAAAAGAAGAAACAACTATTGGTTTTGGATGCTCATTGACTTCAGGAACTAATCAGTTGGTTCATAACTATCAAATAACAATGGTTTCCAGGAGGAAAACCAATGCTTTTTGATTCTACTCTGAATTTTTAGAAACATGAGTTTTTAATCGAAACGTTATGATGAAATAGTGCTTGAAATGATAAAACAACAGAAGGGAATGCATTACAAACTTTGCCGGAGAGTGGTGCGGTGTCCACTTTTTTGTCTATTTTCCGATTGTCCTGCATTAGAAATTGATGGGTCCTGTCAGAAACTTTCAGGAATCTGTAACTTCAACAGAATCAAAACGACATTTTTGATGAAAAACTCTCGACAGCTCGGGCTTGTCATCTTGACTCTAAACTGAACCTATTGTCAAGTGTTTCTGGTGTTTTGATCAGGTTTTTATGAGTGTTCTGTTAAACTGAACTCTTCAGTACTAGACTTTGGGAAATCGTGCCCGTTTATAAGAAATCTTTCCGGTTCTTTCAAAAAATTGAAAAGTTCAGGTTTTTGTTTCATTTGACGTCATTAACTCATTGACTCCCGGAACCTCAGTGACTTCTTCTCGTTCAGACACTGTTTTCCTTAACAATTTCCTGAAATTTCAACGGCCATTCGGTTTGAAAGATCTATTATTGCTCATGATTATCAGAACCCATTGAACTATCACATTTTTCATAGTTTGTGCCCTTGGCTCACGAAAATAGCAATTATCAGTGTAAGTCGTGTGAAAATGCAAATTCTTTGGCCTCTTTTTCAGAGAAAATGACATTCCAGCTGGATAAGCACGTGGTAACGTACTGATAATGATTTCATTTTGTTATCTGGTTGGAGGATCACAAAACAACACTTTCCTAGTGAAAACTCTTCAAGTATTTGAGAATTTGTCACCACCACTTTTTCCCTGGAACATTTATCCGAGAGTTGTTCCCTGCCGAATTCATCAACTCCAGGGTAAAAGGCAGATAACGAGACGGAAATCCGCAAAGATGAATGACGTCGTAGTGCAGATGTCTGAGAGCATGAAACAGGGATTAGGGATTGGAGTATAATCCGCTTTTTCCTAGAGTTGAATCAGAAATAGATTCTGGAGAGTGTTATCCGGACAACAGAGTGTGACGTGAATGAACTGGAGTTCAATTGAAAAATTGATAGTTTATGAGAGAAAGAAACAAAAATGACAAGTGGGGCAGTACGAGGATAGATTTAACATAAAAATAGGTCCGTTAACTTCGAGTTGTCGAGAATTTGATATCAATCGAAAAGGAGTATCCTGAAAATTACGACTTTTGAGCTATTTTTTGCTCTTAACCCGCTTGTAAGCAGTTTCCATTCAAAGTTTTGTACTGAGGTAGTGATTCGCATAAAATTTTGCGTTGATTGATGTGAATTATTCAACAATTTCAAACTACTGGACTTTTGTCGACTCCACAAGGGCACAATTGAAAAATGTTCTTGCTGTAGATCTTCTCTTGTTCACAAATCTTCGCAGATCAATCCGATTCGACAACATGTGCTTCCAATATATGCACAGGCATCTCCGGAGTTGAAAAATTTCCATTCCAGCCACCAAAAACACCAGATTTACACGACTAGCAGCCAAAAATCATTTTGACCAAATACCCTGCTCGATTTATTAGGCAACAAACGGTGGCCTATCTCCCTGCCCAAAAAGGGGACTCACAAACTGATCCTTATCTGTTCTGTCGACTAATTTTTTTCCGCAGGGTGTTTGGTGGATCGATTCTGTGACGTCAATAGATTTGCGTGGGTGTAAAATCTGAATTTTTCTTGCTCCCTTCCTTCAAATCTATCAGGCAAGCCAGGTGAGATGTTGAGAAACCTCGCTAATCTTATTTCTAAGGGCGTATTCCACTCCCTTCACCCTTTCGACCCGCCCTTTCTCTCGTTTCTATGGACACGAGTTTGCCCCTCCCCTTTTTCCCTAACATCCCTCATTCTTGACATTGAGCGCCTGTGGCCTGCTCCCTCTCTTTCTATTATATATTATTTTGAATTTTTTCTGGCTCCACCACTTTGGTTTCCCCCTTCTATGCGTAACAAGTTGATTTACAAGTGCGTTGTCGAGCATGTTTGATGAAGTTTTGAAAAATATGGACAAATTAACATTAAATAAAAAAATGTTATGCCCATAAGGTGAGTTGATTTCAGTCTCTTACAATTTTGCAAATTATTATTCCAGCAAATCGACAAAGTTAAAAGGATGTTTTAGTTTATTTAAAACATATGATACGTGAGTTGTTTTAAAATATTCTCACTGTGAATTAATTTTAACTTTTTTAAGGAATTAATGTGCTATTGTAACTTCATTGTGGAAATTTTTTAATTTTAAACATTAGTAATATGCGTGTATTGGTGAGTTGATTCCAGTTTTTTACCCTAACTAATGCAAACATTTATTCAGGAAGCAGTAATGATGTTTGGAAATGTTTTTTATTGAAAAACTATAAATTAAAATCGTATGTAAGTTGTTTCAATAGTTTTAGATAGATTATAATTCAAAACTCATTCCAGGAACTAATGTGCTACTGCAACTTTATTGTGGGAATTTTTTAATTTTAAACATTAGTGATATGCGTGTATTGGTGAGTTGATTCAAGTTTTCTACCCTAAATAACGCAAACATTTATTCAGGTAGCAATAATAATGTTTCGAAATGTTTTTTATTAAAAAACTATTAATTAATATCGTACGTAAGTTGTTTCAAAAGTTTTTCATGGATAATAATTCAAAAATCATTCCAGGAGCTGATGTGTTACATTAAAATAATGTGTGAATTTTATTTATTTATTTTTTAATATTTATTTTGAATAAAGCAGTGTAAAATAGAAACACAGCCTTTTTCAACATCTCATGAAAGAATGAACAAAAACTGAAAATCATCAAAGCTTTGGAACTTTGCAACGATTTCTAGCTCGAAAATAAGTTCGAAATCTGGTCCTCTTACGAAATGAAACGGAATTTCCACAAAATCAACTGTCGTCGTTGTTACTATTTGATCTACAGATGGATCAATTGCTTGAGAACAGAGAGATATAATGATTGATAGATCATGGATCAAATTTTTGCTTTCGATGTCAGTATAATTTGGTTCTTCACCATGTTGCAACAACTGATTACCACTGGATTCCAAACTACAAAAACTACACTCCTTCTAAAATAAGACCTGATCTATTCAGCGACATTCAGAGAATGTCACACGCCCACGGCTCACGAGTTCTGAGCTCGTGCTCTGATAATAACTAGTTTGCGAGTGATTTCATGCGGCAGGGAGCAATGTCCGATCTTCTTTGAGCTTGAGCAAAATCAGAGGGAAACTTTGATATCTGAGATATCAAGGTGAATTCAAAAAACTGATGAGTTTAAATGTAAAAAGCATCGAAGAACCGTTGGAACTGCAAACTCGGATCACGCCATTTTTTCTCCACTGATAAAAACGCCGCTGATAAAAGTGCGTTTTATTACACCGCGTCCACCTTTCTTTCTTCCAACTGCAGTCAGTTCACTTTTGCGTTTGGGCCGCTGTGCAGCCCGTTCTCTCTGCTTTCTGCCTTTCTATTATTATTCTGAACCTTTTTTTGGCATTATGCTATTGAAACTGAAGTTATGAAAAGTAAGTGTCTATGCAGAGTTGGATGAAGGAAGACTTGATATTTCAGATAAAAATCATTCATAAATTTGATTTTGAAAAAAAACGACGTAGCAGACGGTGTACCACCACAGTTAGAATGAATGGAGATCGCTACGTAAGTTGCAGTAAGAAATCGTTGAAACCTCACAATTTTTTAAGACATTTACCTATTGACGATGACTTTTAGCTGCTGACTGGATGGGGAGACCTGATGGATTGAAACTGGGAGGCGTTGACGGTAAGGCTTACAGTTTGTGGGCTTCAGAAATTGAAACATTTTCAGAATTCGATTGTTAAATTGCTCGAGACACAGATGCAAAACAGTTCATAAGTTTTTTCTAAAGATTTCGAGGTCCTATTTGAAATAAAGTTCGATATAAATAAACATTATTAATTTTATTGTCAATATTCATGTTGATAGAACATCAGAATTGATAGAACATCAAATTCTTTGAAAACAGATTACAAATTTAAATGCGCTTTCTGGCAGTGTTTTCTGTAAGATGTCGTCGTATTCTGCGTGTTCACACTGCACTGGTTGTCGTGCGCCGCAAACAGGCGAGAAGGGACACTCTGGCTATCCCGTGATCGATTTTCGTGCACACCATGTTCTCGCCAATAGGTACACACGGACAATTCGGTTTTGTTCTTGGCTTCTGTTGGTTTCAATCATTTGATTTTGTCTGGCATTTGACGTTCTTAGATTTCTGCAAATTATTTTAATTCACTGTTATTTCAGTTTTCTAGATTCAACTTATGGCCCAACATCACGGTGTTTTGGGTTAGGATTGAATTGATTTGGGTAGGTTAGACACACTTTCAAATCAATAATTACGTTTTATTTCCAGGCTCAAAAAGCCATTGCTTGATGTTTGGATGCTGGCAGTGGCTCGCTGTGGAGTTTGGATGCTCCGAGAGGGTCGTTGCTGACAGTATCCGGAAATTCAACGGGTGTAGTCTCCAATACCACTTCGTCACGGTGTTTCGGGTTGGGATTGAATTCTTGTGGGTAGGTTTTTATTGAATTCTTGTGGGTAGGTCAATTACGTTTTATTTCCAGGCTCAAAAAACCATTGCTTGATGTTTGGATGCTGGCAGTGGCTCGCTGTGGAGTTTGGGTGCTCGGAGAGATCCATCATTGACAGCATCCGGAAGCTCAACGGGTGAAGTCTCTAATACCACTTTGTTTGAGTAGGTTAGATAGCCACACTTTCAAATCAATAATTCATTGTCTACAGCATCCGGAAGCTCAACGGATGCAGTCTTTAATACCACTTCGTGTACAAGACTCCCGAAATGGTTTTGGACCAGATAAGGACATTGCATTCCTATCTGTCCATAACTCCCAATTCTCTTTGATATCTCCAGCCTTTTCGGTACGTTTGATGGTCACACTATAAATTCAATAAATGCATTCAATTTCCAGCATGGTAATGATCCAATCGAAGGAATCAAGTGGACTAGGCGGCAGATCAAGGGGACATTCCTATCTGTCCATACTCCCATTTCTTTTTGATTTCTCCAGAATTTTTCAAAGATGTGGACTAAATCCACTTGAGAATTTCCAAATTCAAAGAATATAATTTTGGCCTTTGGAATGTTATTTTGGACACATTGGAGAGGTGTGAAAATTCTGTTGTTAGATGAATACAATATGAAAAATTCCAGAGTTCTCTCAACTTCTCGGATGTGCATGGACTATAGTTCACGTCGGGATGACTTGGTGCATCGACCGGAAGATTTGGACACGTTGGATGTTGACTCATCAAACGAATTGGAAACCTGTAAGAAATAACATAGTTAGATGAATATTAATAGAATGATTTCAGATGGAGTGGTTAATTTGAAACTGTTCACACGTATCACAAGGGAATGGCCTGATGAGTTCCCGGGGTTTTCCAATGAAACTAATATCATTCGAAAGCTCTTGGACCCATCAGACCATTCCCTTGTCAGTCGAGGAAGGAAGAATCCAGATAGCAAAGATGAGATAAAAGGTAGCAACGCATTTTCAAACTTTTTATGACAATCTCTTTGTTTTCAGAAAGCCATGCACAAAGGACTTCATCGAATAGTATTCCAAAGCCATTTATTTGAGGTAAAGCATGCCCCTAGATCGAAAAAATGTATGAGTTTTCAGAGGAAACATTCAACCTGCGTAAGGAAGAGGCTCACATGCATTGGTATGCACAGCGTCATCAAGTTGCACCAAGGACGCAGGATTTGCAATTTTGAGATCAACACAGGACTCTAATTCGATGCGTTTTATGAGTATTTTTGATCAATGTATTTATTATTCTTGCCGCACGCGTCAGTTAATGTGCTCTCTAGCAAATTAATCAAAATGAAAAAAAACCTCTAGTACATCAATAGAACACAATTACTGTTGCGTGCGGCAGGTGTAGTTAAGCTTTGCTGTTAATTTTTTATGTGTCGGATATGTTTTCTGCCAATTTATTTGTTTTTTTGTACTATATTTATTAAGTTTTCTTGTAATTGTGTTACAAAAATTACTTTGTTTATAAATATTATTTTGACCAATAAAAATGTTATTTTCAAAAATCCACTTCGATTATTTTGTCAAAAAAAAACCGAGTAACATCAGAAGAAGAGTTTAACATTCTCCCTGTTATTCACATTGGAATCGATCTACTCAGTGATAAGAATTGATAAGATCATTGTGTTACACTGTGTCCACCTATTTTTCTCTCAATAGAATTGACTTCATTTTCACTCTGGGGCCGCTGTGCAGCTCGTTTTCTGCCTTTTTATTTATATTATTATTCTGTAACTTTTTTGAATTATTTTACTGAAATTGAACTTATGAGAAGTAAGTGAATATGCTGTAACAAATTGAAAATTTGCGTTTTCAGAAAATTTGTTTTACGTGATTAAAATGAAATTGGTTTGAGAAATGGATCCAACGGATGACTTTCTGGTTTGTTTGCATACTGACAATTGTTCTCGATATAGTGATCATTCAGTTTTCATAAGGGTTCAAAATGACAGTGCTGCACAATTGATTTGGTTAGCTGCAGAATGGATGGGGAGTCCTTGATGGTTTCGAAATTCGGTGTGTGTCTCATAGTTTGCAACTAATATTTACTGATATTATTTAGGAAAAATAGTAGAAATCGATGAAACCCACATCATCAAGGAAAAACCGGAAACCTGTGCTTGATTCTTGGCTGCTAACTGGATGGAGGGTCCTAATTGTTTGAAAAATAAACTGGAAGAAACAGGAGACAAACAATTTGGTAAGAGACCTTTGTGAAATATTAAATTATAATTTATCATTTCCCAGGCTTCACCATCCATGAATCGGCATCAAAAAACCGAAGAGGACCCAGACATGGAAAAATAAATGATTACATTAATGCAATTCTGTAATAAATTATAATTTCCAAAATTGTTGTTGTCAATCCACAAATAGGGAAACAATATGGAAAAGAAAGAAGACAACACTGACAAGTGTTTACTAATCACAATAAGGCAGTTGATAGTCGTAATTAACTGGGACCACAAAACCACAAAGAGCCATCTTTTTTTAGGCAAGAACTGTTAAAATAGAAGTTAAATACAAAAGAGGAAGACTGATCAGATTTTTCTGAAGATTTTGGCGACATTTTTGAAATAAATTTTGAAATATAAACAATTATTTATTTATTTATTTTTTGCTTCTTGCAATTGACACAATATCCGATTATATTTATAAGAGAAACCAAACAAATTTCTTTAAAACCCTTTTTGACAGTGTTTTCTGTGAGATGTCGTCGTATTCTGCGTGTTCACACTGCACTGGTTGTCGTGCGCCGCAGACAGGCGAGAAGGGACACTCTGGCTATCCCATGATCGATTTTCGTGCACACCATGTTCTCGCCAACAGGTACACACGGACGATTCGTTTTTGTTCCTGATTTCTGTTGATTTCAATCATTTGATTTTGTCTGGCAAATGACGTTCTTAGATTTCTGCAAATTGTGTCAATCCAATTTTATTTTAGTTTTCTACATACAACTCAATGCCCGTGTGAAACATCACGGTGTTTTGGGTTCGGATTGAATTCATCTGGGTAAGTTAGATAGCCACACTTTCAAATCAATAATTACGTTTTATTTCCAGGCTCAAAAAGCCATTGCTTGATGTTTGGATGCTGGCAATGGCTCGCTGTGGAGTTTGGATGCTCCGAGAGAGCCATCATTGACAGCATCCGGAAATTCAACGGGTGCAGACTCCAATGCCACTTTGTTTGGGTAGGTTAGACACACTTTCAAATCAATAATTACGTTTTATTTCCAGCCTCAAAAAACCATTGCTTGATGTTTGGATGCTGGCAGTGGCTTGCTGTGGAGTTTGGATGCTCGGAGAGATCCATCATTGACAGCATCCGGAAATTCAACGGGTGCAGACTCCAATGCCACTTTGTTTGGGTAGGTTAGACACACTTTCAAATCAATAATTACGTTTTATTTCCAGGCTCAAAAAGCCGTTGCTTGGAATTGGATGCTGGCAGTGGCTTGCTGTGGAGTTTGGATGCTCCGAGACAGGCATTGTCGACAGCATCCGGAAGCTCAACGGGTGCAGTCTTTAATACCACTTCGTGTACAAGACTCCCGTAATGGTTTTGGACCAGATAAGAGAATTACATTCCTATCTGTCCATAAATCCAAATTCTCTTTGATTTCTCCAGCTTTCTGGGTAAGTTTGATGGTCACACTATAAATTCAATAAATACATTCAATTTCCAGCATGATAATGATCCTGCTACTGCGCGAAACATGGTGCATCGACCTGGGGAGAGGTTGATGTCAGAAGAGAGACCTCTCCCCCTTATTTTCTTTCCACTTCACCGCTTTTGCATAAATTTCGGTATGTTCTAACTAAAAAATCTTTCCTAGCAATCAAAATGTTTTTTTCTGTGCTAGAGTCACAAAGTCCTTACGATGGATCTTTTTTAGTATGAATAACATACGAAACAGTGCACAATCTTAATATTACAGAACATGCGGGACTTGCTGCATTAATCGAAGGAATCAAGAGGATTAGGCGGAAGAATCCACTTGAGAATTTCCAAATTCAAAGAGCATAATTTTGTCAAATGGTATAAATCCTAATCCAAATGTGCCTTCATGAGAGGTAAGTTCTCCATGTTTGTTATAAATGTTAGATTCTATTTTTCAGGAGTTTGCAACTTTCACAAGCACATGCAGCTCCAACCCAATGCGTGTCAGTCCCTTTTCATTTTGCAATGCTCCAAGGCTCCAAGGCTCCCAAAGCTGCATCATCTCCTCACAACGTCTTCATCTGTCTTTTCAAGTCCGGCATCTTCGCATTTTCCGGACCACAAGCGCAGCGACGGATGTCACAAGGGAATGGTCTGATGACCCCAATGAAACTAATAGCATTTCAAGCTCTGATCTAAATGAGGTCAGAATTCTATTCCATTTTTTCTACCAAGCTCTGTAAGCCGAGATATAGAGCTCTAAAGTCGAGCACTGAATAAGTTCAAAAGTCCAAACTTTGGAGCTCCTTATCTCGGCTCACAGAGCTCGGCAGAAGGAATGGAATACCGTTCTGAACTCGTCAAAACAAAAGCTTTCCAATGTTGTAGATCTGATTGGTAAGCTCGTGGGACTCATCAGATCAAGTTCAGAGGATGGGATTCCGAAAAAAAAATTTGAGGTAGAACCATGTCGTTAGATGAAAAAGTATATGAGTTTTTAGATGGAACAATCAACCGAGGTCCGGAAGCTTACAAACAATGGACTGGAACGCCTTCACGTACAATCGAGCACAGAGGAATCTCAGTAGTTGAAAGGAAAAGTATCAAAATATTTTGATTTTATGTTTTTATTAGATTTAATTTGATTAAACATTTTTTTTTGATGTCTGTCTTGTATTTTGTTAGTTTTTATTGTTTGATATTTTTCCCAGATTCATTTGTTATTTTTTTCCTTTATTGTGAGCTCAATTTTCAGATTTCATTTTGTTTTATTTACCAATAAAAATATAGCATTTTAAATCCACGTTTTATTTTGAATTTTGTCAAGATCAAACCGAAAAAAATCAAACTGAAAGTAAAAAATGATCACAAAACTGATGATTGAATTCAGCAAGAAAAGTTAAAAAGGAACTGAAAAATTGACAAAACTGAAGATCAAGTTCGAGGAAGTGAATTGAATTGGAAGCAATTGAAAAATGGCACATTACAGTGTGCAGTTGCTGAGCGGTTCAATTGAGTAGTTGAATATAAAGAAGAGACTGGGATGAAGAATGAAGAGAATAAGGGGTGGAGTTACTCGTAGTGCGAAATTTCAATTTAACATTAAGTTACATGCATTTTGTCATTAATTATTGAATGGGTTTTAAGTAGAAGGCAGGATGAATACAGTTGCAGGGTTCACCGATAATTCCGTTGTTGGTAGTCGTCAGTGTAGGTGTAATTTGCATAGCCACTAAAATTGGGATTAGTTTTAGCTTGGTTTTCTGGGGGTTTTATTACGGTTTCGGCCTCGTGTCATAGGTATCTGTGATGAAGGATGACATGTGATGCGTTTCAGATGGTGGCTCCACGATACTGAAAAATAATAAAATAAATTAGAGAAATATCAAGAAAAAAAGAAAAAAAGGAACTTACTACTTGGGGAAAGCGTGCATCTTCGAGTAGAGACCAATGAGAGAGTTGGAGATCACAACGATCGGCACCAAAAGTGTCAAGCAGATCAGCATACACATCCAGGTTCCATTCTGGAATGAGAATAGGTGCTTAGTGAATTCAGACTGTCAGACAGCAGGAAATGAACAAGACAAAGTTAAAATCATATTGAATTTTATCTATAGGCCTAGTTAGCTCTGTACGAAAACTGTATCCATTCAAAGTTGAGCTTTTTCACCCAATTGTAATAATAATGACAGCAAAACAGTAATCTGACTAAAAATGACCTCCAAAATGGCATTTTTAGTGTCTATAACAATATCAACACGTTATCCTATGAACAAGGCACTTCTATCTCATTTTCCGTGTATCAGAGCTTCTCCTATACTTCATATGACCCAAAACTTATTCCCCAATAGTTTAACATCCTTACATATGGATCAATTGTGTAGGAGCACACTGCCGCTGTTGTCTGCTTTGCTATCTGTGTCAGCGGCTGGCATGATGTGACCTCGCTTTGCATCTGATTCTTCACATAGCTGACGTACTGATCGATGTAGTCAACCATTTGCTGGAACTCTTCCTTGGCGGCACGTCCGAAGTGCTCTTTCATGTTCTCTGTCAGCAATGCTTGAGCGTGTTGAAGCTTGACTAGCAGAGAGGAGACGGGAACTTGGAGTTGGTTGAGCCTAAATTGTTGAACAACATGATTTACGTTTTTTTTTTTTGGTATGGCCTACTTGACATCCAGGTCTGTGATATTCTGATGAAGGGAGCTTAACTTGCTGCGGAGAGGCTTTGCAAATTGATTCTCGAGCTCTCTGACTTGCTCGAGAACCAGTGTCACTGCTTTGGGCTTTCCTGTATTCGCATCAAGCGATTCTTCGAATTCCCGCGTCTTTGAGATCAAATCGAGCTCATCCATTGCGTGTTTGATCTATAAGTTTAAAAATGAGAGAAGTTTGAGATTGTCAAAGTTTACCGCATTCAATCCTTGCTGACTAACTTTGGAGACATTCACCGAGGCCAGCTTCTCCAAATTATTCAACTCTGACTTGGAAATCAGCGAATCAAGTGGTCGAATCTCCGGCATATTCTCCATTGTGGTCCGCAAGAAGATTTGCAGCTGGTTGTACGACTCTTTTTCGAAATCCTACAATTCAATTTTCGATCTCCACCTATCTTAGATGCAAATTTCTACCTGAAGCTGATTCAAGTGATACTTCTTATCAAAATCATAGAAATTATAAAGCGTCTCATTCCTAGAGCAAGCTCTGATAATTTCAGCAGGCGATTTTGATTGGAGAGTCACTTCAATGTCGTTTTCAGGAGTGTGCGATTGCTTCCAGATGTTCATGTATCTCTCGGCGAGCTGAAAGGGAGGTGTACTGGGTGTACTAATGTTAGTGATAAAAGTAGATACCGATAAAGAATCCGGATGACTCAGTGGGTTTCTCAGGGGCTGACAGACCAAGTTTGAGAAGTTTCCAACTGTGAACATGAGCATAGCGGTACCCGCCGCCAGGATGACAAAGATCAGGAGGAATACGAAGATGCCACTAAAAATTTTGTTATTATAATGTGTAATAGTGGTTGAAGTAACTTACAAGCTATAAAATTTGCCTCCCGTGCTCCGAACACAGCAGTCATCGTTATAGTACGTTGGTCTACGTCCGCAGATTCCATAAAGCACTCCGAACAAGAAGACCAATGCGAGAAGGATGAACAAACTGCAGATCACCAGGGACACGTACCAACTGAACATGTTTTGATATTAAATAACCCTTTTTCTATTGAATAGGTTACCTGTACTTGATAGCCTGGATAGTGGGCGTTTTCTTTGGGTCCGAGACATATTGAACTGAACTGTAGAGCCCATCAAAGTTCACTTTCTTCAGCTGAGTCGAAATGGTCTCTGCCACCAAGAAAAGGTCATCACCAATTTGCTTGAGCATGTTGTGAGCGGCTAAAACCGTAAGTTATTTAAATTTTTTTGATAAATTATTGCTCACAATGTGTCTCTTTATCAATTTCGTGCTGAATGCGATTCTCCAGCTGCTCAAATTGAGCATTTGACATGGCCAGCACTTGACTGATATTGGCGTTTACTATTTCTGACAAGCCACTCGCATCCGGCAATAGTTTCTAAAAAGTTAAGGTTCTTTTCCTTTTTTCTGTTTTTCTAGGTCCCTACCGGGTCAATCCTGAACTGAGTGAGCGCAAGACTCTCCAGAAGGCGTTCCGCTTTTGCACACATACTTCTCACTGGCTCAAGCTCATTCTCCATGCACTTAACGAGCTCTTCATTAGCTGTGTTTCGCAGTCGTGAGAACTCGGCCTATAATGAGCTTAATCTGGTGAGAGAATTGGGAGAGAGAGTTGATTACCTCAAATCGAGAGCCTTCGTCGTTCAAATTCCGAATCTTTTCGTTGGCGTACTTTAATCCGGAATGCATTTCGTTGGCGACTGGAACAATGAGGTAATCGTTCTGGAATTAAAGAAGAAAAGAAACGAACCTGTGCTAACATTCATGAAGACGTCGATAACATGAGCGCCGGTCAACTTCTTCACTCTATCAACCACATTGTGCCCAGCACTTGATAGCTGGCGGGTGATAGTGGTATTGAGCACCTGGTAGTCGTCGATGAGCAGCTTTCGGATTCTCTGAAACAGAATATTCATAGAATTTGCATCTTCCTTCAATTTAATAAAGGTTACCTGGTCACTATCTCTTTTGTAGACTTGCAAGTCATCGATACACTGGTTGACTCTATTAGGCAGTTTATCCAATCCGATTTGAGCGTATTGACTTGTCATGAGAAGCGTGAAAGCCACGAATCTAAAACAGATGAAACTTTTAGTAATTGGCATTTTAGTTTGATAAAAACTCACGCATTCGCACTGACAAGCCCGAAGAGTAGAAGATTGCACATGCTTCGTTTACAACCGTCATATCTGGCGTCAGTGTTTTGCTTCTTGGAAGAGCTGGAGCAGATACAAACGCACATCCTAGAAATTGAAAGATTAGGGAAGAGTTGAAGGTATTTGAGGAAAAACGTACTTGTAGAAGAAGTAGAATATCACAAAGAGGATGCTGATAGCAATGAGACCGACGCTGAGGGCAATCCATCCTTTCTGCCATTCGATCCACTGAAAATTGGAGGTCAAAGGGAGAAAGTGTTGATTCTGGAGCAAAAATGGGTTTGAAAAGAAGCGTGGATACTTTGTGATGTGTTCTGATGACCGTATAACATAGTTTTCGCAGGTTAAGCTAACGTCAGTCTTCCAGAATCAGAGAAACGTTGGAAAATCAGATTGTTGTCTCGTTATCATGAAGACAGACCTAGTGGAAACAGAAGTTACCCCTGAACCATTACATTTGACAATTTATACCACTTTTCCACTATGTTCCAGTTAAAAATTGCTGCTCTTCTTCTGTTTTCATCGCAATTTTTATTATCATTAAACCTGTCCATGTTCTATGACTCTTAATTCCATCCCCTCGATTACACTCGATTACACCCTTTCCTTACTCGCCGCTTGTTGAAAAAGTGCGGGGTTGTGTCTAAACAAAATAGTTTCTTTGCTTTTCGCGTTTTCGTGCTCGCCGGCTACCGGCTACTCGTCGGCTACTCGTCTTTAAACTTGAATCATTTCACCTTTTTTGTCTTTCCGAGATTGTTTGCCCCTGAATTGGGTAAACATGCTCCCCGTATGGGTGGTTTTGTATCATGTTCAATGCTTGAAGAGGTTCTATACTTCTTGATAGAAAGATTCCAACAATGAAGTCTGTGGAAAATTAGATCAGTTTAGTCCCTTTGTACTTTTGTTCCAGTGCTTCCTCATTCCCTAACGTAATAAAGTCTCACGCATGATGAAAAACCTCGGGAAAAAGAAAAGGGATTTGGTGCAGGCGAAACATGCGTAATCGGATACTTTTTGTCGTCGCGATTGAATAGAACGCTTAGCGGCATGATGGGAGCGAAAGAGCCGCTGACCACCACGCATTCCAGTTCGAGAGCACAACCCAAATTGTTTGCGTTTGCGACAATCGTAAAGAGGCCGATCGAGCGAGAGGGGTGTGAGAAAATGAGGGAAGATTCGCTTCTTGTTTTTAGGATAGGTGCATGACTCAGATCGCTCGACTGGAAAGTGATGTGGATGGGAAGTTAGGTGAATATGAATCATTCAGTGTGGTGGTGGCCACTTGTGAGGCAAAAAGTCTGGGTTAAATGATCAGGTGAGAGTGGTGGAATAGTGGAATACTGGTGTAGTATGGTTCGAGCTAAAAAAAGATTGGAAGAGAGCAATTTTTGAGCTATGCCAACCTACTCCTTGCTAATCTGATATGAAAAGTAAAAACTAAATGAACCAAGAGTTATTGCTCTTGCTCTTTCAGCGTTTTCGAACTCAGATCCTGATCCCTAGCTAACCTGTCCCTTTTCAAATCATATTTCTCCCCTTATTCCTTCCCTCTTTCCCACAAAACGGGGCCTCGGCCATTCATAAATGTTGCTTTATGCGTCATAAAACTGAACGGTCTATGCGCGCTTTCGTTTACAACCTGAACCTGACGATATACCCCTCTTTCCGAACCTACTTTTTATGTTCATCAAATGCCCCCCTCCTTCGCGTGTTATTGGGGGTTCGTAATTCTATTTTCGGCGCAGGAATTCCTTTACAAAATCCTATTATCATATGCATACACAAACTTCGGAGACGAACGAACGTAATCAAGTTTTCGACGCGACCTCCCCCCTTCGGTACGGGTCACTTACGTTAAGCGTGTTGGTCAGAAGGATTTAGGTACGCGCGGAGCATCTCCTCACGAGAGTAAGCAATGAAGACAATGGGAGACAAACTGACCTGCCAGTACTTCTTCTCCACGGACAGTTGCAGTTCGTCGAGATCACCGACGAGGGCTTGGTTGGTAAGGAGGTCTGGAAGAAAGGGGATTTGATGATGTGAAGGTGGAAAGGTAGAAATTGTAGTGAAAATTTCAGTTTTAAGGGATTTTTGCTGTCTTTTTGGTCCCAATTGCACTTTTTGACCAAAAAACTCAATTTTTCCTAGTTTTTCCCATTGTAATCGCTTGAAAAAGTCACATTTTATCATTCTCCCCTTCTTCTTCCCAAAAACCGTCTCCTGCTATTCTTCTGCCAATAAAATTGAACTTATTGAGTTCGCACTTGAAATTCGATTGTTAGGTTGAGTGGCGATGCAATTTACTCCCCTCCCTTTTGAAAAATGTGTCAATGTCAGTTGTAGGAACCGGAATTCGATCGCAACGGCATTATGTCGAGAAAAATGGTCAAGTACACACACACACATAACATGCTTCCTTATACGTTATTTGTTTATTTATGATGGAGGTGGCATAGAGCCTGAAACTCTTGGAGTACCCTTTTTCTTATCCACAATCTTCTCAATGGTGTGTGTTTGGCGAACGCGCCAAGGCGCTTTGGGAGAGAGGGAGGGTTTCGTCATCTCAAGTGTTTGCTGAGTTGATTCGCGAAGATACTAATCGACGCAGACACGACGGCGGATTACCTCATTTGTACAACAGGAGAATATGTGAAGAATTTTCTGCGTTTTGTTTTAGACGCGATTAAATTTGCATCAAGGCTCGCTTTCTTATGAATCGGTCCCTAGAGGGGGGGGGGGGCACATCGAATGAGAAATACAACTTCAGGTTTCAAAGCCGTTCTACTGTATCACTGAAGAATCCAAGCGGAACAAGCGCTAATCCCGGCTGGTTTTTCGCTACTTTTTTCCATTTCTTTCCTCTCGATTTGGCGTGCAATTGGCCTAATGTAATACTAATGTATTACTAATGTATCTTTTTACTTTTATTAGAATTTTAATAACAACTAACCTTGATGTGGAAAGGGGTAAGAGACAAGGCTGATGAACTGGTCAATGGTGCTGTAGTAGAAGCTGAGCACCACGTCAGCCTTCCGACCGTTCCGATCCTCCATGAAGGAGCCACATTTGTACTGCTCCGTGGGTTTGTAGGGGGTGAATGACAAGTCCGCGGCAGCGGTTATCCCAAGTAGTGAAAGCCACAATATCATACTTTCAATATCATAAATGTCCTGGAATGAAGTGATCAGATGATAAAGAGATAAAACACGGCGGGGGGCCAAAAGAAGTAGCAGAAGAAGGGGGATGAAACAGACAGCTTCAGAATCGGAACGCGAGAGAAAGAGACTGGTCAGACAGTCATGAGAGGCGGGCGTGGTGGGCGGCGACCTTGCGGACACGGCCGAGTGCGCGGAAGAGAGGAGACTTGTTGCTCCGATGTGCTGCTCGTGGTGGGACGAGAGAGATAGAGAGGAAAAGAGGGGGAAGGGCTACTTGTTAACGAAATTGGCGAACAATGAAGGGATAAGTTGGCGGAGAAAAAAAAGGGTTTTTTATTTGAAGTCAGTTTAGCAAAATAATTGTTTTGAGGTGTTTTAAGGTAAACTTTGTCTGGAAATATGGTGAAATTTGAAGAAAAGTTTGAAAATAATGGGTTACATCAGATTTCACTGAAAAATGTGAAGAAAGGGGAAAAATATGAAAGAAATGTCAAAAAACTTGAGAAAAACGGAGAAAAAGGTCATATCTGATTGAAAATTTTGTTTTTCTTCGTTGAATATGACTTTTCTCGCGAACTTTCTTCTCATTTTTCCTGTTTTTCTTTGAAATTAATGACATTTTGTAGTTTTCACACTGACAAATAAGGATTTGCGTCCTTTACAGCAATTTTTCAATGAAAATACCATGAAAAATCACCAAATCGCGAACAAATACCATGAAAATCTAAGGAAAATATACATTTTAAGACTTTTTTCTCAATTTCGACCTATCTTGACTATCACTAACAACTTCTCCTGACCAAACTCCACTTGTTTAGTCAGAAAACTCAATTCCAGACACAAAAAAAATGAATATTTTCCATCAGTTCCTACTCCAAAATAACAAAGTTTATTCCATTTTCCTTTTAGAAAACGCCCTCAAAAAAGAATCCTACGTCATAGTGCGAAAAAGTTGTTATCCGCTCGGATAAAAATGGATTTTCTTCTCAATTTTCCCATCTTCTCGCTTACTATTTTCAAGAAAATGATGTTCGAAACTGCTGCATATGCGAAAATGTGATCAACTATAGTCGACGCATTTTTTACGGAGTTTTCCGTCGAATTTTACAAAGTGAGAAAAGGAGAAACAACCTAATTAAGAGTCGTAGCAAAAAAAGGATAGAAATAGAAATAGTAATTAGGTAAAAAAAGGGGCGAAAATTGTTTCAGGGAATAGGAAAAGAGATACCAGGAAAATTGAAGGGAAAAAAGTAGAGTAACAAGAAACGGTGACCTATCTATTAGCCACTACTCCCTCCCATTTGTATAACGATATGTCTTTTTGGTTTTGTGATTTACAATTTCCGACTGGCGAGATAAGAGAAATTGCCTTTTTTACAACTTGTTGTTGGCGAAACGGAAAAATAAAAAAATAGCTTTTTTGTTTTGTTTTTCGTCTTTTTTGTTACTTTTACTCAAAGCTGAAATGAAAAACAAAACGTAAGGTGTAATAAAGATATGGTGTGGGGTTATGTTTGATCAGCATGGCAAAAGATAGGTGCAATATGAGAGGAGGAACACCATATGGTGAAGGTGGAAAGGCGATAGGGGCAGATGGTTAGTCACCTTGAAAAGGGATGGGGTATGAGTGAAAATGGCTTGAAATTGGTGTAGTGCTTGGTGTAGTTCATGGTTCATATGGATTTCTGGACTGTGGTGTTTTGAATGGCTCAGTTTTAGGAGGTTGAAGCTGAAACAGGCAAAAGACCAGAGCAAAAAGCTCTTGGAATTGGTTTTGATAGAGATTTTGTTGAAGAGAGGTCAATTTTCAGATGGATTGTGATTTGGTAAAGGTACAAATGAACTACAAACATTCACAATACCTTGATTGTCATATCATGTACAATCCACAATGATAACAGAAGGAAAACGTTGAAAAACTAAAATCTATGCAATTCCTAATACAATTTTAATAGAATTGAACATTCTTAACAAAAATTTACTATTTTCGATACCATTACCGACAAAAACTGTTTCAATTTACAATTTTTGACCACTTAAAGTATCATAAAAAAGTGTATGTTTCAACAAATCAAGTAGTTTAGATAAAAAGTCTCATTTCAAAGTGTTCTAGATTCTTTATGAATACTTCATGCACAGCATAGTATAATATTTTACTTGAGAAGCAAGCCTCTCACAAGAATTCTCATGGAAATGTGATATTTCTGAGGTTAGGAATTATTATACAAGTTGTATGACTTTCTACCAAAAACTGTGAAAAAGATTAAAACCACTCGAATAGAATCAATGTCAAATCTACACCCATCTCTCTCTCTCCCTCCCTCAAACCCCAAAAAAGTAGAACAATCTTTCGAAATCTTCTCGACGAAAACGAGGTGGAACAATGAGTAACTGAAACACACTTGTGACTGACTGACTAACTGTCAAGGTTGCTTCCTTTTTTTTCAATTCGCACTCTAGAATTGGATACAGAATCAGAATCAGACACAGCATCAGAATCACGTCCAACAAATGACGGCTAATGAGAAATGGACGAAACCCTTTGGCAGACGTTTAGCAAGTTTTCCCCAGATTAGCCTCACTTTCCAACGGCAGACAGATAGGAACGGAAATGACGGGCGCAGGAACGGTTTTCTTTCTGTATTTGCTGATTGAAATTCCAAGACGAAAAAAATAGAAAAAGAAGAAGAAGAAGAGAAAAAAGGAGGAAAAGACACAGATTCCTATCATGATTGGTTCGTCAGTTCAACACTCTTTGTTCGGTTTTTTCTCTTTCATCTTGGTTTCCTCATTCTCTCAGGTTATTTTGGGGGAGTTTTGCAGAGTTTTGTAGAGAGGAAATGTTGGGGAAGAGGGAAGCAGATCGTGAAGAGTTTCAGATGGAGATTTGAGCAGTTCTTGTCTGTTCTGGAAGGTTTTAAAAGTTCAAGAGGGTGAAAGTACTAGAATCTTTGTTTTCAGAGCTCAATATCACGTTGACGTCTATAGGATCATTCCAGCTCACTGAAACTAGAATTTTTACAGAGGTACTATGCTTTTCAGAACAAAACTGTTCTCGTTCAAATGCTCTTCGATAGAGGAGATCAAAATTGTCTTCAAATCCTGCATCTGACACCTGGGAGCCCTGATACAATGCTCCAAATGATATCTACACTCACTTTACAAAAAACATAACTAGTACTCAAAAAGAACGGGTCCGTTGACCCGTTGGTAGTGTAAACCTCACTTGTCTGGGACCCTCCTGATGTTGTTTTGACAAGTTTTGAACTGCTCTTTACAGCCTTCATAATTGCAGAACTTGGTCTTGTGACTCGAAAGTTCGCATGGGCAAAAGACTCTGAAGCACTTCATACAAGATAATTTATACTTTGAATTTCAATTTTTGATTTCTAATGTCCAGTTTCAACACTCCCTTCTTCTGTTTTTCTTCCCAACTCTTCTTGTTCTTTCTGATTTCCTTTACGGATGAAGTCAGATGAAGTCACAGATACATATATTTGCTCACAGAGTTCAATTTTCTTGTGACACACTCCAATTCTCACATTTCCCATTCTCATTCTCCTTCTCACTGCCCACAAGAAGAAAAAACCAATGTGCACTTTGAATGCAGCTGACCCGAAGCGAATGAGCACGCCTTGCTCGCGAATATAACTATTTTCTTACTCAAAATCGTATCTACATTCTCCAAATTTTCACAATTTTTCATGGCTCGCAGCGCAGAGCAACAAAAAATGTGAGTTACGAAAGAGTTTTTCTTCTATTTTCGGCAGTGGTTTCGAAAACTGGTTGCTGTTAGTGACGGGATTCTGTTTCTTCTTCTTCTTCTTCTTCTTGTGGTTCCTGGTGCGGTGCCCTTGAGCCCAGCAAAAAATATCCTTTCAATTTCTCCTTGTGATTGCAAGACCAACGCACAATGCGTTGGTGGAGGAATCAAAATGAGCATTACAACCGGGGTAGTGTGTAGATGTTTCGCCTTTCTCCTTCCATCCCCCCGTTTCTCGAAATAAATGATCACAACGTGCCGGCGCGCCGCGAGACACCGTGTCGATCGTGGAGGCGTGCGAGCTCTGATGTCCAGCCATTGTACTACTGGCACCAACTGACGGGATCTCCTCCCACTTTTCCACGTCTGATCGGAAGAGCCGGCGGAGTGAGAAAGAGAGAGGACATTCAGTTGGGGAGGCGAGGGGCAAATCAAATCTCGGACAACCCCCGCAAATTTTTTGCCGCTTTTCTTCTGGGTCTGGGAGACGCTGCTTCGGTGGTTTTTAGCTTTGATATAAAGATAAAGAATGAGGTTTGTGAGTTTAGGTCTCATATTGTTTAGTTATAAACAGTTCCATGAATATCAAATAGCTATAGGTTCAAATATCTAAACACTATCGAATTTAATGTAGTAAACACTCAAATATTGACCCCAAAAGCAAAAAGATCCCTTTATCTAGCTCCAGACACCTCCAGACACAAACCCAATACACTCTGTCCTCCTCTCCAAACCCATTTCATTGCTATTCAAACGCTTCTTGCATACTCTAATTATTTTTGCTCTTTCTTCTCCCTTCCCTTTCCCCGTCTTTCCTCAAAAGGTTCCCCTCCAAACGAATGCAAATACGGCGCAAAACCTAGCTTCATTAAATTTTCATTTGGTCTCCCGAAAAATTCTTTAGATTACATTTTTGATTGAAAGCGGAGAAACTTTACATATTCCTGGAAAGGAGTGTGGGTAGCAAAAAGGAGAGAAAGAAGTATATAGTTCATGAGAAAGAAAAAATTCCCCATAAAAATCTATACTTTTCCGTGCGCGGCCCCCACAAGTACAGCAGCAATTACCACTTAAGCTGTCAGTTTCGGAACCCCCTTCTGCTCTCTAAGAGCTCCCCTCCCCATTCTCTTCCCATAACGTCCGTCTTGTCCGTCCGAACTAACTCGCCCGCTTATACTAACATGTTCACACAGCAACACACTTTGCTGCCAAAGTGTCACTCGCACAGGCGACGCCAAAATTCCGCCAGCTTTACCTCTAAGCCCCTACGCACCTTTTAACATGGACTCTAGCTTCTAACCCCTTTGTTTCCTACTGTTCCATTTTTCAGTTTCTTTAACCTTCTCACCCCTACTTTACAACCCTCCTCTGTTCACCGTATCGCTGAGCACTCGCACTCATGGAAGCTGATTCTTTTCCACTCGCACCTACATTTCAGTTACAGAGCGAGAAATGATAGATTTTGTAAGTTTTAATTTTCAAACAGGTTGGTATTCTGGCAGTTAAGGTAACCATGATGGTGTCGTGATGATGGTTTTTTGGTTTATCAGTTAGAATTAGAATGATAAGATTTTACATTGACAGTGTATGTTTGAAATATTAACTCACTAACTTGCTAACTTCTTTTTTCTTCAAACACAATCCTTGTTTCCATTTCAATTCCACCAGTTCTTCACATTCACATAGTGTTGGTGCCTCCACTAGAACCCCTCCGTTTTGCAACCTTCTCATCACTCTATCACTTTTTTACGGAAACCCCTTCTCTTCCCCTTCTTTAACGCTTCAATGCCTGACCACACTCGCTTTCCCCCTAAATCTTTTCACGTAGTCCTTGCACTTTGTCGTCTCACTCAGTGGCGTTTTGTTGTTTTAGGATGAGCCAGGAGAACATTCGCTACGGTGGAGCTGCTAATGAGGCTGATGGCGAGGTAGGAACTGAAATGAGTGTCGAGATAGAGGGAAAGGGTTTCAGGACGCCAAGCGCAAGGCCGAGGAGAGAGAGGCCAAGAAGGCCGAGGTGCGCAAGCGTCTCGAGGAGGCTGGTCAGAAGAAGCAGAAGAAGGGATTCTTAACGCCGGAGAGAAAGAAGAAGCTGAGAGTATGTTAAACGGATTTAGTTCCTGGTTAACTGAATTGGGGGTTTCAGAAGCTTCTTATGATCAAGGCTGCCGAGGACTTGAAGAGACAGCAGCTGCTCAAGGAGCAGGAGAGAATCAAGATCCTCTCCGAGAGAACCGTGGCTCTTCCAAATGTTGATACCATTGACGATAAGGGTGAGTGCGGGGGCACGTGTAAAGGATATGGGGCCTAAATTTGTAGTGATAAAGAAAACATGTTTGAGTCAGAAGTTTGAAGGCTCACAACTAGATGTGTATATGTTTTACTAAAGGATAGAGATGAAGAGCTGAAAAGGGAATCATTATGTGTTCTTTGGTGTAGATATCTACAGAATTGTCATACTAGCTGTTTTTATTAGGGTATGATTTTAATACTTGACAAGCTATTAGCTAGGAGATTATGACTAGATTGGTATCATAGTTGTCCTGAAACGTAATCAGTATAGTATTTTTCAATTTGTCAATTCTGAGATTACATTTCCGCAAGATTAACAAGTTAGCTGAAAAGCAATAGCTTTCCAGTAAAGAAACTGAACCAATTTCGGATCAGTTTTCCCTTTATTTCCACTCTCTATCTAGCTCCAAACACATTGCACCAATCCAATAACCACCTCTCCCTTTCCAGGAAAGCTCACCGACATCTACAACGACCTGTTCTCCCGCCTCTGCACCCTTGAGGAGGAGAAGTATGACATCAACTACGTCACCACCGAGACGGAGACCTGCATCAACCAGCTCAACATTGAGGTCAACGATCTCCGCGGAAAATTGTAAGTCACACCTGCCCATGTATTTTTAGCTACTTTTTTCTAACTCTTCTAATTTTCAGCGTGAAGCCATCTTTGAAGAAGGTGTCCAAGTACGACAACAAGTTCAAGAAGATGGCCGAGGCGAAGAAGGAGGATGGCGCCAAGGGACTCAGAGATCAGCTCAAGACCGTGAAGAAGGAGAGCGTGATCACCCAGATCGCCAACAAGGTAATCAAGCGTAACCTTCACATTCATCAAAAACCAACCATTACAGAAGAAGTCTGACAAGCCAGAGTGGTCCAAGAAGAACAAGGAGGAGAAGAAGGAGGAGGCCGCCCCAGAGCCGGTCGCCGAGCCGGTCGAGGAGGAAGAGGCCGAGGCTTCCGAGGAGGAGGAGGAGGCCGACGAGGAGTAAATTTCTCAGTGTCATTATATTCCCCCCGTTCATCATGACCGACATATTAACCCCCGTTCTCGCATATAATTCCCATTTCTCTGTGCCTTTTTTGCATATTTTGTGCCTTCATCCATTCACCTCTTTTTTACGTTTTGTGAAAAGTAAATGTTCTTTTTTTGTTAAAATAAAAGTCATTCATTGCAAACTTTACCTGTTTTAGTTAATGATTGACTTTTCAAAGCGGAAGTTTTGATACCTAGAAATTGAGATTATTAAGTTTGTTGTAGTAGGATACAAATGGTGGACTTTGACCTAGACATATATAGAAACGTCTGCCCTTGTTTCCACCTGTACCTTCCTTATCTTAATTCCCTCCTAACTTAAAAAAAGAAGCAGTGACGTGGCGGGTGCACACACCTCCACATCCGGGTTTCTTTCCCCACCACTCCTTTCAGCTATCACCTGTTTCTACCGCTTCATCGAAATGGCACAAAACCACCTGCCACGATCCCACACTTTGGACGACGTCAGGAGGCGGGGTCACTAGGTTTTCAGATAAAAGACGCTGTGCAGATTGTTGAAGCTATTGTTGAAAATGGAGAAAGTCGAGTTTGACACTTATGAAGCGCTCGTTGCTGCTGATTCTGCACTGTCCAGACAGTTGCCATCGCTGCATTTGGACTCGTTTCGCAGCTTTCATTATCTGCAGAGTATGGCGCAGTTTTTTGGTAAGGAAAGCTTATTGATGAGCTCTTTCTAGTTCTAATGAGTTACAGGCTTTGTCTTCTACACATTTTACTTCTTCCTATTTCTGGTTCATGGGAAAACTTTCCTAACATTTGAATACAGCTTCAAAGCAATCTACATTTCTCAAATTATCACTTTTGGCTCGGCACTGTTTACTCAAAAGGTAGATCAAACTCAGTTCCTTGTGGTTAAAATGATATGAAATTCAGATCTCCTTCCGTGTTTCCAATGTTGAGTATTTTACATTTGACACCTTTGAGTTTCTCTCAAAGGTGATTGTTTCGGGGTGCAACAAGATTGTGACTGCTCAGGCAACGATATATTGGTTCGTGATAAGTGCATTCCTTATCATTCAAATCGCCGAGTTTTCGAATCAGAAGTGAGTATGAAAGAATGGATTTCAAACTTTAAGAGGCATTTTTTATAGCTTGAGAGCCCTCAAATTCGCCCATATCTACTTGCTGCCAATCTTCCTTATCTTGTTCCTCATTACCATGAACACTCCGGTAAGATCCCCCGCTTGATGACTAGCCGGATTTCCCGCTTTCAGGACCATATGGAAGTTGTTATGATCGTCCTCTGCTTTCTGATCTGGTGGATTTATCGGAAACATATGGTGGCGCGGCTGTACAGCCAAGACATGTCGCAAAAAGACAATTCGAATCTGCGACGCATCAACATCTGGCTCTCCATACAGGTGAAACGGTTGCGCCCGAAAAATGAGTGTTAATTGGAATTTATAGATTTTCTTCGCCCTTCTTTTCCACCTGTTCAAGCTCGGCATCACACTTGTCATCAAGTCGTCGGTGATGGACACGGGACGACAGATCTACTTTCTTTTCTGGAGGGATATAATGTTCGATAGCATTATAATGGTTGGCACGTACTCCAACGCCATGCTCTTTGCCTGGTCCACGATCCACTTTATAAAATCCGAATCCTCATCGTCGCCAGGAGAAACATCAACTCTGCCGGTGATTGTTGGAAGTGCAGTGCCCATGGAGCCTCTCTCCCGAAGACCATCCACCATTTCCGCTTTTTCCTCGAATAACGTGGCCCCTATGACTCCAAGGGACCCCCATATGCTTCACATTTGAACATTCAGTAATTTATTATAATATTTTGCAGTTCAATTCGATTTAATTCAGTACAATTCAATTCAATTCAGTTCCAAGTTATATTATGATTAATGTAAAAGAAAAAAATAAAAAGAATTTGGTTTGAGAAAGGGCAAAAAGGGAAGACCACCTTGAGGAATGGTTAAAACTGAGATAGAGGGGATGAAAAGGGTAATAAATATAGTCTTTGACAGGAGAAAAGTAATGGGAAACATATTTCAGAAGGGAAAGAAAAAGAAAAAAAAAGACAACCGCGTTTCGAAAAGTAAGCTACAGGAAAAAATGTCAAGGTTTTTTTGTTGTTTCTGTTCGAATTAAAAATGACACAGATCGATTACATATTATACCGATCCTCGTAATTGCTGTACGGGTGGTCCGACATGAATGGTTGGCGGCTCATGCTGAAAGCAGGATTCTTACACAATAATATAATACAATCGACTTTAAATCAATAAAAATCAGAAGACGTTCTATGCAAAAGAAGCGGAAAGCATGCGAATCATAAAATTACCTGTTGGTGACCAGTGGCGCCGTGACATTGTGCTGGCTCCAGAGAGGTGGGTTCGGTTCGTCGGCGGTTCCAGACGTGGTGTTGGTTGACGGTTCGGTACGATCTCTGCGAAAAGTGAGTGCGGTTTTTGGAATAGAATGGGAAAGTGAGTTCAGGCGAGATAGAATAGATAGAAGATGGGGGTTTTTGTGCTGCGTGGGCGGTTTGAAATTGAAAAATAGTTGCGATAGATGTATGGATAGTGGAATTGGCTTGGATAAGAATTGACCGGTTTCAAATGGACAGTTTTCGGTTCTACAACACAAATTTTCAGTAATTTTTGACTTGACCGTATGGAATTGAATCAGAATTTGAATAGTCATAAACTTTAGACTATTCGTGTTAAATATCGGAAAAGAGAACCTATTTGGGATATATCTGACAGAATGTACACAAAAATGGCTCTTTCCCGACGAATTTGACCATATGTGCCATTTTGATAGGCGGAAACCGAGAAGGACTTTGAAAATCAATCAGGACACAATCCAAAAGAATCTGGAGACAACAACAGCTTCAGAATACACGTCCAACAGAGTTCCAAGTTGAAAAGTAGCCAAAAAGACAACGAAAGGACCAGAAAACCGAGAATTCTTGCAACGAAAAACTGCTGTTGACTAGTATGTAATCAGATTCCGGATGCACATTCATTACACAAAACATAGTCTCTTATTTTTTAGGCCAATCAACACGGTCAATTCTTATCCATCCAGCACATCATCCAAATGGTGAATCGAAATTTTCGCGTAACTATTTCTTCAAATTGCAACGATAACTTGGTTGATTTGTACCCTGAAACACTCAAAAAGCTAGCTCACCTTGTTCTTGGGTTGTAGACGTGAGTTCCGTAAATGTCCACCGGGATGGTCGAGTCGTTTACACCGCGCGGGAAGAATGGATCGTCCTCGTCAACTTCCACGTACTCGTGGGGTCTGAAATCAAAAAATCTTACTCTTTTCTTGAAACGTAGAGGGTTGAATCTCTTGTGGCAGGCCTGAACATTCAAAGCGTGCAAGAAACTGAAAGTCAAACCAGGTAGTACAACTCAATGCTCCGATTCAGAAGGTGAAGTTCTCCTCTCTCTCTTTGCTCACAACAATGGTACATACCGAAACGAGACTTTCTTGTTAAACGTATAACTGGTGACACATGGCGTCGGCGACGACACCGACGACTGCATTCTTCCGATGGGAAGCGCACAGTCGTGCGTGGTGGCCGACTCGTAACGGAACGGACGGACACGCACCGGGTACGATGCTTTGGATCTGCGGGTGTTGGTGAAGGTGTGTGAGTAATGGTGAGATGGGAGACAGGTGCATTGGTTTAGTAACAAGAGACAAGGGAAATGTGGACTTACAGTCTGGAGAAAAGAGCCCAGGTCTTGGAGACGACGATGAGGAGGATGAAGAGGAAGAGGGAGAGGAGGAACAAGACGAGTAGGAAGATGCTCATTCCAGCGCTGTAATTTTTCGTTGTTTTGTGCTGGAACTCTTTTGACTAAAAACTTACATAGCCTGATCGCAAGTTCCATAGTAAAAGTTGCGAATCTCATCCTTGAACACATAGCACGCCGAGGAAGACGAGACACCTCCGGCCAGCTTCAACAGCTGTGTGATTCTGTCTCCGACAACGCCCGACGCAGTAGCCACCGCTGCACTGTTATTGAAAGCCACGGTCATCAAACGATCCAATTGCGACTTGCTAGCCGGGATGTTGTTGAGAAGCGTCAAGTGGTAGTTGATCTTGGGTGGCAGGTTATCGTGGGCGAGAGAAGGGGAGCAGATGTTGTAGTACTTGATGCGTTCGTAGAGGTCGCCAAGTTGCTTCTGGGTGACCTGGTCGCCGTTGCGGCAGAAGTCGGAGAGGCCAATGGTCAGAGGCACCGCAATCGAGAAGACGGCAAGAGTGACAATGAAGACGAACAAGCCGACGCTGCTGAAGATGATGGCTCCTTTCTTGGACTGTCGGCAGAATGCAATGACGCCGTTGAACATGACGCTGATGATGACGGTGAGGAACACAATGGAGAATCCCCATCTGTAATCAGTTTTTCGGTATGATTCAGTGCTCGGAGACTCATCCCACGAACTAATTTATCATTTCTAGTGTTACACCCCATGTCATCAATCATATCCTCATAAACTGTCTCACCTCTCGGTCTCATACTGCGAAAACGTCTTGCGAATGTCTTCCACGTTTTCCACGCCGCCTTGTGCCACTTCCTTCAACCCTTTTCCATTCTTTGTGATGATATCGATCTCATCAGTGATGTTCGTTAGAATACGATCGATTTCCTGCACCAGTGTCGCATTTTTGGCTTTTGCCGCCTCGTTGTGTGCTGCCTTCTCAAGACCGCGCAGATCTTCCGATGCTTTTAAGGCGACTTCTTGGAATTGGTCGATTTGGGACATGGAGATTTTAAGGGCCTTCTTGGTGAAGGTGAGCGCGTCCACCGACATGCCCACCCCGCGGCTCACGTGCTCATTGGCGAAGAGACATACGCCGAGCAGGACGCTGTAAAAATTATTATTGGGATAAACAAAAAGCAATGGTTTCCGTTTCACATTGGCTCTAATCTGCTATTGTGCCATTGAAACCGCATCCGTTAAACAAACACAACTCACAAGCAAATGACGGAGAGGGCGAAGAGGATGCCGGTGAGACGTCGGACACGTCGTCGGGTCTTTCCAGCAACATCATTCTTGCCGCACAGTCGACACGCCCAGGCGATGATGACAGTGATCAGCAGGAGAACGCTGATGACGGCTCCCAGGCATGCGATGAGTACGAGCGCCTGTAATTTTGGACGACCTTGCATATGTCAAGTCAATTATGGCGATTAGTGCGTGACACCTTCGGGATTTGATTGAGTGGCGTTTAGTATAGTAGGACCCCACTGGCCGCTTAATTTTATTCAGTCACCATTTTTTTTTTTGATTAGCAGAGTGTGCACCCATTTGCTGTGGAACTCATTTTCTGCTGGTCCCCTGGACCTGGAGCTCTCAAGTGCCTAATAAAAGACACTCGAGGTACTTAGCAAAAGGAAGGTGGTCATCTTTTTTCTACGCTTCTCCCTTTACTACTTCTTTCCACCAGAACCCCCCCCCCCCCCCCAAAGCTTCCACTGTACCCGGGGCCGTCTGTTCGAGGTCTAATCTATAAACAAAATCTGGTGCAATATGCTATGCGCATAATAAACGCGGGGGATTTATCACAGGGTCACTGCCCTTCTTCAAAGCGAGCAAGATGGATGATGGTTCATGTCATTTTGTTGTTTACTTCTCTCGGGTCGAGTGTGTTGTCGCGGGACCCCCCGTCCACTGGATACACATCTAATTGAGTAAGAAATGTTGTGTGTGTGCCTCCTGTTTCCCATGCCGATTCGATTTCGTTGACATTTGGTCGATTGGGACCCATAAAATCGTTGTGAGAAGCGGGGAAGAGAGGCTTTAGGGGGGGGGGGGGGGGTCATGAGAAGCAATTATACCTGGAAATACTCGCTCTCTCGGTCCAAATTGAAGATGTCCTTGGTCCAGTTGAACTTGAAGTTCAGTCGTGGGACCAACGAGTACAGGTTGATCAAAAACGAAGCAAACGTCATGATATTATTGCATCTGGAAATTGGTAATAAAGAAAGTTATAGAGAAAAAGAAGATGGTTTTGATAAATCCTCCATAAACGGAAAAGATTCAAATGGACATGAAGATAGAGATGAATTGGGGAAATGGTCAGTGGCGGCTCGCCCGCCAGGAGGCGAGGGGCGGAGTGGCATAGAGTGTGGCGAGTGGCGGAGGGTGGAAGGCGGGCAAAAGGGTGTGGGTGAAGCGGAGAGAGGAATAAGAGGAGAGAAAAGGGGGGAGAGGACGTTTGACGAACTTTATTGAAGCCTAATGACCGTTGGCGACGATGGCAGAAGAACAATTGAATAATATGAAAGCAGAGCATTGAAGGGATATGAAAGGAGTGTTGTAGCCTTAGAAATCGGAAAGGAGAGCGGGAAAAGGAAACGAATTTGAAGTTCTTCTTGAGAACATCTGGATGGCAGAGAGAGGACACTAAGGGGGCAAAAAAGAAATTGGAAAATAAGAAAAACTATGGGTTTTTTAAGGCTCTTTGAGGTCGTGAAGTTTGAGAAACTCTTGAGAATACTTCTAAACCTATGGAAGGGGTGGGAAAACGTGAAAAACTAAATGAAAAGTGTGAGAAATTTGAGAATTCTTCCTAAAGAATCTTTGCTCTAGGGTAGAAAACTCATACTATCAGTTTCAATGATTTGATAGTGAGTAAGTAAAGGTTCTATCAGTGTACAATACACGTACTTTACTTGACTTTGAGCTAAAATGACTAGTCTTATAGCTTTTCTAGCTGAAGACTCCATTCAAAGCTCCAAGAGCAACTACACCCTTAGTAAAACCAGAGCTCACATCCCTATCGAACCAAAACAACTTTCCATTTCTCATTGATACCCCCACTCCCTCCTTCTCCCTTTACGCCTCTTTGTCTGGCGGCGGCACACAAAGGCGGCGAGGGTGAAAAATACTAACAATTGCGAAGAGGGGTGGCGGAACATGTTGTTTGATGGAGGCAAACTGATAACATTGCGAGATAGACGCGGGGCGGAAAAAGTAAAAAAGACAGGTGGCGGTGGTCAGTGACGGCGGCTTTGCGTGGAATTTGGTGCTTGGAATGGAACTAAACGGGAAATTTTTGAGTCAGAATAAGGAAAAGAAGGGTTTCGAAAGAGTTCCCTTTGAGTCACACCCTAAAAAGAACTAACCTTCTCAATTAATCAAGCTATCAACTAAAACTACCTATAAACCTTGACAAAATGGAAAAATCTTGACTATAATCCAATCCAATGCGATCCAATACCATTCAAAACCGGACTTGAAGGTTAAATGGAAAGCAATGGGAAAAACTATAGCTGGTGAAAAGAAAGGGGAGACCAAATGGTGGATAAAAGGTGGAAGAGACCACCGCGGTGTGCGGCGACGATATCGATCGACGCGCGACCGTCTGCCTCTCCCTACCTTGGCTCTCTCTCCCTCCTCCATTTCCCCTTTTTGACCGTCCTTCTTCAGCATATGCAAACAGTGTGCAACTGTGTTTGCGCAATCGCCACGATTTGATACAGAACGGCCGGCTTTTGTTCTTCGCCGACGAGTGAGTTGGAAGATGGGAAGAGTATTGGTAGAGTGAAGTTTTTGAATTCCAAGGGGTCCACTTTTATACTACGTTTATGGGGTGATAGAGGTGATAAATGTGGAATAAATCACATTTGAGAGATGGAAGAGGGGGAGGATTTGAATTTTAGCGATTAAAGAGCAATGGGAGAGCAAATGGAGAAGAGCAGGAAGATAAGAGAGCCATGATGGACAGGACAGCGGAAGGATAACATTGTTAGGAACATGTCGCATGATTAAAGCTGGAACGAATCATTTTCCAGGAAATTTTATCGGAATTGAATTAGTTTTGAGCGAAAAACCGACAAAAATGGTATTTTGAATGTTATTTTCAGATAGTTTTGCTCAAAAGCTCAAGTTCTTCACAGAAACCACTATTTTTCACTACCAATTTTCACTACAATCACTAAATCTATTGAATTCAACACTATTTCCCCAAAAAACCTCTTTTTTCTGACCACACTTTACGAAATGAGCAAAACCGAGCAAATTCCCCCAAAATTGAAAACCGGGCTGTCAAAATCAGCCCGAAATCTATACAAAAACACGTTGGTGGCAATTGCAAAAACAATTTTTGTTCCAAATTTTCAAACAACAACAAATTTCTCGCTGCAAACTTCGGTTCATTGAACTGGAAAACAAAAATGACTATAATCAGGTGTGTTATTATTTATTATTATTATTAATAATAATAATAGTAGTAACGATGCGTCCCCCTACTGGAAAAACAGGATTCCTATTATTCTATTCTATTCAAAAACCCGCCTTCTGTTTACCCGGCCATATCAGTAGATGGAGAGAGTATGAAACAAAACAAATACTGCGATTTTTTGCAAGTGGAAAGTGTACTTGAGTGGAGAGGTGGGATATCTGTCAGGTGAGGGGGTCATAAACGTGTCCCGAACACTTTTATTGCTATCATCAAGGTCGCCAAATGGATGGATGGCTCGATAAATTTTCGCCGAGGGAAATTACGTTTCTCTCAGCTTTCTTTCGTCACAACTAGATTTGGGTGAAAAAAGAACGCTGAACACGTCGCGGGGAAGGGGTTGAATGGAATGCACAATTGAATTGAATAACGGAAAAGTGCCGCGAAAAAAGGTCGTCTTATCATTGGAGAGAAACTTGAGGAGACGGGCACTGATAAGATATGAACACAATATGTTTTCAAACTTGTTTATTATGAATCGCGAGAAAAGTGAAGTGGGTAAAAAAGTGAAATGGAAAAATAAGGGAAAAGCAAGAACAAAATAATCTGATACAATTGTTTTTGTGAATATCACAAAATTTACAAGAACTACGTAGATTGCTTCTCCACTAGCCGGTAGTACAATCCACGTCGAGCCAACAGCGTCTGATGCGTTCCCTCCTCTATCGCCTTTCCATTCCGGCACACAATGATCTTGTCCGCATTTTGAATCGTCGAAAGTCGATGGGCAATCACTACACAAGTCCTTCCAAGCCTCGCCTTGTCCAATGCCTCTTGAACAATCTTCTCACTCTCTGTGTCCAATGCGGAGGTGGCTTCGTCCAACAGCAAGATCTTAGGGTCACGAATGATGGCTCTGGCAATGGCGATGCGTTGCTTCTGCCCGCCGGACAATCGCCCTCCAGAAGCGCCCACTGAGGAGTCGTAACCTTCTGGGAGATTTGTGATGAAGGTGTGGATGTTGGCGAGAGTGGCTGCTTTCTCCACTTGCTCCTGGGACACGTTCTCCAGGCCATAGGTGATGTTCTCTCTGATGGTGAGGTTGAACAGTGTGGGTTCCTGTCCGACGAGTGCAATATTGTCGCGGAGATGCTTCACAGAGATGTCTCGGATATCCAGGTCATCAATCTTCACCGATCCACAGAGAGCATCATAGTACCTCTCGATGAGCTGGATAGACGTGGACTTTCCACATCCAGATGGTCCCACTAGCGCGACAGTTTGTCCGAAGTTGGCTGACATGTTGAAGTTATCCAGGATGAGCTGACGGCGTCGGTTGGGGTACGCAAAGTACACTCCGCGCATGAAGATGTTGCCCTTGATTGTAGGCTTCTCTCCTGTCAATCCTCGGTTGTCAATTCCTGACTTCTGGCGGATCATTGTGAACATGATTCCAGCGGAGATTCTAGCTCGGATGTACTCAGGGAAGTAGGAAGCCGCCATCATCACACTCATCGACGCCATGTTCAAAGCTTCAATTACTCTGAAATACCAAAGGATTATGTAAACTGCACAAGAAAATGCGAAGATAGACTTACTGGAAGACAGAAAACGGTGTGGTCCATTGGTTAGAGATGAGCCAGAGTCCGAACATGTAGGCAATGGCAAAGTTCCACAGGAAGAAACTTCCAGCAAGTGCAAAAGAGAGTGACTGCCAAAGACCTTTGGTGAAGGCTCTCTTGCGAGGTCTTTTGGATGCAGCGGTGAACGCCGAGAACATGTAGTCTTGTTTTGTCAGTGCTTGAACCGTTTTCCAGTTGGAAATCGACTCGGTGATGATCTGAAAATAACATTTTTATGACTCAAAGATCATTGATAAGCTACTCACTCTACTAGCTTCAATCGCTGATTCCATGTCTTTGGGCCCTCTAATCTTGAGATATTGTGCCACGGCGCTTTGCGCAATCACCAGGAGAAGCGCAGTGATCAACCCGATCGGCGCCATACTCCATCCGAACCAGAAAGCCACCGCGATTCCGGCCAACAGGGAGACGAGACCGTTGAGAACTTCAGCGAGACGATGATCAATGGCAGCTTGCACGTTTTGAGAGTCGGTGGCAAGGCGGGATGTCAAATTTCCAACATTGTGCTTGGGATCGTCAAAATAGGCGGCGTCCTGTTGCATGATGTTCTTGTAGACGTCGAGTCGAAGGCGTGATGAGATGGTCTCTCCAGACTTTCCAAGGAGGCTTCCAGAGATGAAAGTGCTGATTCCGGAGGTGGCGGCGAGGAGGAGGAACCATAATGCGTTGATGAGCGCGTTGGTGGTAAAATTCTCGCCTCCCTCCGCGAAAACTTTGAAGAGTTGTCCATAAACCACTGAGAAGGCAGGCCAGGTCACTCCGCGGATGATTGTGAAGATGAGAGCTATGATTATGTTCCATTTTTCCTGAAATAAACAATGATTTGAAACCTTAATGCCACAAAAGACAAGCAGTGTACTCACCGGTGCTGCAAATCTGAAGATATCCATCATCGAAGCCTCCATAGCACCTTCCTCTTCCATTTCCTCGCGGGCACTCTCAATCTCCCAGCATGGTTGTTGAGAGGTCAAGCTCAGCATACTTTGGCTCATGCGTCGTGAGTCTCGCAACAGACTCTTACTCTTCCGTAACTCGTCTTCTTCCATGTTCGACATTTTCCGACTGATCGACTGGTTTAGTGAAAAGGCATCGTCGCTTGGAGAGTCATCTTCCACTGTGTCCTCCTTAGCCTTTTCGATCTCTTGTGCTCTGACCATACTCGCATAGATTCCATTCTCACGGATCAACTGGTCGTGAGTTCCTCGTTCCGCAATGAGACCGGCATCAAAGACCAAAATTTTACTGGCGTTTCTGATGGTGCTGAGACGATGAGCAATGCACAAGGTGGTTCTTCCCTGGGATGCCTTGTCGAGTGCCGCTTGCACCATACGTTCACTCTCTGTGTCGAGGGCGGAAGTGGCTTCATCAAGGAGAAGGATTTGAGGCTTGCGAACAATGGCTCTGGCAATGGCGACGCGTTGTTTTTGACCTCCCGAGAGTTGAACTGCTCCTGCTCCGATCACAGTGTCGTATCCCTCGCTTAACTTCTCAATGAAGTCGTGAGCATTTGCCATTTTGCATGCTTCCACAATAGCTTCATTTGTGATCGACTCATCTCCCATCCGAATGTTCTCTGCAACGGTGGCAAGAAAGATGATGGGTTCTTGCTGGACAATTCCGATGGTGCTGCGGAGCCATTGAATGTTGTAGTCGCCAATCGGCACTCCATCCAACTTGATCATTCCGGCGCACTGGTTGTAAAATCTCATGAGGAGTCCAATACTGGTTGACTTTCCACATCCAGAGTGTCCGACCAGCGCTACAGTCTCTCCGGAGTTGACTTCAAAGGACACGCCCTTGAGGATTTTTACATCCGGCCGTGTTGGGTAGTTGAACTCAATGTTCTCAAACGTCAGCTTTCCCTGGATCTTGTCAGGGCGTCTTCCTCCAGTTTTCGTGCAGTTGATCTCTGGTTCATTATCGATCACTTTGAAGATGTCTTTGATAGCAAGGCTGGCCCCAGTGATTGCTCCCATGTGCGGAGCAGCTTCTCCAAGACGGCGAGTTCCAAGGATTACCGCCCAGAACACTCCGAACGTGGTTCCAGATGTTGCCACTCCGATGGAAGTGAGGTACGCGCCATACCTGCAAGGATTATGTAAATTTACTGGGACTGGGGGGGAGAAACAAAAACAACTTACCAGAATGCACCAGCCATCAGGACGAACATGAGGATGAGTGGAATCGCACTGCAAATGGCGAGGACTATAGTCTTCCGAATTCCCATTTTGCGCGCCTCGGTGAGTTGCTTTTCGTATCGGTTGATTTCAAACGGTTGCGCATTGAACGCAATAACCGTTCTGATCCCGGCAATCACCTCATTTGCCATTCCACCAGCCACCGAGTACGCGGACATCTCATTTTTAGTGGCCTTGTTCAGATGCTTCGCGGACAGGTACATGGAGCCCAATTGCAGTGGGACAGTTACCAACATCACGAGGGTCAATTGCCAGCACATGTAGAATCCCAACACCACTCCACTAATGAACGTGGCCACTCCGGAGACGAGCACTCCGACTTTGTCTCCGATTCCATCCTTGATCTTCTCAATGCCACTGCTCATTTTCTGGGTGAGCCCGCCAATGGTGTTCTGGTCGAACCATTTGGCGTCTTGGCGGAGGACAGAGCGGAGGTAGTGCTTGCGGATGCAGTGGAGGCGGCGTTCGCACATCGAGTAGAGGAATGCGTTCTAAATATGAGAAATTGAGCAATTGGGGATGAATAAAGACTGTAAAACTCAAAAGTGAGGCACTTACCGAAAGATAAGCAGCAGCAAACATGAAGCAGCCCAAGAGGAAGTAGTAAAGGCAATAGTGCTTGATGCCACTACTGAACGTGTCGTAGTCAAATGTCTCGTTTCTGTATTGAGCTTCTCCCAGCATCAAAACATTGGTGATCCCTAAAACATCAGTTTTAAAGTAAAATGGACAGCTAACAACCCTCACCTTCAAAAATCAAGCTATTAAACGGCAGCAATGCACCATTGATGGCGCTGAAGATGAATCCACCAATCAACAACAGATAATCCGAAGACGTGGAGTCGCGGAACAAATTGGCAAAACTGCTCTGCGACCTTCTCGCTCTTGTGGGCTTGGGCGTGAAACTGCCGAGATCCACCGTCTCGGAAGCGACCTTCATTGTCGGCACGGGCTCCTGGAATTTGAGAATTGGAAATTGGAACTAGGTTAAATGGAACTGTATTTGAATTTGAATTTCCCAGGATTCCATCCCTTATATAGTAGTGACCCTGATAGTCCGCGTAGTCTGTGGGTTGATTTGCATACCACAACATACTTGTGAAAAACAGAAAACAAAAAACTGGATGATTCTTTGACGCCCGCTCATGGATTTTCACACTTCCGGCATGTGTATCTTTGCAGAAATTGGGTTTTCTTGAAGATTTGGATAAGGGATTGTTAAAAAATGGTCGCTTTTTGAAACTGGTCGTTAGTTTTTGTATCTGTTGCATAACTACCTGTTCACTACAAGTTCCTGACTTCTGAGAGCTTAGTTTAGTTGATGAGTTTTTGGGTTTTCGTGACTAGATGTGAGTTATTCATAAGCTTCTGCGTTAAAAATGAGCTCTAAAGTTAGATTTCAGTAGAATTTGATGGAAATATTGTCAAATAAATGAACATACTGTCTTGCTATGAAATTATCTCAAAATCTCAACTTTTCTTTCATTTTTCAAGTCATGAACCCATTTTTGATCACATCTCTTTTCACATTTCCCTTGTTCCATACTTTGCAAAGCTTTTCCCCTAAAAACTAATCCCAGAAAGACTACAATCCACCTACATGCGTGCGAACTCTGTGCCCAGTTTGTAGCATGATGATACTGAAACTAACCCGTTTGCAAATTTGCATTCCCCGTCATTTTTTCGTTCATTTCATCGTTTGGAGCGTGAACTTTAAAGTTTACTACTACTATCATGTTTATAGTTAACAGGCAGTGCAGTTTTGGTACATGTGAATGCTGACAAAGGTTTTTGTCATACCATCAGTTTTTTGTGGTGGTTTGAAGAAAAAACTATAGAATTTTGAACTTGTTTCGCCATTTTTCTCACATTTTATCTATTCAATGCCTTTCTACAGTCTTTCAAAGTAATCCTTTCTCTAAGTGCTTACCAAAAGAGCCTCCTTGGCAGAAGACGACATCACAGTTGGGTTGAAAGAATAATAAATAGCAAAAAGCAAAAAACCCGCAAGGTTATGAGCGAAAAGTGCAAAAGACACAGTGTGTCGCAGCAAAAGCAAGAAAGCAGAGACACCAGCAGACGCAGAACGGAAAACGCTTTTTTGCGAGGATATTTACGAATAACTCGAGAGTGATGAAATACTACTGGACACACGATGGTTCATTGCTCACTGCGGAACATCTTTTTTTGCCCCCATTTTTCTTCATATTTGTCTTTCCCGAAATGTGATTTATTCTGGCAGATGCTCTCTCTGCTATTGCTTCTAACTGGTTGAATGAACAAGGGGCATCTGCCGAGCAGATGCCCTTTCATAGATCTCTCTAAAAACAATGAGATGACTTACGTGAAATGAAACCGAATTGAGAAAATCAAGGGACGATCAGGAGAGGGTGGTAGAAGAAGAATGATGGGGACTGAGGACCAATGTGTGCGAGGGGTCCTCATAATCGAATTCGATCGGTGCGCACTGCATGTGGTGATGTGGTGACATTGCCAAATTGCCGTTGGGGTGACAAAAATCGAATGCTGCCTGAGAAAACGATCTGAAACTGTGTGAGAATTCTGAAACTCTCCGAACAAAACATGAAAACGAGAGAATTTACAGTTGATTGTTTATTTTTCAGTAAAAATAATAGAATAATGACAAAAAACAATGCAAAATAATACTGAACTGTATAATTACAAAATATACAATGAGAGTGTATTCGAACATGAACACATCTAGTTTAATTAGAACACATTAACAGTTCACAAACATCAAAGAACAATCAAATTAATTGAAGGGTTGCAAAGTATTTTCAGCCAACTATCTACAGATCTGGTATCAAAACATAGGCAACGTCTACCTAACAAACCTACAAGCCAATATTTTTAATTTATACCCACCCTCCCACCCTAATAAAAACTTTGCAGAACTATTTTTCATAAAAGCTTAAAACAATTCGATGCAGTGATTGTGCATCATTTTGCCATGCGCGGTTATCGTATTCAGCATTTAATAAAGTTGATAAAAAATCACATGATAATTTATCTTTCGTTTATTTAAAAAACAATGAAACATCTGATAATGACAAAATAAAAGTATAATGACAACATGATTTGTACTCCTATAAAAATTCCGTGTCTTCTTTAATAAGCGTCGGTTTCGCTGAGGGGGACATTCTCTCCCGACCGCCCCCTTCCACCTCAACCAAGAATTTGAAACGTCTTCTGAATCTTCTGGAGCATCTTATGGTGCTCCTGGTAGCACATGATTTGTACTCCTATAAAGGTCGGGTGATAGGAATAACAATAGATGTTTTTACCCCACCCCTATATATTCACTGTCAATTGTCTTCTTATTGGGACGTGGGCCCATTATTTGACTGGCCATACAAGTCTGTCTCGGAGCATCCAAACTCCTTTATATGCAGTTTCATACAATTGCTCAATAGGCGAGGGTTCAGTTGATGGTCGGGATACTCTCTCCCGACCGCCCCCGCCCATCTGATGACTTCAACCATAAGTTGCACCCTCACAAACAGTTTTCTGTTGTGGGGGAAATGGTAGCGCCTCTCTTCTATAAAGCGTTGATGATTTGCACGCTCATAAAGATTCTGGAGCGTCTTCTGGTCTTCTGGAGAATAATCTATTTCTTGTGGCATATGCTTTGTGCTCCGTATTCTTCTTGCTGCTCAATAATTTCGTAGCTTCCTCGATCTCCTTCGCGAGGAGGCAAATGATTTGCGCTTTCATTAACTTTTTTGTCGAGGGACGTGGATTTGAGGTCGGGAAGTTTGTTCCCGACCTCTCCCGCCCCTCCTTCATTGAGGGTTGATGATTTATGCCCTCATCAACACTTTTGTCCTCTCCTCGATCTCCTTCGCGAGGAGACCGATGATTTAAGCGCTTACCAACTTCTTTATCGAGGGACGCAAGTTGGAGGCAGGAAATGTTTGAACGGGAAGCAAACATGTACTTCCCGTCCCGTGAGGTCGGGATTAATTTTCTCCCAACCTCGATGATTTGTATCCCGATAAACACCAATAATTTCATGATCTCCTCGATCTCTTTGGCACTGCAATGTCACCACCGAACTATTCACAAACGACCTATTGGCGTGTTTTGTGAGCACGGTGCTGAAAGCCCCTAGCGGTGACAACACGATGTCGTCCAGTACCATAATGAACTGGACGAGTTGGCCTGGCCCTCTCATGCATTGGTGCAACTGGTCTCCCGACCAGCCCTCTCATGCATTGGTGCAACTGGTCTCCCGACCCACCCCGCGCCTCTTGAAGTGCGATGATTTATGAGCTGATCAACATTTGTCTTTGAGGGACATGGATTCAGTTCGTGGCTTTATGGCTCACCCCTCTCCTCTAAAAATGTGATTACTTTAATGCTAATCAACACTCTGTTTTCGAGGGACGAGGATTCGTCTGAACAATTTTTAGCTTTGTAATGTCCGAATGCTTTTTTGAAGTCAAATCATTCGATTCATTGACAAAAATAATCGTTTCCGTGGACTGGCGTCCAAAAGCTTCAGGACAGTCATATTAAAGCTTCCAGAACAGTTATATTAAACCGATTTCCGACGTTATGAAGTTATATCACTTCATTAGAACAGTTGATATCCTTGTTTCTTGTGAATTTCAATGAAATTTATTGTTCTCCGGGTACGTCTCCCGGAGCAGTTTTCTCGGACAGCAACTTGGCCGTCAAGCATCGAATGCTTTTATGAAATCAACAAATTAGTTATGTTGTCCAAGAGACTCCAAGACAATAAGTTTGACTGTGAATTTCCCCCTTTCACAAGTGTCATCGTCATATCTTTCCTTTTTGATGGAAGATCCATGTTTTTCGATTGTTTTCCTGTTTTCCTTTCCGGTGTAGTTTTATGAAAACTTAAGTAATGTTTCGCGTATTACTTTAAAAGCTTGTTAGGTTTTTTCAAACCTTATAAGCTATGTGAATGAAAAACATAAATATGAAAAAATAAAACAAATAAAAAAATTGCAAAAAAATAAACGAAATAAAAGTCTGATCCGATGTGAACCGCATGAACACCAGATGCATAATCACTGCAACTTCTTACTTAAAACAAGCTAATTGCATTTTCAGTCGTAGTTTCCCCAAATTTAAATTGAAAGTGTTAAATCCTATAGTTTTTCAGCTGTTACGACCAGCTAAATGTAAATGTTTGTCCTAAATATTGAACTTAGCAGCTAGCTAACTCGTAGAGTATGTTGCAAAGTTAATGCACACATAAGAACTAACTAACTAACTTAGTGAGTAGCTAAGCTTATGTTTCAATACCAGATCTTAACCTAGAAACTATACTGCATCTAAGAGTTGAAACGAGAAAAAAACAAAAAAACCAAGTCGAAGAGCAGATTACTGGAGTCGTTCATTGCTGGAGATGTCATCCTTTCGTTTGTTTCCTTTCGAATCCTTGTCCTGTGCCAACATACTAAAAACGATTTAATTTCTAACTTGAAAATTGATAACTAAAACGCACTACCTTTTACAATTTTTTGTTTTCTCTCGCATCAAACTAGATGATGTTGATCTCCGCGCGTTGAGATGTTGCGATCCTTCCATTTTTCCATAAAATTCTTCATGATGAAGTTGACAGTCCATTGCCAATTGCGAGAAGGCTGTAAGAGATCAATTGGAACGAGAACTGATACGAATTTGATTACCATTTACTACTTTCCAGTTATGCATTCCCTTTGTCAAAGAAGGGCATTCTGCTAAAGTCCTTTCAGATGCCGTTTAAGTTTTACAGCAGGAAACTATGAAAGTTTCAGAGCCAATCCGTTCTTCAAATGCGGATGCTTTGAGGATAACGGTAACCGTTCTAGTCGCATCCTAGCTGGTGAGTTTGCCCGAACTATCTTCATTATTTTCTGCACTTCATAATGAGATGGTTTGTGGATCCGGTCGCCGATGCATAGATTTGAGCAGCCATCGTTGCCGACTGAGCTCCTAATTTGCTTGGCAAATTTGACGACGATATATATCGTCTGGTCAAACTCACATGAGTTCCGATGAGAACCTGAAAGAGAAGAAATGAAGCATTTATCTAAAAATTCTATCAGTTACCTTTGATCAGTTCCAGGTTACTGTTGTCCGTCCCCTCTCTTTAGAACTTGAGACTTCTCTATTCCGGACGATTTTGATCAAAATTCAAACAGTAGTTGCACTAGGAGGGTTCCAAGCGGAACGACTAGTCGATGCGCGCCTTGAATACTTGCTCCCTGGTTGCCGGATCCTCGATTATTGTTTTTGCTGTTGTTTTGCGAGCCACTGCCCCCACAAGCGTAATCCTCAGAAACGTAGCCTGAGGTGTAGGCGTTCGATCCCATGTAGCCGGGAGAGTAGCCGTCTGCGGATCTGCTAGCCAAATTGTCGCCCATTCAAAGTTGATTGTGGTAGCCCAAGAGCTGATCGAAGCCACTGTCCCATCTCGTCCATGACCGTCGACATGTTCTTCTGTTGAAAGGGCATGGTCCAGCAGATTGTTTTGAAAAGTCAATTGCCTTTGCGGTCGTTGAGCTGAGTCCCACTGCGATCCACGTTTTCGCTCCCTTTGTTTTGCTGGTGGCGGACCCAAAGTTGAGGGGTTTTAACTGGAAAAATAACTTTAAAGAAGCATTATTTTAACACAAAATATGAAGATTTGAAAGGATTGAACACGCTATAGCATGAGAAAGGGGCCCAATGATCGGCACAATGACAAAAATCGATGATCCATAGACACGCGTACCATGCACCCCCAAATGAAGAACGAGAAAGGGGGTACACACTACGTGCACGGTCTCTGCACAGTAACTCACGACAACTTGCACAAAATTGGAACATCGAAGCTTTTATCTTGAGTTTTTGCACATTTTTCTCGACAGTCTTTTACTATTTTAAACCAATTTTTCTATGGGGAGCGTAGGTTCAAAGCTTATTCAAAAACTGTACAGCTTTTGTATAACATGTTCTATTGTCAAAATAGAAACAAAAGGGTGAATCAGCGTGCTCGCTCGCTTCTGTTTCCTCTGTACAGTTGTCATACAACGCTTCTACCCTCCATTTAATGGATTTTGGTACCATACGCATCAACTACCAGGTGATTTCTATCCATAACTGAACTAATCATGAATCTCAAGGCAATCGTGAATGAGGCCCGCCGTCGAAAACTGATTTTTCTCAAGCTGTATCGTGAATTGAAACGAGAGGTAAAAATGAGTTTGATCTTCATCAAATTGTACTTTGATTTCAGTGCAATCTGCCTCCAGAATACAACGAAATGGTTCGAGGACTGGCATTGGAGCTAGAACCACTGATTGTCCATCTGAAATCCATGGAACCAAGGGATAGAGATAGTCTTTTGGTGAGAACAAAAGAATTGCAATCATTCAGTGATGATTCTGATTCCAGGAAGCCACTATTCTCAACCACAAGTTGGTTGCAAAACTTCAGGAGAGAATTGACAAGTTGGATGAAATGAAGAAACGATTTATGTAGAAGAATAGTTTTCATTGTTGAATGAAGGATTTACTTTAGAGATTTATTGGGATTAATGTTATTTAGTAGGGGACATTGTTCGTTAGGGATTTGTGGCTTGGGCATGATTACGAAGACTCGTAGAATCCACGAAGTGTGTTTTCCTGGCGGACCTTCTCGGTGACCAGGGTGATGTTGCGAGTCATGTTTTGACCGTCGACGAGATGGTTCTAAAATGTTAATTTTTGATTTGAAATGGTTTTAGATATATGAAATTCAGTTCCCCCTCGGCATAGTCTTACAGACATGAGTTTTAAAAAACGTAACAACATCATTCCTAAAGGTCTCACCACCAGTCCAGCAACGTTGCCAGTGTTCATCTGCATGGTGATCACATTGATGTACCCAATAAGCTCCTCTCTGATACCCTCGACAATCGCGGAGGTCGACGGCGACGGACGTGCCTTCTGCAATTACATTTTTCTCCACTCAATGGGTTCATCGAAGCGCGGTGTTCTTAAGACGCTCACCACAACACGAGCAAACTCGTCGAACGCGTTGTTGAGAGCATCGAGCACTGGGTTGACTTGGAGCTCGGCGAGCTGGATCACGGAGTCGGCCATAGGAGCTGCGAGTTGGAAAATTGAAAAGATTGAGATTTCAAAGAAGGAAAATGAAAATGAAAAGCATATTTGAGAAGAGAAGGAGAAGCGTCATCATCATCAAATAAAGCAAAATCTCGACTAATGGGTTTTTTCCCCTTCATATTTATTTGTTTATTTTTCATATGCTTCTCTTCCCCCATTACGTATCCATGAGTGACATTTCAAAATAAGACAATTAAACCAAAAACGAAAAAAGAAAGATCCTTCAATCTCGAGAAAAGCTTTTTTGGGCTATAGAGGAAGAGCTACTTCAGTAGTAAAAAGTGACTTTCCTACAATATAAAGCGGAAAAAACAGCCAATAATAGGGAACTTCCAGTGAATAAGAAGGAAATTGAATTGGATTGTGACACCTCACAAAAAGAGAGTGAACATCTTCAGAGCGAAATGAGTTAGGGTAATGAAATTGAAACTGAAAAAAAGGCGGGGAAAGGCAATTGCAGATGTAGTTCTAGGTCGCGTTTAATGAAAAGGGTTCCGAGTTTCCATTAGCTGCCTTTTAGAGAAACTAGAGGGAAAATCGGTAATCCGGAAAAACATGTATAGCTTATTGCACTCTTGCTCTCGCCGCGGGGACACCGGCAGTGTGAGAAACTTGGGCCACGGCGCCAACGGGTTCACGTGAATATTCTATGAGTGCGCGAGACAAAACAGAAGGTTCAGCGCTGGGAAATGTCTGATTAGTATACTTTTGGTGGAGATTCATTCATTTCATTCAAGAGTAAAAGAGCAGAGAAAAGGGGAAAGAAGGGGAAGGAGGGATCCGAGGGAATTCTGAATGTCCTCCTCCAGCGTATGGACTGACATTTCCCTTCATTCCGGTTACTCATTGGACGGAAGTAGCAGGTAATTATAGACTATAATGAAATGAGATGATAACGAGATTTCTCATGGGGGTATGTACGATTGGAAGTAATCATATGGTCATGTGGGGAGAGAAAGCGGTAGTTATTGAGATTGGGCGGCAGCATTTTCGTTGGCGAGAGCAGTGGCAATCTCGTTGTCGGTCCGTTTGATGTACTGAATGGCGATACGGGTGGCTTTGATGGCAGGTAGAAGGTGGTTGCGGATGATCTGGAATATGGCGTTGGTTGGAGGGGTCTGGAAGGGGATTTGGGAAAAATAGAATGCACTTTTGTCTGTAGATTAAGAAAATGTGAGTTTAACATCTAGATTAGTTGAGGATATGGGGAAGGCAGGTTAGGCCCAAGTGTCTTTTAGAAGATTTCTCGTCCAGGGCATAGTTTTTTTTTAGTTCTAACTTCATGTTTTCAGTAGAGAAACTAATTTAATGCATCTAGAGTTGTTTGGAAGAAAGATCTACTTGTCAAAATTAAACTGGACACTCAAATTTTGAAGAACTACGATCCCAGCATAATTTCAACAAGGAAATGCATGTATGTATGAAAAAGCTTCTGACCAAAAGTATTACACCAGAAACGGCTTGAAATTGTTTGAAACTAGTCCGTTTTAGTGAATATCTTTGCGATTTCGATACTTTTAATCCTATTTCTGTTGAGACAACGATTGAAAGGCTTCTTTTAAGGTTTCAACAATCTGCAACGTACACAATTTGAACTCTTGGCTCTTTCCAGATCTGGTGTAGGAAGTCCCAGACCATGTTCATATACTGGGGAGGTGTACATGTGTACATAGGTGGAATTATTGTCAAAATGTTCTACCATCAGGAGTCACAAAAGAACGTGAACCAAGATTGTGCTCATTCACGCTTGAAGGGATCCACGTGGCTAGTGTACCTGGCATTTGTTTCATTTTTCAGAATGAATGACGTCTACCTGATTCTTAATAGTTGGAGCATATTGCAACTCTCAACTCCCTTTCGACTAGTCCACTTTTCAGTCCCTCAACAAATCTGCCCCCTTCACTTCAAGACACTCATCTGTTGTCTCCCACAGTACCAGTCGCCGCGCGGCTCCACTTATACAATTGCACTTTCAGGTCATTTTTCATCCATCTCTCAGCGCATGCGCGCTCTTCCTCTCTCCCCATCTCACACGCTATATCGGGAGCCACCAATTATAAAAGGATTTTCCCCCGCCAATTTGCTAGCCCCTCACCCGAATCGTAAAAACATTGCGAAATTGTCTGTAAGATGCACTTACGATGCTTCTCTCGTCTCCATGGACGCCGATGATTTTGCGTGGGATCTCGACGACGGAGCTGGCCGCGCTGGACTGGATCTGGGTGAGGATGAACTGTTGGGCCGGGGTCCAACGGAACATGCGGTTGCGAGCGTGGACGCGGTCGAACTCGTCGAGAAGTTCGGAGTAGATGCGGACGGAGTCCTGAAGGGTGGGAGTGGAAATGTTTTTCAAAAAAAGTGGGAGAAATTACCTCAGCACGAGCGAAATGGTAGGTGATCATGGTGAGAAGAGGTGAAGTTGGGTAGCTGCAAAGTCGAGAGAGCTCTAAAACTTATTTCTGTTTTTTTTCTACGGCAAACAAGATTCATGACCGTTTTCAATCAATGCAGAACGAGAATGATAAGCGGAAACGTTTTTCTTGTTCTCGCGGCGCACAAAAAACGCCGAGAAATGGGAGAAAAAATGGGAGAAAAATGACGAGAAGCGCACGAAAAACGCCTTTCAAAGGCACTAAGGGCGAAATCGATATTGTGTGGAAGCGGGAGGTCCTGGCGGAGGAACGAAAAGGAGACGCATAGAATGGAGAGACAGCTGTCGCTCACAAGGGCAATGTGAACGCGTTTTTTTTGGGGAGCGGCCAAACGGGAGGTAGTAAGGAAATGCAGATGTCTTGTAGGGAGAAGGTATATGATTTTGAAGCTGAGAATATATGTATATGAAAATGTCAAAGATATATGAGTCACATCTTGAAACGCTCCAATGAGTAATCTCATGCCATTTTGAATTTTCTAATTAGCTCGCTTTTGCTTTTCAGATCCAAAGCTTCTATTACTCGTTGCCATTTGATCTTTGCAGTGGCGCCAAAACAAAAAACCTTGACCCAGTTCACAGTTCCCAGTTCCCACTTTACTTCCCCCCCCCCCCACTATCGCCGGCTAATCGGGCGCCTCGTTTTTCAACGAGATAAGAAAAGTGACGCAAACATAATCAGACAGAACGGCGAGCCTGGTGATGGTGCAAGTTTATTTCGGTTTAGGAAACAATGTGGGATGATGAAAGGGTGCATAGATAAGACAGATATACAGAAGAGGGTTGCAGATGGTTGCAGGTCGATTGTATGGATGAGTTGGTGGATTAGGTCTCCGGGTGCAGCTCGGAGATTTGGGTGGTGAGGTAGAGAGTGTAGCGCTTCAGCATCACTGCGCCGGTCTGAAATTCAGAAAATTTGGCATAGGCGGAGCTAGAGAAAGAGCAAGAGAAAAAACAGCTTACCAAGACCTCGTCGAGCTTGATCTTGTCCAGCGGCTGGCAGCGGTTCTTCTTGGCGAGGTCGAGCTCGCGGTTCCACTCGTTGAGCTCGTTCTCCAGCTTTTCCGTCAGCGGCTTCTTGAACATGTCGAGCTGCAAAACCATCCTTTTCTCTACCCCTCCCACACTTCTCTTACCATCTGCCCGAAGAGCTTGGTCTCCTTCTGAAGACGGTAGTCGGAGCTGCCGAAGCACGCGAGCACGGTCTGCAAATGCCCCAGCTCTTCCTGCAGTCTGCACATCTACAAAAACTCACACTTTGATTCTCAAGACGCGAGCTGATCGTCGGCGGATTGCTAATATCGGGCACCTCGGCGGGCAGCACCGGCACGCCTTGGTGGGTGGGGCAGCCCACCGGGGCGGTAAGAGTGTAGCGGCGGAGGTAGATGGTCATGGTCTAAAGAATGCGAGTTGAGGGAGAGGAGACAAGGAAAAAATGGCCCCCAAATCAAGTCATATCACTTGTTATCAGATGAAAAGTGGCTTTGAAATTGGAAGTAAGAACTGATAAGGTGTGAGTGGCATGTGTGGGGGTATAACCATCCATCGAGAGCAGAAAAGGGCATAATGACAGGTGTGAAATGTAGCGGGGGGGATTTTCGAGAACAAATGGAATTGAGAGTAAGAAAGTTTGATATAAAAGTGTGTCAAGCTCTGATTGCATATATTCCCTATAGTACCGCTTGAAAAGGTTATGACTCTAATCAAAAATCTGAATGGGAAGTCATGCTCTTTCCGTTATCCTCAACTGCTAATTAGAGCTCCAACATTCCGGTTGGATAAATGTCATGTACCCAATCCTCAAGAGTAAAAACTAAATTGTATTCTAATCCCCTCATACCTCGGGTTTAGAGCCGTAGAATAGAATTTAACCGGGCACTACAAAAATGAAAACCGCAACAAAGTTAGTCAAAAATAGATTAGAAGATTCTGACTTGTGCCGTGTTACTCATCGGATTTGAAACTTATTGCACTTCCACATCACTAAACTCTAGGTGAAATCTCTCCGGTAACCGGGGTCATTTGCGCTTCTATGATTTTGTTCTAAATTAAATCTAACTCATCAAAATAACTGACGTCTTCTACTACCTAGACTCTCTTCTGACCTCAAGAAAAATGAAAAACTGGAAGAAGTGGAGAGTGACGAAATGTCAGTTATATAGCCTCTAAGTGGGAGGAGTCAATGAAATAATCGAGAGCGCGATGGAGAGCGCATGTCGCTCCTTCGATACTAATTGGAATGTTCTTTGTGAGTTGTAATGAGGATGTGAAAAATGAAAAATGAAAAATGAAAGCTGCGTAGGTTGATTGGTATGAAAAGGAGAAAATTGAGCGGGAAACGGGGGGTCAGAGGAGGAGTTGGTTGGAAATGAGTCTTCGCGCCGGAAACCGAGACGCTTCCTTCTCGCGGGGTCGCGCAGCTGTTGAACACCGGTTACAGCCCCTTGAAAGTGCAATTTTTTCGCGGCCTCAATGAGGAAGTAGTAATTGGGATGATAAAAAAGAGCGCAGATTACTAGAGCCAAAACAAAGTTCTACAACACTTGATTAGCCGACGCTATCAAGCGTGTACACAGATCTCTGACCTGCGATTATGAGTCAACAATGACAAGAATATGTTTATTCATTCCCGGAAATACAAAGAACATCAAGAAGAACAAAGGAAGTTTGCAAAATAGTTCATGGAACATAGAAATACCAATTTATGAGTCACCCATTTGGTTGTCGTTGTGAAAATGTTGAAATAAAGAAATTTACATAGTTTTTTGTTTCTTTTTTATAGAAAAAATGATACATTCTCCTTTCTAAACGTTCTCCGGCGAGCCGAGCGAGAAAACCAGATTGTCGATCTTCTTGGCCACCACCCAAAGCTCGCGAGCGTACGTCTGAAATAATTGGAAAACGATAATGGAAGTCGGCTCCTGTATGTTGCTATTTTCGACACACCTCCGCATTGCTGTCCCGCGGCAAGTGGGCGCACATTTTGATGATGTTCTGTCCCTGGTAGCCCAGCGAGATCACCTGACGGAACGCGGTCTGGTTGTTGGCGGTGGAGAGCTGGAATTAGGAAATGAGAAGGGATGTTGGGAAATGGGATGGAGTGAGGGGAAAGGGGATGGTACCGTATCAGAAGCATCCTGCATCGAGTTGAGGAAGATGGCTTCGGCGACTTTCATCTCTCCGAGGCCGGTCTGCAAAACTACACGTAGATGGGTCTTGCAACGACAACACAATTCGATATATTGCTCTTCCGGTTAAAATTTGAGGATACTTTTTGATCTACCCTCTTTTTTGACCTACTTACTTCTTTGTTTTGATCTACTAGCTCTTTTTGGACCAACAATCGGTTTCTACGAGCCTTTTTGAGCTATTAGCGCGTTTTTGATCTACCATGGATTTTTCTGATTTGTCTGGCCTTTTTTGATCTACCAGGCCTTTATTCGATCTACCAGCCCCTTTTTTGATCTACCAGACTCATTATTCGACATAAAAGAACTTTTTTGATCTACCAGCCACTATTTTGAGCTACAAGCCGCTTTTTTTGATCTACCAGCCCCTTTTTTGATATACCAACTTGTTGTTTTGATCTATCAAGACCTTTTTCTGATCTAAAAGGGCCTAGTTTTGATTTGCATGTCCCTTTTTGATCTACTAGCCCTTTTTTGACCTGCCAAGCCCTTTTTTTGATCTACCAGTTCCTTTTTTCGATCTACCAGCCCTTTTTTTAACATACCGCTCGACGAAAAGAAGAACACATAAGAGAAAGCCAAAGAAGTCACACAAATAAAACTTTTTCTCCAAGTTTGGAAACGTAAGCCACTCGAAATGTGTTGCCAGCTCTTTTGATTTTGAACTGAACATGGAAACTGCGAAACAAAACACACTTCCCTTTCCGACTTCCTAAAATTCCCAATACCAAAGAACACACACACATACTAAATGATAAATCACGCATTATAAAGTAGCACCGCTCCCTTATCAGTGTATTGATTTGTAATTTCAACTTTTTTCGTACTTGTCAACCTTTGACCCCCTCCCCCGCTGCTAATCTCCCCGCACAAGAAACTGAACTATTGAATCACCAAATGAAGCACTTACAGTCAGCTCGAACGTCTCGTCGATGAACTTCTGGATCGTTGTGCTCATGGTGCAACTACAGTGAAGTGGCACGAGACAATGAATGTGCGAATGAAGTGCTGCCAAAAAATGATAATTGAAAGTGTGCAATAGAGAAATGGAGGTCAGGGCAAGGTCAATCAAAAAGACAAATAAAGATGTTCAATTTATTTCTTCTTTCCCGCAACTTTTTTTCCTCTCGACGTTCTTGTCGCTGAAATTGTGTCGGTTTTCATTGAGGGAAAGAAGATGCTCCTTTCAAGCCGCCAAAGCAAAACGCATTTTTGCTGTGTTTTGTTGTGCGACGGATATTGAAATGTGGAGGCGTAAATTAGAAGGAATTATGAAAAAGCGTAGACATGATTTTTTCACTTTACGAAAGAAAGAATGGAAACGAAATACGAAAACGGTCTTTTTAAAAGCGATGGGAATGTGGGAATATGTGGGCTTTTATACATGCCACGTGGTCTTAGAGATCGAGACGGTTGACTCATTGTGTTATTTGATTTTTGGAATTTGCAAACAATAACAACAACAATAAACATGTCTGGGATAAATTTAAAAGTTGAGAAAAGTGCCACGTCATCAAAAATGGTAGTTTTTCCTCTTTTTATGGAGGAGAGGGGGAGGGGAAGAAAAGGAGGAATGGGAAAAAATAGCTGGAAAAAACAAAAAAATAGAATTCCGAAAATTTTAGATTCCTGAAAGTTTGATAAAATAACGGCAATAGAATATGGAATATATGCATATAAATATATTTATTCACCTGAAATCATACAACTTTTATTGTTTTATTGGTTATGGCGTTTCTCCGTTTTCTATCAGTGAATTCGAAGATCACTGGAATACATAAATGATCGATACCAACTCAAGATCAGAGTATTTAGGAACAGAAAAGAAAAAAGTGTATTGTCGAGCAGGTGCACGGTGTCTGCGCAGGAACTGACGGCAACTTGCACAGAAATGGGAAAATTAATGCTGTTTTCTTGAGTTTTACATGATTTGCGTTAAATATGAGACCAGAAGGCCAAATGTTGAGTTTTTGAACCAATTTTTCCTCTGAATGATACAAATCGCTATAAAAACTCAAAAAAGCTGTGAATTCCAGTGGAGTGATGTTGCTGATGTTTAAAAACTGCACCAAAAGTAGGAAAACGTCCACAAAAACGTCGAATCAGGCTAAGAAGTACCATGAAGAAGATAATAGTGCTAAATCTGTCAAAATTGACTTAGAAATGGAAGAAATATGCTGTAAAACATGATTGATTGTTGAAACAGTTCACTTCAAGCGTATCATCTACAGTTTTAGTTTTTTCTAACAGAGTTCCTCAAGAATGTCCATTTTTTCACATGTATTGAGGTGGAATTTATTAAAAATCATATTTTTTGTTCCTTATATCAAAATTAAAGCATAAAACGAGGAAAAAAGTCAGAAAACTTTACCATTTTCCAAATTTACATCGTCAATTGTTCTTCTCAATTCTAAAGCATCATTTTGTTGAATGACCGTGATTTCATCTGGACTATTTACTGTTTTATGTGGTTTCCATTAGTTCACCCTTGAAACTCGGAAGAATTTTTACCCCGACCAACTTCAATTTTTCTCCTGCTCCATCACAATAGATCTCTTTCCAACCTAAACCAACACGATTACTCATTTTGCCACTTAACCTGTTGTTGCCCTGTAACTGACTCATTTTTGCCATCATCCATTTCAAAATCTCTCCCTCCTCTCAACTCCCCCCAAAAATAGATTTGTGTGTAGAAGCGCAGAGGCACAGGTTTTATTGATGCATTTTTTGGTCTTCTGTTGACATTCCTCCTATTATTCGACCGTTTTTTATGTGCCGAGGTCGAGTAGAAGTTGTGCTATTTCCGCTAACAACATGCTAATTCCATACGCCTGTGTGACTTCTTTGATGCTTTTGAGCACGTTGTTCAGTGCAATCTCATTATTCACCTACGGTAGGAAAGAGAATTGAAAGCTAACCAAAAAGACGGAAAAGGTTATGTTTTCCAGGATGGGCTACCATCTACCCATTCAATCCGTACTACCCATTTGCGTCGGATGAGGAGATTTTGGTTGGGCTCGTGCCATTTGACTCGGTGAGCTTAAGAAAAGGGGAAGAAGGGGGGAGGAGGAAATTTATAATTTCAGGACGCATTTGGGTGGCTCGTCGCTACCAGTGTCTTCATGTACCTCAACTTCACATGCTGTCTGTTTTGCTTCATTATTTGTGTCGCAGGGATACTGTAAGTGGAAGAAATAGGTGTTTTGGTGGCTGGTAGCTTCAGGAACGAAGCCGGTCTGAAAAACCAGAAGAAAAGTGAAAAATGTTATGTATTAGACTATAGGAACTGAAATGTATGGTGCTTCATAAGAGGCAAGTCGAAGACATTATATCTTCAGAATTAGACCGAATTTAGAAAGAATAACTTTAGATTCCCTTTTATCGTATTAAAAATAGCCCACAGGCTCATTTTCATAAAACTCTCAGCACCCAACATCAGTTAAACTCTTGCGAAATACCCTTACATCAGTATCATCACAAACCACAAACCACCTTGACATTTTCAGCCTCTTTATGCTCCGTGGTGACTCTCGCTACCAAAAGTTTGTCTTTGTGGTCCTCATCGGCGCTACTTTCCTTGCTGCCCTCTTTGGAGCAATTGCCTTTGTGATCTTTGTGGCTTCCTACAGTACCTCTCTCGAGGAAGCGTTCCAGGCGGAAGTGACGGTAGGTCAAAAGGCGCGCAAATCATCATTTGTACTTTCCAGATCGGCTACTCACCCTTCCTGGATCTCATCGGTTTCCTGGCAGCGATAATTGCAACCGGTATCTCGGCGTTTTTTGCCATCGCACTTTTAAATCCTAACGAGAATAATTCGTAGTTTCTGTATCTCTCTTTTTTTGGCGATGTGTTTGAATAAATGATAAGAAAAACATTCACTATTGGTTTTCACCATCGTTCTTGATATCTCTCCATCCACAGATCCAGTCGGGAGGAGGGGCCGGTGTGGGGGTAAGTGAAAGAGAAGAAAAAGGATAAAGATTGACATTTAATTGAGAAAGAGAGAGAAAAGCCCGAGATTCACCTTTTCTTTCCGCTCCAACAAACTCTTTCGCCTTTATCGTTCGCTTGTATTCACATGAAGATTCGCTGATTGTATTTTCTTCGTACACATGCACTTTTCCTTACTGTTACTATGTGTGTTGCCCTTATCAGTTGGCACCAAAAAAATAAAGTACAAAGCTGTGGGGAGCTCGGATGACAAGCACCATCAGTCTCCATGTCTTTGGAATCAGACTAAATGTGAGTTTTTGAAGTTTTGTTTTTGCTTGCTATTTGCTTTTTGCTTTTCCTCCACAAATCATCATATTCCCCCTTATTGACAAGTAGAAATCAATGATAAATCCGGTCCTCGATCTCGGCGAAAGTAATTAAATGAAATATATGGGCATCCCGAAACTATTCCCTTATGTCTTCTCCACTTGTTTTCTATGTTTTGTATCCATTGTCATCCAAGACCTGACCTTAAGAAATCCGAATCAAAAGTCCACGGAAAAGAGAGATGTTTCGATGGACGCAAGATCAGTGTCATTCCACTTCCGCAATTCACTTTTTCTTTCAGCTTGGTCGCATCCTTATCAAAGTATTACGGTAGAATGCTGCGATGAGGAGTTGGGGAAGTTGATTCACAAAACTATCAATGAAGGTGGCAGGGACTCAAAGCTAGGGGACCTGGCAAAGGTAACTGCGATGAATGGAGGGAAAAGTTCTGACTAAGAGAGTCATGATTTCAGTTCATCCAAAGAAGATCTCAATTGTATTACCACATGAGTTTTGAGACCATCATTTCAAAAAGAAACTTTGCGATATCAAGTCATTACCATGGATCTCATTCCTGTCGGGTTTTCGATGGTGTTCAGTACTATTTGGTGTATGAGACTCCAGTACAGGTAAGTAAAGTTGTGAAAATTTGAAAAGTTGGCGATGAATTTGAAGTCTTCACTAGTAGTTTTGATAACTTAGGAGTTTCCTGGTTGTCAGAAATTCTGAAATAAGTTATACAGCTTTCAGTATTAGAAACACAGACCAATATTCCAGTTTTTGACAAAATAGAGCTCATTTTCTAACTTTTTGGCTACTTTTTTCATTAAATCTGCCCGCTTACTATCAAAATCACAAGTACCAGTCATTTTTCTCCCATTTCAAATGCTTCTTTGACTCCAACCTTACCGAGCTATATATCCTGTAAATATACCAATATATTCATTTCCAGTATGATCCGTTCAACCTACAAACCGAAGACTATCTCTCCTCCATTGACTCATCTGACCCACTTGGCAGCACCAAGCCCGCCAACTCACGTGGTGACTTCCCTGACATCAGAGAAGACGCAACTGCCGGGGAAGACCTCTCCATCCAACCGCCCATTGATAGTATCCTACAGTACCCCAACCGTTTCGCGTGGCCAGATCCAGGTAGACTCTAGTTGTCTAACAACCGTTCCTTTTTTCTCTAGACGAAGAAGTCTCGAAACGCATCCTTCTCGCGGAACAAAAAGCCATTCAATCAATGAACGAATTGATGGAGTCTGTGACGGAGATATCAGTGATGAACTCTGCTGTCAATTCGAGTGAAGCGGTGAATATCACCGAGATCGAACTGCCGAATCCCTCGCCGATTCCGCGTATTTTTGCAAACTTGAGAGAGAAGGATCGGCTGCCTGAGGGAACGCACTGCGAGGAGAAGAAAAAAGATGGTTGGTGTCACTTTTGATTGATACTGATTTATGACACGTATCAAACTCATCGAAACAGTGTTCTTTCCATGACATTGATGTTTGTCAATTGTTTCATTCCGAGGGAACCGTTAATTTGATTAGCTTTATCACCCTCCTTCATTCTTACCAAACTACGATTCTCCAGGCAACAAATGTTGCGATGGACGACTAGCTTCCACAATGAGAGATGCGATGCGACAGATGGCCACGTCTCCGGATTTCGGTCACGGGAAGGAAGGCGTCATTGCGGCTGTGAGGGCAGTCCAAGTGTTCAAATCAATTATTGCCCTTTTAGGAACTCCAACAAAAAGTGCAGCAGCGGTTCAAGAAGTCGTACGAGGTGATTGTGTCGCGGGATGATTTTGTGGTGGCCTCGTGGGCGCAGGGAGAGAGTTTCTGCAAGTATGAGAACAAGGGATTCTATATTTTGGCGTATGCTACTCCGAGACAATATGACATTGATGAGAAGGAAGATGAGAAGAAATTAGCAGCAACTTCGGATAAAGAGCCATTAGGCTCCAATATGACAATGTTCGAGAATGAAGCTCCATGGCACGTGGAGTTGAGGTTGGAAAGATCAGGAGAGCGAGCAGGCTACCCAGTAGGATCTCACTGTACAATGGCAAGAACAGGTATAGACACTTTATAGTTCTCCAGTTAACCTTAAACTTGAAAAATTTCCAGGATCAAAATGCTGCAGTCTGATACTATTCAATGCGATGAAAACGGGGTATGATAATCATGTCGCGACATCTAATTTCGACCCATATGACATTCGAAACATATCAAAAGCTGTGCAATGGAATGTGGAGGAAGTGCTGCAACACTCCGCGGAAGTGATTGTGTCACTGGATGACTTTGCCTATGCCTCCTACAACAATAACAACTACACCTGTAAATATCGTGTTGATAAGTATCACATTCTTGCCTACACCACACCGAACCACAACATTGATGACTATGATGAGATGGCCCTTTATAAAATTGACGGAGAACCTGAAGCACAACTCGTTTATCCTACAGTCATTGATAGGACTGCAAACCGAGTGCCCATCCAGCAGACCATGGCTCCTTACTGGACTACCCCTGTCCCAATGCCCACGCAGATCTACCAGCCGCAATACCAACAGCAGCCGACCCAACAGCCCATGTACATGCAGCCGAACATGATGCCAATGTCGCCGATGTACTCTGGTTTTCCGCAGTATCAGCAATACCCGGCCCAAATGAATTACAATCAGTACCAGGGATATCCAGTTCAACAACCACAGTTCAACCCATTTGCCGGTCACATTCGCGGGAAACGACAAATTGGGGCATCCCCGGTAAGAAAAACATGATCTTTTAAAGGGAAGTGATGTTTGTTATCGTTTTACAGTATCCCATCCATCAAAATGTGTACAATGACATTGGAAGTGCAAAACCGTTCAATTGTCCGGCTGGGTTGACGGGGCTATCAGGAATGGCTTGTTGCGATGGAGGATTGCAGTATGAAGCTAGCAAGACTATAGATCAAGCAAAGCAAGAGCCAGATTTTGATAAGCATAACACCAGGAATCTAGCGAAGGTAGAACTATCTCCCAGAACCAGTAGACCACATTCAATCTTCAGCTCATGACAAGAGCAGTGCAAAAGCGATTCGGAACAACATTTGAGTCCATTGTGGCTCAAGCTGACTTCACCTGGGGAACCAATAAGTTCAATGGACGAACGTGCAAGATCGACTCTGATGGTTACACCGCCTTGACCTACCAGTCCAGCTCCAAACCTCCACCGCCAACTGACTTCCTTGATATACCCAACGATCCGACCCTTGGTGGACCCACTGGTAGTAGCGGCGGTGGTGGCGGCGGCTCTGGAGGCAATGGTGGAGGCGGTGGCGGCGGCGGTGGAGGAGGAAGTGAGTTATATTTACTGTCTTAGCTTTTTGATCTCAACCGAAGTGTATCATTCTTCCAGGCGGTGGCGGAGGCAGTGGAAGTGGCGGAGCAGGAAGTAGTAACTCTGGCGGCGGAGGTGCCGGTAATGGTGGTGGCGGCGGTAATGGCGGCGGAGGCAATGGAAATGGAGGCGGTGGCGGTAATGGAGGCGGTGGTAATGGAGGTGCTGGCAATGGCGGTGGAGCTGGCGATGGACAGGCTGGTGGAGGTGGAGCTGGAAATGGTGCTGGCGGAGGAGCTGGAAATGGTGCAGGAGGTGGCGCTGGAAATGGTGCAGGCGGAGGTGGCTCAGACTTTGTGAGTTGAACACCCCTAAACTGTTACAATCTGTATTCCAGGGCGCCGCTGCAGCTGCCGCAGCCGCCAGTGCAGACTCCTCCAACTCGGCAGCGGCTGCCGCTGCCGCAGCAGCCGCGGGAGCCGGAGCCTGCTTCTCTCTGGACACCTGGGTGACGACACCGGCCGGCAAACGACGAATGGATCAGATCGACATTGGGGATTATGTGCTTACGGCCAATCTGGACGAAGTAGGAGTTTAAAATCCTTTTCAAAACCTTTGAAAATCTTTTGCAGACTTTCTACACACCAATCACGTTATGGATTCATCGTGAGCCTGAGAAGGTGGAGGATTTTGTTACGATCATGACAGAATACGGGAAAATGCTCCGGCTGACCTCGCGTCACTTCATGTTCAGAAATAAATGTGGAAGTGGGTTTGGGCTATATTGGGAAGTGGGGGAGAGTGGGGAGGTCTAGTAGTGTGAATAATTGAGCAAAGTTCAACCCACTACAATCTACAGAGTCCTTCCAACAATACATCAAAGTGCTGCCCCATGATGCTGAAGCAGTCTATGCCTCTGATTTGAGAGTTGGAGATTGTGTGATAGTGATGTACAAGGAGAAGTACAGGCAACAAAAGATTGAAGAGATTAGCATTACCAGAAGAAAGGGAATATATTCTCCACTGACAAATAATGGTCGGATCATAGTTAATGACATGTTGGCATCATGTTATAGTGAAGTGTATCAGAACACCCTACAGACTACCTTTTTCTGGGTGAGAACCACTTTACTTGTAAATCGTGTTCAATATCCAAAACTTTTAGGCTTATGATCGACTCCGCAGCAAACTTTCTAACCTCTTCGGAGATTTTTATCATAATACGGTACTTTTAAATGATCGTTTCTCATCAATGATACTGTGTTCAGATCGAATTACCCACCGGAACCACATTATCCCATGATATCATGCATTTGGTGCTTCCCATGAGGAAATAACTGCAATTTCAATCCCAGAATAATAACGAGTTATATATTCCGATGACTTTAATAATTGTGTATTTCATAATAATGATAATAATTATACTATTCAGTTCAAATTCCGATGTTACCGTTTGTTTCAAATAGTTTTTAGTGTCAAACACGCTTCTTTTCAATGTGGTTTTCATAATAGTAGGCTAGTGTGTGATCCAATCAATGAATGATGATATCTGCTTGGTTCTTTTATTGTTAAAATGGTCAGGTTGAATCGGAATTCGAAGTCTGTTTGCTTCTGAATTAGTGGTTGTTGAATTTGAAGACGTCCGTTTCAACTTGTCCAGCTCTTGAAAGAGTTTCAGAATGATCAGGGACTGCGACGTCTTCCAATTGAACGGCTACTACTTGGAAGCCGTCACCCCTTCTGAGTTCCTAAATCTAACGTTGAACTGTACCTTGAAGACGTCGTATCTCCAGAATTGACTAAAATTCCAAAAATCTAACTTCAGAGTCTCAACCAGCATGAGATTTCCAACCAAATTCTCACTTTTTTTTCTTCATATCTGTCTCTTGCACTCTCCAAACCCCCCAAAACATACATATTAACACGAATAGTTTACTAGTTTCCACTCAAAGCACACAAGCAACATGGAGACACAAAATGAGAGAAAATCGAGGTTTCATGTTGTTTACTTCCTGGACGAGGGCAACATGCACTGAACTGGCGACAGGAAACAGTTGGAGAAGTCCTCGTCGATGCTGCGACGTTCCACGTCCGACTTCTTCACCAGCAGCCCGCGCTTCAGTCCCATTTGCGTTTGGGCGCCGCGATTTCTGAAATCCATGTATTTGTGAGGCTGATGATCACTATGATCAATGAAAAATGCAGAAGCAAAAGGTGCGGATTAGAGAGTGAAAACAGTGAAAACTCGAAGCGTACCTCATAAGCAGACGGATGAGCGCGTCATTTGATAGTCGCTTCTGGATGAGCTGATCTTCTTCTCTCGAAACCATCGGGATGGCATCGACGAGCAGCATACAGGCAAGAATCGCCACCAATAATTGCCAAAGTTTGGAGCTCATCGTTGGGAATGGAAAAATCGAGTCCCAAAGTAAAGGGGAAAAATATAAAATGAAAAGTTGGGTAGAAAAGGAGGGGGAAACCTTGAGTGGGGCGTGGCCTATTGGTCCAGGTAGGAGTGGGAGGCGGGGAAAGGCATGAAAATCTGATGTGGAGCTATTTCACAGTACAATGAACTCGAACAATGCGGCGAAAATGGGGTGGGGGCCCACGCAAGACTTTATGTCCTTTGCAAAATGTTAATCCGACCATGTGCAAATGTGTTCATCTCCACCTTGGCTCCGGGGGCTCTTTTGTTTCGTAAAGAGTCATCTGATGGGGGGAAAAGAAGCCACGTCACTTCTAAGTGTTACTTCTTTTTTCTTTCTTTACTTTTACGTTTTTGAAAAGGTTAGCATCTGTTCTTTGAAAAACAGCCGCCAAAAATCTGAAAATCTACATAAATTTCCATGTTTTTCCAGCCATTTTCTTTTTGAGAAGCTACAACAAATTTAACGCCTTGAACACAAAAGGGAGATAGTTGAACCCAGACCTGTTTCATTGGTTATTTTTGCTTTTTCAGGTACATTGTACCTGTCAAAAATGTGCCATGCATTAATTTAAAGTCTCACACGTCACCTTTCGCGTCGAAAAAGTTTATTTGAGAGCTGCTGAGAGGAAAAGGACCCATAAATATAAGGCTTTCGAAGAGAAAATCAATTGGAAATTCAACATATAACGGGCAAGACAACATCACAAAACTGACAAGAAGATATGGAGTTAAGTGGAAAGGTTTTGAGGTGTTTAAAAGTCCGGAACTCGAGTGAGGGTCTCCACGTCTGGAATTAGGGTATTGTTATGTTGTTTGCTTTGCTATACACTAGGCAACTTCTATGTTCCTAATGGTTACTGGTTCCTTTTTTAGCTAATGGGAGCCCCGATGGAGCAGTCACATCAAATATGTGGCCACAGAAACAACGATTCCAAGTTGATCGTATAGTTCAACCCAAAGTAAAGTACATCCTCAAAATACCCCGTTCCAACTCGGAATCCAATTACACCCTCACATGCCCTTAACTCACAATCGCCAGAGATGACGTTTTCAAGGACCAATCCGACAAAGCTCTTCTTCTCCGGCGCGTCGCTCTTCTTTTCCGGCTCGAAATACCTGCAAAATATACGTTTTTGCATAGGTAATATTGTTTTGGGGGGAAGGAGGGATGAAGTGATGGGGGAACACAAAAGAGGAGAGTTAAAAATGTTGAGCTTTGTGACTCATCAGCTTTCACAACAGTGCCTTATAGGAAAGGTACCAAATTTAGCACCGAAAGCTATCCATGAAACTTTTGAATCATCTAATGTTACTTTCAGTTTTCAATCAAAACCCGGACCTCCTGCACATTGTCCGCAAGTCTTACCGCCGGGAACCACACCTACACATTTCGCGGTTTTGGGACCCCCCGCAGGGTCATTTTCAGAAATTTTCAGGTCTAGTCACCTTTAAATTAACGCTATCAACTTCTAAATTAGTTAAATATGACCGCAGCAAATAAGAGTCTTAACCCAGAATTGGGCTCATTCTTATGGATGGGGACAGCTGTAGGGTCCGCTACTCACAGAGATTCCGACAGACCCACAGAATTTGTTCGTTAGTAAAAGCATAGAATACAGAAACCTGCATGCCGTTTGACTGACGATGTACAACTGATTCTTATGTTTCACCCGAAAACGCTTTCCCCTGGTCCCTTGTTGCCTTTACATCACTTCGAACATTTCAAAAACTTGTTACAAGTTGCGATGGAAGCCGTGTTAACACCCAAATTATCTTCTTATCCGGGTTTTTGAGCTGTTTTTGAATCATGAAAGCTTTTGAATCATTGACTCATTTCATCTCCACAATTTTAATCCTTCTCGAAAGACCAACGACTTACCATCCCATATGCTTGCTGCAAACTTGACAGAGGCAGATCGTCCACTTGTATCCCGGGTACCATGTGGCGGCGGATTGCGGCTGAAATAGTCGACCGATTAGGAAAGCTTATGGTTTACACTTGCGGCTATTTTCAGATCTATTGGTTTAGATGATGTGATAGTGAGGAAATCTCATCGGATTGAATCGGATCAGGTCAGGATCAATTCTTAAGAACGAGAACTAGAAGGATCATGTGTATTTTTGAAGTCGGCGTAAGATTTGTGGGAATTCGTTGGTTTTCGTTGTATAATGTGTTTGGGAAAGTGGAACAGCTTTATTTGGATGAAGTTATGAAGTTGGCATCAGAAATAAGAATTGAAAGCAGTTGATTTGATCAAAATAGACTCGAAATGCAATGCAAAGTCAGAAAACTCTTGAATTTAACGATTTATGTTCAATTTACAACGATTTTCCTCTAAAAACTCTACTTCTTCTATCAACTTCCTTACACATCCCTACTCCAGACGAAAATCCTACAACCAGATCAGTGTGTAATCGCATATCACTATTATTTCACTATTCCCATCAAAAATAAATCTTTTTTGATCCTTAAGCAGCTAAATTTAGTCTTAAAAACGTCAAATTTCCACATTTTTTCTGATTTCCGAATCACGTCTAATCTTTTTGTGACGCTTTTAACGCCATTTTCATCCTTTGCTCTAATCCGATGAATCAAAAACGCCTTTTTCTATTCTTCCTGGTCCAAAATGAAACGCTCACCGTTCCATGGAAATGCAAATGTGCGGTTTTGGCGCCGAAGACGTGGAATTTGTGGCCTTCCGGGTTGGTCAGCACGTGGACTTTTGTCGTTTTTCCGACCAATGGGAAGTCGTATTGGTACTCGAGCTGTCCTTCATCCACTCCGGTCACATTGATCAGCTCCGATTGTCTGGTGATGGTTTTTCCACATGTTCTGCAGATGAGCTCTCCGACGTGACGGGCGTCGACTGGAAAAATAGGCCATGAGACGGGGATAAGTGGAAAAAAAAGGAAAAAGCCAAGGAAAAATTCGAAAAATTCGATTTTTCTTCGGTTTTTCTCGAAAAAACAGCTGAAAACTCACTTATCGCCACTAGAAACGTTGATAATAACAGGAACCACATCAAAATCCGATCGATAGTTGACAAGTGGACCCTGTGGAAAACAAAAGGTGGCACAGACACGGAAACGACACTCCACCCGAACACCACGCGCTGTTTAGCGACGTCGACAGTACTTTCTACCCCGGATTTCACAATTCTACTTTAGCAAAAACCAACATATTGAAGAATTTCAACAAAGCCTTTCTAAAAAAAATTTATTATATATAAATCAATCAATAAAAATCTCATCATTTTCATCAAGAAAAAGTTGTCAGAGGAGAGGGTGCAAATCATAGGGGGCGTACAGAATTTGTGTTGAAAGTCGTGACAAAAATGCTTGGTACAATAGGCAATAATCGTATTTTTCGGGGGGTGTGGGGTATTTGGAGTAAAGTGTAGTGTATAACACGAGCGTGAAAAAGTCGAGGTATCCCAGGGAGACTAAGCTTTTTTACAAAAAAAAGGGGGAGAGATTTGGAGATCAGAATTCGGTTTTTTTTTTGAGTCAAGGAATTCTTACTGTCAAGGTTCTGGGAGGTGTGAAAAGAGAGAAGGGGGAAGGGGGACGGGGGACCGAAGTGCTCACCGGCTAGCTTCGATGAAACTATTGTAAAAGCTGCAGCGTCTGTAAAGCCGGAACCAAGAAGAAAAGGCCTAAAGAGGATAAGCAAGGGATCACACAAAAATTGGGGGAGTTATTGCAAAGTGCGGTTATTGAACTTGAAAATATTGAAAAAACCAGGCAAGACTACCAAAAAAAGTTAAACAGAATCATCTTCTTTCTCCTCCTTCACTTCCTGCTCTGCATCCTCCTCTTCCTCCTCCTTCTGCTCAACCTTCTCATCTTTACTGATAAGCGTGCTCATATCCGCAAAGTTCGTTGGACTGCCACCAGCCGCCACCACTGCAGAATCCGAAGACTCCACTCCAGAAGAAGTCGACCCTGTTCCTGCGCCAGAACCCAGTCCAGAACTCTCCGTGGGTGTGGGCGACTGACTCCCTGGTCGGCTGCTGTTCGTATCCTCGGCCTTCAGGGGAGCAACCCCGGTGACCTCTGCAGTTGCTCCTGGAGCACCCGCCATGAACTGGTTGCGGAACGCATCCATGGCACGGGAGAGCTGCTGCACGTAGAGCATTTGCTGGGCGACTGGCGTGGCGACACCACCGAAGAAGAGGTTGAGGGCGTCCGCGTTGGCGGGGAACGTGGGTGTGACCGCGGCGATTGGCGAGGCACTGGTGACAGGGACCGATGGGGATTGCGAGCGACGATCCGCGTTGGCGATGCGCACTTGTTCACCTGAAAACAAAAAAAGTAAGGGATGATGAAGATGTAGTGCGATCAACTCACTGAGCAGATGAGCTGCGGCGGCTTGCTGGTTCAACGCTGCAAAGATGGCTTCTTGATTCAACATCATCTGATACGGATTGTCGCCGTTCGACGTGGGAATGTTGATGGGCGCCTGATAAGGGTGGTGGTGGGTGCTGCTGCGCTCCTGCTTCCTGTACTTGGCTCGTCGGTTTTGGAACCAGACCTGGAAAACAATTAGATGACTTCTTCTCTATATGACTAATGAAGCCAGACAAATTAGCTGTCATCCAGTTCAATCTTTTTGAGCTGAACTTTGAAAAAGTGCACGGTCAACAAAAAAGTTTGATGATTTCATTCTGATCAGGATTACTCTAAAGCGCTAATGTCCTTTTGATCTACTAACCATTTAGGCGAGTTAAGAAGTAGTACATAACAGATGTTTACCAATTGTCAATCTTCTTATCTGATTATGGCTCTCAATTAGAAAGTAACCAGCCGGTCGAGCTGCTAGCGCAGCTCTTCGGCTGGCTTTTTATGGGGCCTGGAACTCGCCTAAATGTCCCAATACACTTTCCCAATGAAAGCAAAAAAGTTTTGACTCGAAAAGAATCGAACCCCTGACCCTCTGCACACCATCCGCCCGCGTAACCGCCGGGACCACCCCCACACACTTGAATGGGCAGCGCAGGTGCGTACATGTGCACGCGGTTTTGGGCCCCCGCGCAGGGTCATTTTCAGAAACTTTCAGGTAAAGTACCCTTCAAATTAAAGCTATCAACTTCTAGATTGGACGGGCATCACCGCGGCACCAAATAAGGGCCGTAACCGAAAATTGGGCTCATTCCTATTTCTGGGGACTTCTCCAGGGTCCGCTACTCACAGATACACCGACAGACACACAGAATTTGTCCGTTAGTAATTAGAAAGTAATATGAGTAGATTAAACCTAATTATCGCCTTCCTGTGAGCACCCTCCCAACCTGTCCCCCCTCTCAAAAAAATGGGAGATCGCGTGAAGCGATAACATCGCGTGTTAACTCTAATTCCCCGAGTACTCATTTCGTGATATCGTGATTTGATATTGCTTAAGACATCATCATCACCATCAAATCTAATCAATTTTTAATCACATTTTACTACGGTAACTCACCTGAACTCGAGCCTCGGTGAGCTGCACCCGTGTCGCCAGTTCTTCCCTGAAAATTTTCATATTGAATGAAGAGAATAAGAATAAGAAAGGGAGATTTTTCAACCATGTAATTAGTGGGCTCGGAGAGCTCTTGAGCGATTGTCATTGCTCAATTAGGCTTGTCGCGCTCTCTTTGACCATTAATCGCATTGTTTTGAAGGCACAAGTCAGAGTAATTAATACGGGAGGTGCGTTGACATTTTGGGCCCGCACGCAACGACATTTGATATTGTGCATTATGAGTTGCAAGGTTTTTTATACTTGTAGAGTCCCCCAATAAAACGGAAATTAAAAAGAAGGCAAATTGGTAATTCAGAATTCAAATAGTGTTTATACCTATTAAATCTCTACCATATGTTGCTAAAATTAAGCATTCAAAGAGGGGGGAGAAATCTAAATGTCTAATGTCTAATGAAGGTCGCTTACCGGGTGAACACATCTGGGTAGTGAGTCCTGGCGAACACCTTCTCCAGTTCATCCAGCTGGAACGCGCTGAACGTGGTACGGTATCTCCTCTGCTTCCTCTTCCCGTTGTCGTCCGGACTGTTGGTGCCATCCGATGGAGAGCCATTTTCCCGACAATCCAAAGCAGATGCTGCTTCCATATCTATAAAAGGTCGAGATTAGGAGGGCTCAAGAAGCAGGGGGGTCACCTGCAATCGGTGTTTTCTTGCCATCCTCCTCTTTGATCTCGTGCTGATTGTTGGTCAGCGCGGCGATGGAGAAGGCTTGCGGGAAGGTTGGGAACTGGAGTGAAGGGTTGGCGGCAAAGAGCTGAGCCTGTAGCTGCTCCATGAGGTTCTTGGAGTACTGGTTGAGATGGTCGGGGTTAGTGGATCGGAGCATTGGCGGGCAGTTCATATCTTCGGTGTCTTCTGAGAGCGACGAGTCTTTCGAACCGTTCAACTCGGGCATGCACAATAGTTGGATGAGGTAGGTCAGCTTGAGAAGACTACAAACTGATTCTGAAAGCATTTTTTTGGAAAGTGTTGAGTTGAGAAAAGTAAAAAAGGCAAGAATTAGAAAAGAGTGAGACGAAGAAGGGGGATGAGAAGTTAATTCAATTATGGATATCGTTGAAAAAACAAGCATTTGCATAAAGTGACACTTTGCCCCTCTTCCCCATTCCCCCATTTCCCCAGACTAGGAAAAGAATCGAATTTCAGCACTTAATGGTGATTGACACCCTTAGTTTTTGGAAATACATCATTCCTGAACATAAAGGGGAGGAGAGTGAGAGAAGAAAAAAGGAAAGGAAAAAAGTGATGCGAAATTCACCGGATTTATCCGTGAGGGATTTTATTTCTGGATGATCTACCTGATAAATATAGCATTTTAAGAAGATAATTTGATTGTGGGCGAAAGGATTTGGCAACACACTGCCGAAATATCCCATCCCATAGGCTTATCGAATTAACTTTATTTTGAATGGCGCGATTTTAATTCTTCATTTACGCAAACGCGCATTAGTATCTTAAGATCTAGTATGACTTATCTTATCCTTTCAGTTTTCAAAGGGAAAAGAGCACTAGAGGGTTCTCTGGTATTCGTTTTCTTCTTTTTTGACTCAATCCTCTTTATTTCTTTATTTATTTCCTATGATTGTGTCAATTGGCCCTTTCATATAAGCGGATTGCTACCTTAAAGTGACGAGCACTGAAAATAGAAACAAGAGCAGGAATTGAGACAGTGTCAAGCATCCAAGGGAAGGTAAAGGTACAAGGGAAAGATTGAATCAAATGAATCCAATTAGCTAATGTGTTAAAATAGCTTTCGCCGCAGGCTAACTAATACATTTTCTTGTTTTCGTGCCCTTTCACCTTTTGTGGGGGTCTACCTCGCGGCATCGAATTACCATTTGGCACATTTTAGCTAATGAAATTATGAAATGTAGGCACGGCAGATGGGCTCGGTTTACAAATGGAAATAGAATAGGGGCCGGACGTTTTTTCACCTTAATGGAGCGAAATTTTTATGTTTTCTAGAATATAAAGAGAGAGCGGAAACTAAAAAAGAAAGAAGAGAGTGGAGGAAAAGAAGCTCATACTGCGCGAAATTACTAGTTTTGTAAAAGTAACGTGATCTTGATCTGAACTTTGAAGAAAACTGGTGTTTGGAACCAAACACTATTGAGTAGGTTGGACCTCATTAATAGACGGGGTAGGGGCGGTGCATATATATTAAGCTCCGTGTAATGATATAATTATTGTCTCAAGGGGGGGGGGCGGAGAAAAAGATGTGAGTCCCAGGTTGCAAAAAAAAATCAAAAATATCTCAGATACTAATTGAGTTAGAGCCAAGGAGCAAATGATTCGAATTAACGTAGCCGTTTTCGGAAATTAGATGATTATCCGGAAATGAAACAACTCACGGAGTTCGCAGACTCACACGTTGTCAGTTTTAAGGATCACGGATTGATCGGATTATCACTAGAAAGAAGACTTTTTTGCAAGTACCTAACCCTCCTAACACAATTAGAATGACAGTGTGTGCGCTGCAGCGAGCCCTCCTTCCGGCTCCGCCCATTTGAAATGGGGAGGAGAGAGGGAGAGGGGGGTAGTCAAGGACTTGCAGTGTTTAGACACAGTAATCCAATTGAACCTGGAAACGCAACAGAAAAGGTACTTCCGGTGGCAATATTTGCATGGGATAAGGTACAAAAGGGGACACCAAAAAATAGAGGGTAGACAGCCATTGAATATTAACAGAGATTCTCATTTCACAATTCACACCTCACGCTAATGGGGGAATGGAGCGGAAATACGATCGCCTCATTATAATCGTCCCTTTTGTGAAGGTGGCACAGGGGGGTCTTCAATTAGGGACCGATAGGTGCAAAAGGGGATTATCGGGTATAATGCCATAAATGGTGAGTTTGGCGGATGGATGCTCAGATGGGAAGAATGGTATGAATTACAGACCAGGAGGAGAACTTGTTGAAGTCTAAAGATTACTGTAGAAGTAGCAGAGGTTGGAGCAATACAGGTTGAAGTGAGCATAGATCAGAGGGATCTAGACGCTATAGTATGAGCTAGGGTGATATCTAGAGAAATTCTGGAGAAAATCTAGAGACTGCATTCGACAACTTTATAGTTAAAAAACTAGTACTAGAAAACCCTATTTTCTAACTTTCACAACTAAAAAACATAACTAAACTCTTAATTACTCAATCTATCAAGCTGAAACTCACTGTAACTCATCCTAAACCATCACCACCTCCACTTCCTCACCTTTCCCATGCCCCTGGACAAACTACAGTAGCAAAACAGCGACAATCTAAATAAACTGCAATCGATAGACTTGGTTAACAACCGGAAGACGAAAACAGTGGAGACCAGTGCACACACACACATTCACGACGCAATCGCCCTCCCGGTGAGTTTATGACGGTCCGCGCAACAGTATACCGGAACTCAATCGGTGTCAATTGCTCCAGGAGGCACTGCGGGTGGGCAAACCGGAGATGGGGGGAGGGGAGGCAAGTGGTCCCTTCGTCTCACATTTTATGAATATTAAATAACCTAATCATATCATAAATGGGGTGGATAGGAAAGAAAAAGTAGAGAGAGGACGAGGGGTACGTTGCTCAAGAATTTATGAGCCATCAGTAAAACAATGACGAGACATCCGGTTACTGTAATTTACAGCAGGTGTTGACCGGCCAAAATGGGGGCAATTGAGATTAGTAGCAAAACACACAAATTCGATTTTCTGTGTATGAGCAGTAGAAGATAGAGAGGGTAGGAAACGTCTTGCGAATGTAAAAATGAAACTAATTTTGAAAGATTATTATTGCTTATTGCCACTTCCTGAAGACCCCTTCCACAACTGGGAGGCCGAGGGATGTGTAAGTGCAGCAATTCAGTATGCATTACAAATCATCACTTATCAAGTGAAGACAAGACAAAATTCGCAGCACTTGTCAGAAATATAAATAAATATACTAGTGGTGAGCTCCGCGGCATGTACAAGAAAAGAGACAATTGGAAGGGTCCGTTTCCGCTTTTAACGAATTATATCGTGTGGTGGAAAGTGGAAAGTGGAAAGGCGGGCACCGGAAATCACAGGAACAATGGGGCAGCCTGAGAATCAAATTGCACATAATTGAGTTGTGTTCTTCCAGAGGCGGGCCACTGGTACTGCGACAAGGTGGCAAGTCGATTAGCACCTCGCCGAGCACGGGGTGTGACTTACGGTACCGGAGAGACAATAGGCGAGAAAAGAGTCTCTCTGTGTGAGAAACTCTCACCGAACACCGCTAGAAATTGAGAGGAGGTAAAGACAAGGACAATACAATTTAGATTACCATGAGATAAGCATGGCGCCATCATTTGGCGTACACCCATCGATCATCCAATTAAGGTGTCCCTTCGATTTGAATTGTGTGAAGAGTGTATTAGGAAATGTATTAGGAGTGGGGAGAAAAGGGGAAGAATAAGAAAATGATTTGCCGCTATAAAATTAAAGGATTAAGGGTAAAAGTTTTATCCGACTCGTTATGCGTCTTCCGCTCAATTTGAGAATAGGAAAAGGAGAAAGAAAAAAGTGGGCTAATTAGTAATTGAACCCCTTCTGTGCCATCTAATTGCCCTGATCATACCGATAGACGCTTATCTGATCAACCGCAGGTGTGAAACAGACGAGCCCGACCATCTGTGACAAGCGAAGACTGCTCCTCCTCTCGTGCTACATGACAATTTGGGACAAATGGCAACACTTTGCGAGTCTCTACTATAGAAATGCATAATAATGGATTATTTGATAGTGGGGGCAGATCCGATGAGCTGCTGGCGCATTTATATTGCATTTGACGACTTGTTTAGCCATTTATGACCATTTTCAAGGAAAGTGGCAAATTGTTTTCCCATCGCCTTTTTTTGTAGGCAATGATGCTATTTTGGAAATTGAACGGTATGGATGGAATGGTCAAGGGGGAAGATTTTGGAGAGAAATGTTATTGTGCAGTAATCAGTAAGATATCACTGATCAGCACACTAAATTTAAACCTGAACCGATTTTATATAAAATGTCATACCTGTCTAAACGTGGGGCTTATTGTGGTTGGCTTTGAAAATGTCGGTAAATTTCGGTTTATTGAAGAGATTGCTAGTGTTTCCTAATCAGTAAATTATCAGTTATAATTGTGCCAATTTTTTGTCAGTTTCGATTTCGTAAGATTTCAAAAAATGACCTTTGCCAATTTCTCGTTCTTAAAAATGTTAGAAAAAGTCAGTTTCTTTAGATTATTAGTATTGTATTATTATCACTATGACATCACTTAACACCATAGAAAGTTTCAGCTTGATCTGATGTCATTCGATATCAAAAACTGATTTTCAAAAGAGCCACCCTGTTTTGACATCAAACCATTTCTATAAAATTCAGGTTTTTGTACTCATTACCGTACTCAGACTGTTCAAGGTCCATGAAAAGGCTTTGACCTACAACACAGACCCTTTCCCCCCTTTCTCCCATTAATAAACCATGGAACGTGTCTCCAGGTGTCGCAATAATAATAATCAAAATGCAATGGCGCAGAGAATGTAATTTAAATAATGTTCCTCACACAATGGACGCCCCTCCCCCATCCGAAAAACCGTAGCAACGTCAAGTCGCGAAAAAAGGCCACAATTCGTGCGAAGAGGACCACATTTGATTTTCTGCGCAATTGCGTTTTTATTGACAAATGAGTGGCCGCTAAGGAGGGACGATGGGGGGGGGGGGGGGGGGAATGTAATAAAGGGAAGAACTTATTAATTTTTTCTTTCCAGGCTCTATGGTTGGAAATGGGGGGAATTGGGAAATAGGGGAGAAGGGAGAGAATATAGAAATTGGAAAGTGGAAGATGGCAGACCATACGAAAACCAAACGCACACTCTTCAGATTGTATTCAATTATGCTTGGGAAAATGGCTCGTGAAGCAGAGACAAAAAGTTAAGGAGTTGTGTAAAACGTGTGAATGATGGCTACAATACGCCACTCATGACGTCTTTTCGATGCAATTGTCTCTAGATTTGAAGTTTCTGGGCAAGCACACTCATACTCACATGCGAAGGTGTGGTTTTTGATATGGGGGGACTTATCGGAGTCCTGAATCATAAAGAGCAACGAATGGAGGGAATTGGGGGGATGAATGAATGGGATGGAACTTGAAAAACTGGCGGAAAATCGTCAATTCTCCACCACTCACTGCCAGTAATTCGATTCATTTGCCGTCTTCGTCCAACACGTCGTCACAAAAAGGTGCATTTTGTTAGGTATTGCAAAATTGTTACCATTTCCGGCGCGTAAGCTGATTAGAGCATGTTTTTCTGTTGGTATGACTTTTGTTGGTTTAAAGTGAATGCTTAAATTGAAAAATTGGGAATGCGCCTATCACTTTAGTTTCGCAACCCCCAAACCTCAACACCTAGAGGTGTGAAAATGTGTTAATTAGGCTTATTTCACGCGGATTAACTGATAACGATGCTCCAAATTGTGACTGTGTTATTTACACCCTACTTATGACACGAGCACTATTTGATTTGATTATTTCACTTAGTAAAGAGGATTACGGTAATGATAACGAGGTTTCAAATTCCTGGCGTACCTTGACTCGCTTTAGGAGGGAGGAGCACTAGGGGAGCACTAGGGGACTAAAGGGACAATAAATAGAAAAAATAAAAGAAAAAAAAGAAAAAAAAGGTGGCTCACATTTACGAGAGATTTCGCGGGGGGACCCTCACGCCTCAAATAAGATTACGCATTTATATTTATATTTACAATCTCTCCCTCCCATATATAATGGCCGCCAATTGAGGAAATAAATCATTTGAGGTGGGCTCTATTAGGCGCATTTTCGACATGCGCGCCCAGGAGCTTTCTCTCCGCGCTATGAGAAAGAGCTGCTAAATGAATGGGAAATGGGACAACGGGTCCGTGTAAGGTGGATGGGGGAGGAGGTGGATGTAAAAGTGATGGGTTAATTCTAACGATGAACATGACACTTTTTGAGGAGGGATGAGCATGAGGATGATGGAGTGGGGTGGCTTTTAACAACAGGTAGGTATTTAGGCTTGGAAGATTTGAAAATTTGAAATTTTGGAGTGACTTTTCGAAAAGATCTCAGAAAAAGTTTTTGATTTTTCATAAAACTAATATCCTCCCCCTCCCCTCCTTTCACTCATAAGCCTTCTTATATTGATAAAACCACACATATTTCCCGGGAAATGATCAAAAACACCTACATAATCTAATCTCCCAAATGTTTTGTTGTTTTTAATTGGTCTAGAGCTCCAGTGAAGACTTCAAAAGCCCAAAATCCAGTGGGAAACCTTAAACCAATCAGAACAAGAAAATGAGAAAGAAAATGGAGAAAATGCTCGAATCAGAATAAGCACTTCATAATCTTTTGATAACACACACACACAATGTGAATCACTGGATACACTGTCACGAAGCTCTTACTTAAACAAGAGCGGCTTGACCGATGCTGTTTAATGTAATAATAGGAAGAGAACTAGGGGACCAGGTCTATTCAGAAGGCTTAAATCAACTGGAAAATATTTGCAATAGAAAAAGGCAGAGCGGATAATTCTCGTTTAATTACTCGACGTTTAACCGCCGGTCTACGGTATTTTCTTGAAATTATAGTGTTCATTTCATTTCATTCTCAACATTCGATATATATTTCGGCGAATGAAAAGAAAGAAGGGAAACTTATACTTTAATGATAGACCTGTACCGCCTATTGTACTGGAACATGATCGGAGATTATGAAGGCGGGAGAGGGGGGAAGATTCTCGTTCTAACCTATTTAGGGGAGGGACGAGCAGGTGAAAGACTTGTGGGCGCCATAAAGAAGAGAAAGGGGAGTGAACAAAAAAAATATATAGAATAAAATCGAGGAAATATGTGATGGAATGAGTTCTGGCACCTCCGACTCGAATACACATACACGGATTAGTATAATTGTGCCATTTTGAGCCAATAAGAGAAAACGTTCTGTCATTTTGGCTTTGTGTACGACATGTTTGAGGAATTACTCTCCGCTTCCTTCTTCCTCTTCTTTTTCCAGAAGTATTATTACCCGATTTATCATTTTAAATTGTTTCCCTAATAGTGTTTTTGGATTTTTGGGTATTAGAAAGTTAGAGAAGGGAGGAGGAACAACAATAACAGAGGAAGAGCAAAAAAGGAGATGAGCACACATATGTGCTCTTATGATTAGGATGACTATCACTTTATTGTCCGCACCTTTCCGCATACAAACTCTTGTTGAAGCCAGACTTTCTTATTCGAAATTCAATAAACTGGACCTATTACGATTACGATTACGGTACCTCGGTTCTAATTGGTCGATTCAATTCAATTTTGAAACCCCTTTTACTGATAACAGTACGACATTTAAGAAGAATGGTAAGATAATGCAAAAGAAGAAGACGAAAAGATGATGAAGAATTGAATGACAATGCAATTTAAGCAGGTGCCAATCACTTAAAGGTGCAATGGGGCGTGGCGGTGAGAAGATGGTGGGTTTTTAGGGAAGGGAACAACGCTCATTAAGACAAACATTATGTGTGGAAGAATCTACACAATTTGGGTCACTGAGGACTTTACCCTTTCCCCCACACAATTTGATTGATCAGTTTTAGAATTGGGAAAAAAAGGGTTTTTCGTCGAGTTTTGAAGCAGAAAAGAGAGAAAGTGGAAAGGTTTGTAACGTAAAGGTTCACAGCCATTTATTCGTCGCTCAAAAAAAAAGAGGTGTGAACCTCCATTTGGTGCACCGGATTTGCATAATTTGAAAATGGCCCGGGTTCACTCGTCTAAATTGAATTGACCCTACCAAGTGGCGTGAAAAAGTTTTTGTGGGAACCTTTATATATATATGAAGAAAAGGAGAAAAAACCTAGGGGGTTTAAAATAGTAAGAGGGTGTGAAATGGCGAGGAGGCGGGGCTTTAAGCCTCGACCAATTGAGAGCGAGGAGGGCAACTGATTGTAGAAACAAAATGGAGGGGGAAGAAAATAAGAAATGGAGAAAGAAAAGGAGAAAGGACTTAAAAAAAAAGATATGGAAACACATGAAAATAAATTATCAACTTAAGATAATGTTACAATCCGCTTGAGAGGGTGTATCAATCGCTTCATACCCCCTTTTCTACCTATCCATCAATTATTTTCCACCTCTTTACTTTATCATCTCCTTTTCGATTATTATCTCAACCGTTTTCTTTAGTAAAAATAACATGGTCTAGGACGAAAACCGGTTTTTTTCAAGAATCTCTCACCCCCTTCTCACCCCCTCTTCTCACCCCCCTGGGCGTATCAAATTAGTACATTATCATCATCATCATAAGTGAGAATTTTTTCTTCTGTTCTCCTTCTCTCTCTTTCTTGTGTCTTTTAGCAGATAATCACTCCATAAATCCAGGGTACCGTAAGATGTTTATGAGCAGCTTCAAATAGGTAGCCATGAATCTCATAACCCCATAGTTATACTCGGTTAGATGCCGTGCTTCCTGACAACCTAATATGTGTCAGTTCCACCAAAAACACGTAAATCAATCAAGGCGCGCCTCATGAACATGAATCGTTGTCTCTATTGCACGGGAAAGTTAGAGTGGGGGAGCTTCATATGAAAAATGGGCACCGGAATATACGCGAGACAAATCATTTAAGCCGTGCTCCTTGGGGGTAATCACCCGTAATACTTTTTGGCAGACTCATTTCACGACATGCGTACAGGATTCTTATCGCCGTCCACCATCTCCCAAACTAACACTAACTAAACCCCTTTCACTTCTGAAGACGATGGGCACCGCAACAATAATCCTTGATTTAATAATGGGTTTGCCTTTCTTTTTCGCTTTCACTTCGCAACATTTTCGTTTTTGTTTAAGAGTCATTTGGAATGAGAGGGGTGGATGACAATGGGGGAGAGGGGGAGATGAATAGGACCGGCCGACTCCACAGCAAACATGAACTCACCCTTGAAATCATGGAGAACTGTGTATTTACCTATCAAGCCATTGAAATAAAGAACTGTTAAAAGTGTTGGTTTGAATTTAGCTGTGCTCAAAGATACTGTAATTTTAGATGACATGAAAGCTAAAACCTAGTAGTTTTATCATTTTTGAAAGAAAAAGTGCTTAGCTACACTTTTCTATAGTTAAAAATGATCAAAATCAACTGTAAAATGTTTGTAGATCAAAAATGACCCGGGAACAAATAAAAATGGTCTTGGTAGATCAAAAATTTATCTAGGCTTAAGGCTTAATAATAATACCTTTTGATAGTTTGCAAATGGCTATTGATCTACTGAATTGCTCTGGTATATTAAAAATGACCAAAACTCACAAAGGTTTATGGTAGGTCAAATCTTATACCAAAGCGCTAAACGATTCTGGTTGATCTAAACTACTCATAAGCAACTAACAAGTTTCTGTAGGTCAAAAATGACCTGAACTTATCGAAAAGATCCTGGTAGATCAAAACTTGGTTCAATATTCATTAAGTGGTTATGATAGGTCAAAAACAACTCACACGTGCTTAAGAAACAATAGTAGGTCAAAAATGATCCTCTAGTTCTACTGAACTTCATGTTGCATTAAGAGGGTTTTTGATGAGTCAACTTGTACTTATAAAACCAATCAAAAACTGCAATTAGCAGTAATTTCAAATCTACCGTAACCCTGACCATCGCATTCCCATCCTACAGTATCCCTTCAGAAACCAATAAGTTTCAAAGTGACGTTGTTTAAAACAGGAGGTCCGCTTAATCGGCTCACCACCTCTCCAAGACGTTAATTGGCGAAAACTGTGTGGTGTATTAAAATAAGACCATCTCCCCCTCTCCTTGGCCGCTCAAAAATCTAGTCGTAAAAAGAATTAGAGGTAAACGGCTAGTTTCGGCTCGATTCTTTTCACATTTTGTACATGAATGCAAAACAAATCAAATTCGACTCGTTTCTGATCCTTTAATGACATGAATAGAGGAGAAACGACGAAACTTATGTGTATTATTTTTGCGCAGTGGAATTAGGGGAAATAGATTTTTCATATATGTGGGGGGTTTTGAGGGGGCTTGAAAATGAATTGTGCTCATTATTTGGTCAAATTGCTCGGGAGGGACTACGGTATGCTCAGTTTTCATTGTTTCTCGAACCGATTATAATTGCTTTTCTTGACAAAACCCAATTCAATGAGTAAAGTTGGGACCTGAGACAATGTGCTGCTTTGCTCTATTATAATCATTTTCTTGGCAATTTAGTTTGAATTTTTCTGCCGCTCAAGCCGTCATCCAAAAAAGGGAAGTGTTGCCTTCCCACTGTTTGCCCAAAGATTTCAATTTCAAGCTGTTGTTGGCGAGGGTGGCGAAAATGGGACAAATTTAATTACTAACACTTTGGCGGACGAATTGCGCCATTTAACGATGCGCCGACGGGTTTTATTAAAATTTGAAAGCACCCCCACACACACACATTTGTGCCAAATTGAGATTTGAACGAGCTCTATGAGCACACGCAATTTTTCCAACCGCTTTGTCGCAATTTTAAATTTCTTTGCACCAAGGAGAGGGGTGTGAAACTGGAGAAAAAAGTTACAGTGGAAAATTTAGATTGAAATGAAACATGAAACGAAAAAAAATGAAAATGAAAATGGCAACAAAAATGTTAAATAGGATTTAGAATCAGATTCAGATTCAGATTCCCCCTTTTCCCGTGTCATTTTTAAATCCGATTGTCCAATTGTCCAATCATTTTACTAGAATTTGTATTTAAAATTTTCAGCTAAACCATGACAAATAAAGTTCTCTATCTATCGAACCATTAATAAAATGTAGAAAGGAAAGAGAGAGGAACAGTTTTATGGCGCGTTCTTTATATCGAGATAGATTGATGGTGGAAAAACGAGCAGGAAAGCAATCGGTGATAAAGTGAGGATGCAAATTTTATGGGAGGGAAGGGAAAAAGTTAGAGGTAGAAGTTGTTGAGGTGAATGGTACAGCGATAGCAAGATAGAAATGAAGGAATTCATATAAAAATCATGTAAAAAACAATAAAGTTTCTAATTCTGGCAAAAAACGGTGACTGTTCAAAGTTTGAAACGATGAGGGAACGATGCTGATGATTCATCTTCTAGCTGAACAATGGATGGCTATTTTTGTTTCTTTTCCAGGAGTCACGAGGCATTATAAACATAAAGTTGGTTTAAAATCATATTTTTTTTCAATAATCCACTTGATATCCACGTGGCACTATAACAATCCAAGTTCTAGGTACATATTTTGCAGTGAGGATAAAAGTAGATCAAATTGAATCGCTTTGACGTTTTAAGGACTAAATTGAGCAGAATCACTTATCTTTACAAGAAAAAGTAGAGAGAAGTTAAAACCAGGTATTGATTCAAAACTCTAGGATACTAGTGCTCACAGATCATCATTATCAAATTCCAGAATCTACAATCTACTTTCTAGTTTGCCACGTGGCTTGCTCCTTATTCAAACACACCTCACAACAAAGACAAGACAAAAAAACCAAACATGCAAAACGGATAGCATGGCAAAAGTGCCAATAATGCAATATGCACCCTTTTCCACAGTAGTGATTCACAACAATCTACACAACGAGACAAACATTGCCCATTCAGAATTATAATAATAATAATGCAACAAAAAATTGATCAGTGGCGACCTTTTTGTTCGCTTCCAAACAATACAGCTTCCGATGCATTCATGCTGCTGGTAGCCAGCCCAAAAACTAAAAACTAATTTTCGAATATCAAGTTAGAAGGGAGGAGATGAATAAAGGGGGAGAGGGAGATAAATAAAAATCATCAAGAGCGATGACAGACGCATTCGATCAAAACCACAAACAGATGTGAACATCTTCCATTCATTTTTTACTCATTGAAAGCAGCTTTTCTAACCGAGGGCAGATCGCTGGAGAGGTATACGGTAACCTGAGCCGAGCTTGTCTGAACATGACAACACATGTCATTCATCGGATTACACAGAGATGCGGCTTGTTAATCTTCTCAATTATCACTACCTCGTTGTCAGGAGCACTATCAGGTTTCAGGTTTTAAATCAGATCAGTGAGCATATCGGAAGATGTGAAAGAAAGCGAGTGGATGAAGAAAAAATAGTCCACATTTGTAATTTGATATTGCAATTTTCATTATTTTTTCCTCCCTGAAGATTCTTATGAAATGATGAAATGAAGAAGCGCATTATTAAAACAAATATTATTTATTTAATATAATATTATTTAATAAACGGCTTTTCCTTTTTTCCATTTTCCCTTTTCCAAGTAGCAATTTCTGCAAAAATGCGTTTATTGTGTTATCCGTATTTGGGAGGGTTTACAAAAAAGTGAGAAAGGGGAAATGGAAATTTAAAATAGGTACCAAAATGACTTCTGATGTGAGAACTGATGAGAAGAATACAGTTTTAGGTGCGAGTGGCTGAATTGCTGGTGAGAATCGGCAGTTTGGTTGAGATATTGGTTCTGGTGGCCCAGTGGTCATTTGAGCTGCCTTATATTTGTAAGTCAAATTTTAATTGCTAAAAACCTAGAGACTTTGAGTTCTTTTGGCCTATTTGCTTGCTCACACTTGTCTCCAAAATTCTTTTTGTAGTTAGTACAAAACATTAAATCTAACACCTTTCTCGTGTCTGTAATTTTACCTCAAACCCTGTTAACATATGATTCTTTCTGAAAAACCATCTACTAACTTTTATTGCCGGTCATGTTTTGCTCTCAAAAAGACGCGTAACACGTTTCTTTTGAAACCATACGTCTCGTCAATCAGTCGCCGCCTCCATACGCGAATTTCGCAATGATTCATCAGGCCGTGGTCGCGCATTCTCAATAGAGCACATTTACTGACGCGGACGGCGAGAATGTGAAATCGATGGTCTACGCGTTCCTACCTCATTGTCCCCCAGACTGCCGAGCCATTTGACTGGTTTCTCAGGGTTCTAAATACAAGGGCCCCGGTGCTCTGATTGAGATTGTATTTTAATGTAAGTTGCTCCATTTGTTTCTTCTCAACATAACGTCTGATTTATAGATTGGTTTCTCTGAGTCCTGAACAAGAAGCCTCGACTCACTGAATTTTTTTTGAGACATGGTGAGTTATTTCATTTGTTTCTTCTCAACATAACGTCTGATTTATAGATTGGTTTCTCTGGGTTTTCATTGGACTAGTCCTCCAGAGGTCTTAGGCACGAATTTGGTGTTCCCCCGACTACAACAAGGGCAAAAGCGGTATAGTAGCACAATGTGAGCTATTTCATACGTTCATCTTATTACTATTATATTTTCAGATGTGTTCAACGAATTCAACCTCTGGAAACGAAGTTGATTGGTGGCTTCTTTGAGCCACGCCTCCGACTCACACTAAGGCCGCCCCCACAATGAGAAATTTTGGAAATCTTGTTGGAAAAAGCACATCGAACTGTGAGTTACTCCATATCTTTTTTTACTATTACAAACGTACAAATTTTGTGTGTCTGTCGGGATATCTGTAAGTAGCGGACCCTGGAGAAGTCCCTAGAAATAGGAATGAGCCCGATTTTTGGTTACGGCCCTTATTTGATACCTGATGCCCGTTCAAACTAAAAGTTTATAGCTTTAATTTGTTTTTTCAGCTTGATCGGCTGGTTATTATTATATTTTCAGATGCGTTCATTGAGTAACATCGAAGTGGAGCCACGTCTCCGCCTCACAAAAAAGGGTCATCTCACAATGAGAAAGTTCGGAGATTTTGTTGAAAAAAGCACTGTAAGTTACTTCATATCTTTTCTTTACTATTACTAACGTACAAATTTTGTGTGTCTGTTGGGATATGTTTGAGTAGCGGACTCTGGAGAAGTCCTTAGCTATAGGAATAACCCCGATTTTTGGTTACGGCCCTTATTTGGTGCCGCGATGATGCCCGTTCAAACTAGAAGTTGATAGCTTTAATTTGTTTTTCAGCTTGATCGGCTGGTTATTATTATATTTTCAGATGCGTTCATCGAGGAACATCGAAGTGGAGCCACGTCTCCGGCTCACAAAAAAGGACCGCCCCCACAATGTGCAATTTTGGAAAATGGTGTTGAAGAAACACACAACTGTGAGTTACTCCAGATATCTTTTCAATAATAACTGTTTAGCGTTTCAGATGCGAGGTATGAAGATTGACCCATTTCATCTGCGATGATCCATTGGAATCTTGGACTGGATTCGAGGTCGTGATGCAACAAAATGCTCAACAATTAACTCCTTGTCATAGCGCGCTCCGTTGCACCACAAGTGAAAGAGTACACGATCCGGTGAGACGCAGACTGCTTGCCACTCTTCATCTTGCCGGATCGTGTACTCTCTCACACCTGGTGCAATGGAGCCCGCTATCACATGAGATAAACAGTCAACTAGTTTACTAGTTTAGCTCACTAATTTTTCCTCTCTCCCTTAATAATTGTTTATAGCTTGTTAAAGTTACTGACATTTTTACTTTTTGTACCACGTGTCCTTTTTAATTAATTATAAAAATGCCGTTACATTTTTCCAGAAATAAAGTTTGGAAACTTTAAACTTGTTTTTCTTGATGATATTGAAAATGAAATAACCTGACAAAAAGAACAATGAGAATCAAAACTCTGGAATCTGACAAATAGCTTCGTGGGCTCTCCAGTTTGTCGAATTCTAGCAGACAGTGTCACTCAGGTCTATATCCAGACAATCAGGAATTGGAAAATCTTATCAGTTTCAGTTAGCCGCATTCATTATTTGGATTCCGTTTGAGTTCCCAGAGAACACGGTTCAGATATATGACAGAAGATCGTACGGTGCTGGCATCAAATATGACAATTCCTAATCTTCTGGAGCACTGACACAAAGACTACACTAAATTCGTCTTGTTAATCTTCTCAATTATCACTACCTCGTTGTCAGGAGCACTATCAGGTTTCAGGTTTTAAATCAGATCAGTGAGCATATCGGAAGATGTGAAAGAAAGAAAGTGGATGAAGAAAAAATAGTCCACATTTGTAATTTGATATTGCAGTTTTCATTATTTTTCCTCCCTGAAGATTCTTATGAAATGAAGAAACGCATTATTTTACAGATGTATTTCATTTAACACAACATTTTTTAATGTATGGTTTTCCTTTTTTATATGCATTTCTTGTAAATAACCATTTATTAAATTCCCAATTTGTGATTATAAGAGATCGATTAAAAATGGAAGAGGATGGGGTGCATATAAACAAATTTTTGAATATGTAAAATTGTAAGAAATAAATGAAGTATGAACAATAAAAGTAATAGAAGTGAAAAAAATTATCTCCTATCAAAATTTTGCTGTTGGTTGGACGGTGGATAGGATGGGTTGGTGTTTGGCGGAAGTTGGTGGGAGCTATGAGGTTGTGGATTTGGATAAAAAATAGGATAATCGGAATACTGGTGGTGTATTTGTTGGGTTGAGAAGGGCTGCGGATATTGGTTTATATTTTGGAAGGGAGCTTGGAGGAATGGATTGGGGTGTGGGTATTGTTGCTGCTGATGGTGGAATGGGTGAATAGGCTGGGCGTTGATCTGTTGGTGCCACATTTGCTGCTGTTCGGGGTGAGGATGAGCGGCGCCCTGAAACAAAAAATTCAGTAAAAGATATGCTGATGTTGAAATAAGAACCTGATTCCCGTTCGATGGTGCAGGCATTCCCCCATTGTGAACGGGCATTTGAGCTACCCCGTTGTTGTTGGGCGGATTGGGTGAGCTCCGAGCTACCTGCTGGTTGACAGAAGCATTGGGTGGGCTCTGGACTGCCGGTCGGTTGTTGAGAGCGTTTTCCTGCCTCTGAAAACGCGGATCTTCCTCCAAGACAGCATCTTCAGTTCGCATCCGCTTGGCAGCTGGCTCCTCGCTTCTTTGGACTTCCGAAACGGAGTCTTTCCGGTTTGGAGTTTCTGAAAAATATAAATACTGCCGAATTAAAAGTGCTGTCGTACCCCCGTTCTCCAAGTCCTTGAGCTGGTCCCAGAGCATCTTGTCAAAGTTTTCCGGATTTGGCAGAAACTGGGCAAAAAAATCATCATAGGAGTGCATATCCATTTGAAGGGAGGCGGCGCGATGTTCGACTTCTGAAAATCATCGATTTTTTTTTAAATTTTTTGGTGACATATTTTGTAGATTCTGTGTGCGATGAACCGAGAGATGGAGTAAAGGAAAATGGCCGGAAATTTTGGAATTTGGAATTTTTCAATTCGAAAAAACAACTCGAGCAAAGCCCAACATATTTCATTTAAATCATACCTTTGTCTCCTTCCACACTTCGAGGTGCTTGACTCGAGGAGCTCGTCGCAGGAGAATGCTCCTCCTGGTCGCGTGCAGCTGCAGCTCGATTTTCGGACGGCAATCGCTCTTCTTCTTTTTCTCGGCAATCTGAAATTCAAAAGTCATCAGACCTTTCTTCGACAGGAACAGTACCTTCGTCTCTTGGTGCATTGGAGGAGTCAATTGCGGTTGGGTGCTCCAGGTTGTCCTGGTCCAGTACTGCTGCAGCCGGTGCATCTGACGGCGCTCCTTCTTGACAATCTGAAATTCAATAGTCATCAGACCGTTGTTTGACAGGAACCGTACCTTCGTCTCCAGGTGCATTGGAGGAGTCAATTGTGGTTGGATGCTCCAGGTTGCCCTGGTCCAATGCTTCTGCAGCCGGTGCATCTGACGGCTCTCCTTCTTGGCCATCTGACAATCAGAAGTCATTAGAATCTTTTGAACTTTAATAGAAACTATACCATCCACTTCCACCGCTTGATCGGCCGAGTCCGAAGCGGGAGGGTGCTCCTCATTCTCCTGGTCGCGTGCAGGTGAAGCCGGTGCATCTGACAGCGCTTCTTCTTGACCATCTGAAATTCAAAAGTCATCAGAACCTATTAAACTTTAATAAAAACTATACCATCAACGTCCAGTGCTTGATCGGCCGAATCCAAAGCGGGAGAGTGCTCCTCATTCTCCTGGTCGCCTGCAGGTGAAGCCGGAGCATCTGATGGTGCTTCTTCTTCCTCTTTACCACCTGAAATTCGCAAGTCAGCTAAACATAATGTATATTTCAGTAGAAAACATACGTTCCACAATCGTTGGCTCTTCATTGAACGGCTCCACCGTGATTGGGTGTTCAATGTTGTTCCTGTTGCGTTCTGCATCATGTCGAACTTCTGACGGCGTTTCTTCTCTTTCTTCCTGACCACCTGACAATCAGAAGTCATTAGAATCTGTTGAACTTTAATAGAAACTATACCATCAACTTCCAGTGCTTTATCGGACGAGTCCGAAGCGGGAGGGTGTTCTTCATCCTCCTGGTCGCCTGCAGGTGAAGCCGGTGCATCTGATGGTGCTTCTTCTTTACCATTGTTGTCTCCAGCCTGTGTATCTCCGATCTGAGCGGCTGGACGTTCTTCGGATTCATCCAATCCAATGGAGTCCACTGGTGATTCGTGAGCAGAAACGATTGCTGGAGGTGGGGAGTGGACATCAGAAATCAAGTCTTCCTCAAGACGATTTGTTTCGTCATCATTAGTGTGATCGTCGACATCCAGAATTTCATCGTTGGTCGGCTCATTCGATGCTTCGGAATCGCCTGGAGTCGATCCACCGTCTTGAAGAAGATCTTCTTGGCGACCTGAAATTGTTTTTTTTTGTTTTTGGTTTTTGGTTTTTTCAATTCGCATGTTCAAAGACAAAGATGCGGCCGAACCTTCATTATTCCAATCATCTTCATCCACATCGTGCATTGGACTTGGAGATTCGATTCTCTCATTGTCTCGCTCAGGCTCTCCGTCGTCGCCATCAATTCGATCTTCAGCGTCCAAAATGTCCTCTCCTGCATCGGAAGCGCCTGAAGCCGCTCCACCGTCTAAAACGACTATTGATTCGATTCCAGAAAAATTACATACCTCCGTTTTCCCCGTCTTCTTGCTCAACTTCCGCCTCATCCGCCGGTTTGCCTGTGGGTTTTGGCCCTCTCTTCCTCTTCGGCTTCCTTGTGGCATTCAGCCCATTCGGATCGTCATCCGGGTTGTCATCGATGGGCTTCACTGAAAATGATAAAATTACTCGAGTTGTAGGTTGAGATTATAGTTCTTACTCTCCAGTCCCTTCCAAAAGCTCTTCAACGTCAGATGGACACGTTGGAGGAGCAATTTTTTCTGATCATCAGCCAGGTGGTTGATGCACAGAAATTTTTTGCATCCAATGGCGTGCTCAATCAACGGCACGAACTTCGAGATGTCCGCTTTGCACTGCAATACCATGCTTAGTTTTGATTCACAGGCTATAAAATCTTACTTTCGTGCACTTTGCGTCACGCACTTCGTTGAATTCCTTACTCCACTTCTCCCACGTGGCATCATCCACCGGCATTCCAGGGAGACGGAGCTGGGCGACACTGTGCGCCCAGTACAAGGCAGCGGGGGACTGAAATGTAGGCATTGATTGCTGAATTTTTGAAAGATTGAAATATTGTCACTCACCAGCTCCTTTTTTCCAGGAGAAATTCTGAGGGCCACCTCCTCTCCGTTTTCGTCAAACGAAAAAATTCTCACGTAATCGAAACCCACGAAGATGGGCTTCTCGTCGTACGAGAGCGGCAGCCACTGCTGCTCCTGCATGCGAACGGGCTCCTTGTACTTCTCGAGCTGAAAATTGATAATTAGCTAGTTTCATTTATGAATTAATTACCTGGTCCTCCTTGGATATCAAAATTTTCAAGATCTCCATCTTCGACTTCGGGGAGAAGGGCGTCGCAAAGTGTGAATTTCTGAAAAAAGGAAGATTACACTCGCGCTTCAAGTTTTACTCTTACTTGTGCACCTCCTTCGCAAGTGCGACTTGCCCCTCTTCCATCAAAAAAAATGCCAATCGGAAGGAGGACTTCCTGGCGGAGTACTTTACCAAAGTTCCAAGGGTCCCAGGAAGAATGTTCGCGAGGAAGTTCGCGATGCAATATTGAAAACAATTTTTGTTTTCAATAAGTTTAACAAAGTTTTGGCGAGTCCGATGACTCGCGTCACGGTACATGACTGCCAAGTAGCAGTCAAATGCCGTTCGGTCCTTCACGAGGATCTTCTTCTCCACCTGAAAGAAACGTTGTAATCAATTTTTTCAAATCAATTTTTCTCACCTCGAACGTCTCCATGTTTATCTTGGCGTCCTCTCTCGCCTGGGCCGTGTAGCCCTTCTTCTTCTGCTTGATCGCCTCCTCAAGCACCTTCAGATAGTCCATCCAGGCGGGCTTCTCGGCCGCGATCTCGACGATCGCTCTACTATAACATGGCGTATAGTACCGCTCCATGTAATTTCTTTTTTTCGGAGGAGGTTGGGAAGTTGCTGAAATCATTGCTGGTACGTGGATCGGGGTGATGGGAAGAAAACATTTTGACTTCAAGAATAACAGGTTAGGTTTTGGATTTCAGAAATTCTGACTCTTTACCACTATGCAGTCTCATGAATTGTTCAGGCTTGATTAATTGGGTTACTGTATCTGGCTTCCGAGCAATTTTTGAGAAAGTACTCAATTTATGGTTGGGAGCATGTTTTTTTTTGGTTTCAAAATAGAATTTCAACCTTGGTCTATCAATTAAAACTACTTTTAACTGATCAAAAACTCACGGCGAGCCACTGGGCCGGGACCCGACGTTGATGGCGCGTCGGCGATGGTCGATCGTTTTTGATTTCTCAGATTCATGATGAATAACCTGTAAAACGATGATATTAAACATAATAAGATACAATGCAATTCAAAAAATGGATATCAATTGATAAAAGGTATAGAATATGGAAGTGAACCATAATAATCATACAAAAATAATGAGTAAATTAAAAATATAAATGATTTATCGTTTGTGAGGCAACGTTTTGGATACCTACCGGCAATCAACTCGTAATTGTTTTAAAAAGATTATGAATTGAAAAATAAAAGATGTTAAGGTAAAAAGGTGAAAACAGAACAAAATCAAAGAGGAATATTTAAAATTGCAATAATATGATGAAAAAAGAGGGCACATAAAAAACAGTGAAACAAAAACAGTTACAAGAAGAGTATTGTAAAAACAAGGAAACATGAGAACAACTCTGTAAAATTAGAAATAACATGGTGTGGTGAGTGGTGGGGGGAATGGCGGATGTGGGTGTGGGAGCTGAGGAGGCTGTGGGTGGTGGGGTGGCTGAGAAGGAAGATGTGGTGGATGTGGGTGATGTGGATGCTGAAGCATTGGTGGATGGGGTGACTGAGGAGGGAGAAGTGGCTGAGGACGAAGGTGAGTTGGCTGTTGACGCATTGGTGGCATTGGTGTCATTGGTGGCATTGGTGGCCCTGGGGGCATTGGTGGCAATGGTGACTGAGATGGCTGAAAAGAGAGATGTGACTGTGGTGGCTGCGGCTAATTGCGTAGCAATTGTGGCAAAGAAAACTGACCTGGCTGCGACATTGGTGGCATTGGTGGCATTGGTGGCATTGGTGTCATTGGTGGCATTGGTGGCATTGGTGGCATTGGTGTCATTGGTGGCATTGGTGTCATTGGTGGCATTGGTGGCATTGGTGGCCCTGGGGGCATTGGTGGCAATGGTGACTGAGATGGCTGAAAAGAGAGATGTGACTGTGGTGGATGCGGCTGATTGCGTGGCAATTGTGGCAACGAAGACTGACCTGGCTGCGGCTCATGGGGTGGCAGTTGTGGAACTGGCGGCTGAGGCATTGGTGGCGGATGTGGTGGCTGAGGAGGGAGATGTGGCTGAGCTGACTGCTGATGTTGTGGTGGCTGTGGAAGGAGAAGAGGTGGATGGAGCATTGGTAGATTGGATGGCTGAGGAGGGAGATGTGGTGGTTGTGGATGATGGGGTGGCTGAGGAGGGAGATAGGGCGGTAGTTGTGGCATTGGTGACTGAGATGGCTGAAAAGAGAGATGTGACTGTGGTGGCTGCGGCTAATTGCGTGACAATTGTGGCAACGAAGACTGACCTGGCTGTGGCTCATGGGGTGGCAGTTGTGGACACTGGCAGCTGAGGCATTGGTGGCGGATGTGGTGGCTGAGGAGGGAGATGTGGTGCCTACAGCTGATGGGGTGGAAATTGTGGAGCTGGTGGCATCAGTGGCAGAGCCGGCAGCGGTTGATGTGGTGGCTGATGGAATGGCTGCGCCGGCTGAGGTGGCACTGGGTGCATAAATGGCTGCGGATGAAACTGCCAGCTGGGATGAGCTGGTGGTGGCTGATACCATCCCTGAAGAACACCATGTTCATAAACAAAAAGCTAGCTTTTAAAATTACCGCTGGCAAGAATTGGTGTCCCGGATACCAGAAATGCTGTGGCGGGAAATTCTGGAATCCATTCCAGGGCGCCATTCCAGGATACCGATTGTTCGATGTCGAGGGGAACTGTCCCTCAAAACCAAACTGATCCATCGGCTGAAAACAAGAATATAATGATATTTAGTGGATATCAATAGTTTACCGTCGGCCTTCCGGAGCCAAGTGGAGCCTGTGGAGCCATCTGCGGTGGAGTTTGACTCAGGACACTTTGAATCCGGGAGGGCTCGCTGCTCGAATTACTCTGGGTCCGCTCAACCCGGCTCAGGGAGCTTGGACTCTTGGAGCTCTGGCTCGGGAGACTCGGAATCTAAATAATGAAGTTTGACACATTTTTCACACCTAGATGGTTTATTCTATCCTATATTCTTATTCCATGGAACTCACCCTAGCTTCCTCGTGCCCACGTGTGCTCGGCGCTGGATTCAAGCAATCCAGCATGCTTTCAATATCTTGATGTGCAAACAATTCTATCACATCAAGAGGTTCAGATCGCTAAAATTTGGAATTCAGTGAATTTTATTATTGGAAAATTTACTACCTGCTCAGGATCCAGATATTCTTCTGGATCACAGTCAATTCGATACTGCCGTGGGATGATGAGCTCCTGAATAGTGAAACACATTTTCATTACTCATCCCATATAGTTCATATTAGTTTATCAGTAGCAACTGAGTAACTCACCTCCTCTATATCATTCCTCGCCACGCAGGGTCCAACGCCAGCTGCATCTGCCATTCTTCTCTCAACCGCCTCAGCTTTTTTACACTCCTTCTAAAATGATGAGTGTGAAACTAAAATTAATCTTTCAAAGATCGTACCTTTTCAACAGCTCCACCAAACGCATCTTCTTCTGGCCAATTGAGAAGCGGAGGAGTGCGCAGATAATCTCGCTCTCTAGAAAAATCGAAAAAATCGCTTTTTTTCTGCGGAGGTTCCACGAAATCCTCCAGATCAAAGAGCAACTTTTCAGCAGTCCTCTTTTTTGGTGGAGGACTGGCTCGTGGAGCTGCAACGACTTTGGTCTTGCGTTCTTCCTTCTGCTCTTTGCGCGAGGTGTCTGAAAATTTGTTTATGTGAATCATATCTATCTGGAGTTCATCCATACCTGGAGCTTCGTTTTTTTCCACCACATACTTCTTGGGGGGCTCCACGCTTCCCAAATCTTTTCCAGCTTCATCTTCGATGATCCGGGCGTTGTTCTCGTCAATGGAGTCCGCAATTTCTTCAAATAAAAATGGAAATTGTATTGGATTAAAATTTTTCATTTTCAACTTACCATTTTTGTCGACGCGCTCCCTTTCTTCCACAAGCTCTTCCTCAGCATTCTCAGCTTCGTTATCATCGTCCTCCGGCACGGGACCTTCCATATTCCCTGGAACGAGACCTTCACCATTTAATCTCAACTTTTCTGACAAATAATATTAAACGGCTTTAAATTTCTTATTATTCTGTGATGGTTAAATTCGCATAACGTTCAAAGAGGCTCTTGCGGACTCTCCCTGTCTCAATTCTACTACCTTCTCTATTGCCCTTTCATCATAATCTCACTGTTGTTATAGTAAAAGGTTAGTATGAATCAAATCTAAATCTAAAAATCTAAACATTTCCCACTTTCAACTTACCATTACAATCATTTTCGTCGACGCGCTCCTCGTCTTCAACAATTTCATCGGCATTGTTGTTTGGCAGTCTCAGCAATTCCATATCATCGTCAGCCTCTTGATCAATGACATCCACAATATCATCGTCGCCATCTTTTTCGCCTTCCAAATTGGTACTCTCCTTCTCCACAACAGGACCTTCACCATTCTGCTTTTCTTCGGAGTCACCATCCACAATGACTCCGGGGGCTTCCTCCTCCAATTCGGGTCTTGTCACTGCCTCCACTGCCACTTCATATTCTTCCGCTCCGTTTTCGGCATCTCTCGGTTCTTCTCCGGAGTCACCATCCACAATGACTCCGGGGGCTTCCTCCACCAATTCGGGTCTCGCCACTGCCTCCATTGCTGCCTCATCATCCTCTTCTTCATGTTCGGCCTCTCTCTGTTTTTCTCCGAAGTCACCATCCACAATGACTTCGAGATTTTCCTCTTCTGCCAATTCGGGTCTTGCCACTGCCGCTTCAAATTCTTCCGCTCTCCTTTCGACATCTTTCTGTTCATCTCCGGAGTCACCATCCACAATGACTTCGGAATTTTCCTCCTCCAATTCAGGTCTCGCCACTGCCTCTACTGCCTCCACTGCCTCCACTGCCACCTCAGGTTCTTCTGCACCAATTTCGACATCATTCTGTTCCGAATGATCGGCAATGCTTGGAGGTGATGCTGGCTTGTTGAGCCAGTTCAGCTCATCCAGATTCAGTGGGCCGGAAGGAACAGTTCCGTCCTCTGCCTTCCTTTGATGTACCCTTTTCGCCAGATCCACCAAATCCAACGCGTTTCGCTTCTGCGCCTTCTGCTCTTTCTCCATGATCACCTTCTCCTCGGACTCCAAATCCACCACAACCGAGTGGATGGTGCTTCGGACTTCTTTGAAGAACCTCCACTTTTCGGTGTTGGGGAGGCAGTGGAGGCAAACGTCGGTTCTTCTCAGAACTCCGAATTGCCCGACGGATCCCTTGCACTGTAATGTATAAAAAATAACAAATAGATAGTAGTGAAATTTATCTAACCTCCACACAGGTCTGCTCCACATATTGCTCCTTTATCGCCTCTTCCCATTGATTCCACTCACTCAAAACATCGTGCTTCCTGAAGACGGGAAGACGGAGCTCCGGGATGCTGTACAGAGCGGGCAGCTTGGACCGGTCCTAAATTTTTAGAGTTAAAGTTCTGGTGCAGAATGTATTTTGAATATAAGCATCCGGTCGAGCTTATATGGCCGAGAAGTATTCTTCTTATTAAAGCTATCAATTTCTAGTTTAGACGGGCATCTTTGCGGCACCAAATAAGGGCCGTAACCCAAAATCAGACTTATTCCTATGGTTAATGACTGAACTAGGGCCCGACAGATACACATAACTCATTAAAGATACTTACGAAGCTGGTGGTTGCGAATACGCACCGTGCCGGCCTGCCAACGATTGGAGGGTTGAAGAAGATGCTTCCCCTGGCATCCACCCACACGTGCCTTGGAGTCCCATTCACAGCCATCTTCTTCCATTCTCCAGTCTGGTTCCCCACAAGCTCATAGTTAATCGGAATCTGAAAATATCAAAATATTGAAGTTCAATTAATCCCAATTTAAAAAAAACACACCTTTTTCTCCTCTTCCATTAACAGCTTGACTATTTTTATTTTTTCAAGGTTTTCAAACTGCTCCTCTAATACCAGGTTCCTGAAAAACAAATTGTTAAACTATTTCTTCACCCTTTGATTAACCTGTACGCCAATTCAGCCAACTGCTGCTCACCGATATCCAACAAAACCATGGGGAGGTGGTCCGAAGTCTCGATTTTCCTTGACTTGTCCATGGTAAACGGGTGGATAGTCGTGAGAACTTTCCGCATCTTTTTGCGGAAGCTCAGGTTCTCTGAAAAGTGTTTTTGAAGTTGTTTGACACTGAAATTTTAAAGTACCAATCAAGAGAATGCTCTCAACGAGCGCTTCATAGTTGCAGAAGGCGAGATCTCGGTGAGCTCTTTTGACCAGGAGCTCCGCAATTGACACCATCTCCTCCCACATTGCTTCGGTCATCATTGTCTAGAAATTTGCTTATTCTTGTTGTTTTTGACTTTTCGAGGCAGCATTTCATGGGTAATGTTTTGAAAAGCAAGTTTTGGTGCTTAGATATCATTTGACACAAAAGGCAACGAGCTCTACGTTAAGAAGTTTTAAAAGCAGAAGTGATGCATTTTGAATTGAAAATAATTTTCGGATTTGTAAACTTTTGAAGTTCAATACCTCAGCGCTCAACCCACAACTTGCCAAGTTTATGACTCGGTCAAACCAGATTTTCGTTTAACTTTATTAGTGGTTTCATTTTCAGTTTGAAATTCTGCGTTGAATGATATAAAAATCTTCATTATTCCGAAGTTTTATTCATTTCCTTCGAAGCCGATTGCTTAAATGATGTTTTCGTGTGAATGAGCTAGAATTGATATCAAAAACTCCGGAATTTGGATTTGGCCAACTACCCTTTTAAAAATCACAATCCTGGACACTCTAATCCCCGCTTTCATTTTCGATCTACTTTGTAGTTGTCTCTCTCTCACAAAGTCTTCAAACGCACTTTATATATAGCGAATCGAATTTTGTGTTGCTAATCTTTTGGTTTGAAAGGTTTCCATCTACAAGTAGTAATTATGCGCACACTTTTCATCCTCCTTCATTATCTGATATTTCTGCTTTTCTTTGCTTCTCTTCACTAGCCGCATATTCAGTTGAGCATAAGGTTTGTATACTTTTCATGCTCTCTCACATTCTGGGGTTCGAATTTTTTTTCTTTTTTTTTGCTTTCATTCTAGCCGCTACTTTTTTTTGAGATATATGAATGAGTTCAAAGCCTCCAAAATTAAGAAAATAGACACACCTTCCTTGTTTGCCTCATCCATCTGGTCTTCCTCTCTTCCTTCTTCAGCATCATTTCTTCCTTCGAGACCAGAACTCGTAAGGCCTCGAAATGGCTCTTCCATTGTTGCGGTGCTTCTGGGTGCAATGACAGATAGGAGAGGTTCCGCAGATAGCTCGAGTCTCTCGTAATCAATTTTGTCGAACCTGAAATCAGGTTTATTCCGAACTTTGCAGACGAGAAAGTGAGCAATCTCTTATTTTAAGCTTTGAATTATTGAGAGGTATACTTTTTTCTCGTTTCTGCTTGCTCTAAAGTGCAACGAGTTGCGTATTCACTCACCTTGAAGAGCTCCTGGAGCCTGATCTATCTGCTTCGCTCCTGTTGCTTTGGAAGTGCTTGGAGATCCGTCCTTTCCCGCTTCAAACATCTTTCTCGGCTTTTGCTGCCTCTTCCCGCGCCCTGAAGCCTTCTCTTCAACCTGCTTCGCAACTTGCTCCACTTCCGTGTCCATCGCTCTAAAACAAGAAATAGTCATCATTTCCTGATAGCCCCAACACTCTTTCAAAAAAGACAAGCGATATCCGCTGGTCACCCTTAGTAACCCCTCCACCACTCTCCCCTGAAAACGTTGCGAAGCATCATTGTTGTGTCGTCACACCTCACTCAATTTGCTACTCCATTTTTGCTTCCATTTTAGGTCAGAATGTATCGCGAGATGCTGCAACACGGTGTCGAGCTCTACTGTGATATGTGGCCGTGCGACAGAGAGTGCGGCAAGTTCCACGAGCGGTTCATTAACACGACAAGTGAGTTAAAAATAGGGAATGGGAAGTCAGCATTGACGTCAGATGACGATTTCGAAATTGTTGGTGTTTGGGGATAGGGGTGAGGTTCTTTGGTTTTGGAATCACGCTCTTGTCATGTCAATGTACTTTAGCAAAGGTTCTGGCTCCAGGAAAGAAGGATGGCTTTGAGGGACTGATGGGGGGACCGAAATGGGATATAGCTTGTAGGACCAATGGTTTCATGGTAGTTACAACCCCTGATAATGGTTGCAGAAGGGCCTAAGTTGAGATTGATACCAAAATGACTAAATAATAGGTTCAGTAAAGCCTCGGCTAACAAAGAACGACCCCTAACTCAGTCCAAGTCAACTTTATGAAGTTCCAACTGGAATTGGCCCACTTCAATGAAGTTTCTCAAACTATAACGAACCATTCTTCCTTATGAGATCATTTTGTGCCCTAGAGCTCTTGCTCCCAACATTTACCGCAGATCAAGTTCAAAATGTCTCGCAACATATTATTAGCCTTTTCCCCTTTTCTATTTCAAAGTTCACATTAATCACTACCCTGTTCTGCATGAGTAGAGATTATGTTTATCATCAAAACACATTATGTTCTTGTTCTTGACTGAGTTTCTGACCTTTTCCCCATTTCTATGAGATTCTAGAGCTATAATGTTATGTATAGGCAACAACTACTCTCTGTCCAGGCCATCTGATAGCGCGCTCTATCGGGCTTTGGGGGAGAGAGAGAAGTGTCTTGCTGAACCATGTACTATTGCACCAGAGGCGCAACAGCATCAACATTGGGGGGTGGATTCCATTAGCCAATACAAAAATTACAGAACTCCGTCAAATGAAACTAGCCTCAGAATCAGTCGACAAAAGCACGGAAGCCGATGGTATACTGCACCAATCATGGGCTGACTTGAATTCAAAATTTCAGAAAGCGCGGCAAAAGCGAAAAGTGTCTTCGAGGAGATCATGGAGATGGCGGCAAGAAAGGTGGGTTGGGGTACTGTAGGAATCCCTCGAAAAGTCAAAAGCGGCTCTGTCAAAGCTAATTGCTATTAGCTCCGAGGCGAGACGACGGTCGTATAAACATTTTGCGGGATGGTACGGAAAAAGGACGGCTTCTTAAAGAAATTGACACCGCGAGGAGAGTGAGAGACAGGAAGAGAGAAAGAGGAGAAAGAGACGCGGTGAACAGACAGATTACGGTAATGTGCAAAAGAGGAGAAGTGTCAAAAAATAGACTACGGTAGTAAGGAAATCAAAAAGACAACACTTTTACGCTAACATCAGAAATGAATAGACTGGGAGAAAAAATAAGATAATGATATACAAAATTGAAATGAAGTAATAGAATAAAAAACAAGGAAAAGATTTAGAAACAACATTTTCTTGCACCTCACTAAACTTCCGAAATACAAAGGCAAAAGTTCATCTGTTCACACTCACTCTGTTAATACCCCTACAAAGCCCACAAAAATTGTACTTACGATGAGCAGCTTGGCACATTCGAACATCCTTCCGAGATTCTCGACTCCATTTTCTCTTCTCTTTCTTGATTTTTGGTGGAATTTCTCAAAATTTCCAGAAATTTTTTGCGTTTCCGCTTGGCTTGACAGTCTTCAAACGTTAGACTCTGAAAAATCCAATTGAAAACAGCCGGAATAGCATAAAATGAGGCAGTAAACGAAGAGACAGCTCAGACTGCCTGTAGAAGATGGGGAGGGAAGGAGGAGAGACCGGTAGTCCTTTCGCGCACAGATTGGGCGGGAAAAAGGGGGGGAGGTGGGGTAAGAAGAGGAGAGCCCAATATCTGCCCGATCGTGTCGTGGTTCGTGTTCAAAGGCAATGTGCCATTCACATGCGATTTCCAAGAAAAACATTATATTTTACTATCATGGCAACAGCATACCCATTTCCAAACTAGTATATGCCGCTTTTTCATTGACACAATCTCACCAAATGACATCATAAAGCCACTAATTTGGCACCAAGTCATTGGATGCTTAGAAATGCTTTTCCGCATACGGTAAAAGCCAAAAAGGGGAGTGGCTAACGCAGGGTGGTACTGAATCACCCGGTCCATGACCGTTTCGCTCGCGCTGACTCACTTTTTCTGTCTAAATGGCATCAGACCACCACTGCAGAGGCACACATTCACTGACTAGGTGGTCTACGCCCCTACACGCTAAATTTCAAGGAGTTTCTCAACGATTTTCACTAAAGCATAAAACTTTACTTATACGGTGGCGACCTACCACCTGACTAGACAACATGATTGCCTTGGTAACTCAAAGAGCACGCGGGAGAGTAGTGAAGGTAGGCGCGAAACTGGAGGGAGGCGTATGGGGAGCCATAATTAACGGCTGTGATATAGAAATAATCCGAAAAGCAGGTAGTCGGAGAGCATCAAATGAGCATATGGTTTTATTTTAACCAGGCAACAGATAATTGCTCGGATTTTGTAGAGATGAGAAATTAGGGATTAAGCCGCTACCTTCTTTTGCAATACAAAAACCGAAATGGTGTGAGATGAGAATTAAAGGAAGCTTGGCACAGGGTCAACCATAAATTCACGCGACACAACCGACTCGCTGCCTGTGGGCACTGTCCCCCTTTCTCGCCAACTTAGTGGCGCAAGCACACCCTCCCTCTCTATGCAGAACCTATTAGGCTGTTTCTCGCGATAATTTTCATTACTCACCACGAAAGTAACAAAGTGGAACTGTGAATAGACAAGGCGAATACAGCATTATTGCCGTGGGACTCTACACGGCCAACGTGGCCACGAAAACGCGGAAGAATGGGAGGAAAATACGAGAATAGGCGAGCGACACAAAATATCGTCTGTGATAAACCGAACATCAAATTTGTGTAGAAAACGGAATGTTCGTTGTAGGAACAGTGAGAACGTGCGCTTGCTGATGTGCGTATTGTCTGCGGAAAAAACTAGTGCACGGTGTCTGCGCAGGAACTGACGACAACGCGCACAAAATGGGAGAATCAGTGCTGTGCCTGAGATTTTTTCACGATTTGCCACAAGTATATGATCTATGGACAGTACTTATTGATTTTAAACAGAATTCAGCAATTTATTCCGTACCACACGCTTGAAAAATTTGAAAAAAGTGTCGAAGTCTAACGGAGCGCATTTGCTGACGCCGTCCCGCTGCACCAGTTCTTTTTTGGGCCGACAATAGCAACTGTTCAGACCAGAATAACTCTATTGACGACAATTGCCAAAATGAAAAAGTGGGTGGAGCGAGGATCCTAACGTAGAGCCAAAGAGACAGAGAATGACGCGCTCTGACTAGGTGGCTCCACGATCCCGCCCAAATCAGTCTACGTCTTTGGTCACGCACACTTTCTATTTTGGAGTCCTCTATTCTTGCAAAGAGCTATCAGAAGTAAAATCACGTTAGAAAAAGATTGTCTCCAACTTTGACAGTATGTTAAAAGAGTTCACACTGGTTGTGTGAAAACTCTCATGCTGGAAAAGATGAAAAGCATATTTTGTTTTAAGTTAGCAGTAGAAATGACTCCTGGTATACTGTAGGAACCAAAAAGCAAACAGAGAGAGAGAGTGTCTGACTGGTGGAGAGTGGTACTGAATCATCGTCTCTGCGACCACTTTGCTGATTCACCAATGACTGTCTGGGTGGCACCAGACCACCACCACCACTAAAGTATATTAACTGACAAGGTGGGCTTTGCCCGCACATTTGCAGTCTCTACCTTTTTAAGACGGTTCTCATAAAAGCATAACTATTTACGTATACGTTGGCGATCCACCACCTGACTAGATGACATTATCGCCTTGGTAACTCAAAGAGCACTCGGGAGAAGAGTGAAGGTAGATGCGAAACTGGAGAGAAAGGCGTGGGTAACCATAATTAACGGCTAAGATATAGAAATAATCCGAAAAGCAGATAGTCGGAGAGCATCAAATAAGCATATGGTTTTATTTTGATCCGGCAACAGTTAATTGCCGGGATTTTGTAAAGGTGAGCAATTAGGGATTAAGCCGACACCTTGCTTTGCGAAATAGGTGCCGAAATGGTGCGAGATGAGAATAAGGGAAGCTTGGCACGGGGCCAACCAACGATGCACGCAACACGGCGACACACTGCCGACTCGCTGCCGGTCGGCACTGTTCCCCTCCCTCGCCAACTTAGTGGCGCAAGCACACTCTGCCTCTCTATTCGGAGCCTATTAGGCTGTTTCTCGCGATAATTTTCATTTCTCACTGCAAAATTAACAAAGTGGAACTGTGAATAGACAAGGCGAATACAGCATTATTGCCGTGGGACTCTGCACGGCCAGCGTGGCCACGAAAACGCGGAAGAATGGGGGAAAATACGAGAACAGGCGAGCGACACAAAATATCGCCTATGATAAACGAAACATTAAATGTGTGTAGAAAACTGAACGATCGTTGTGGGAATAATGGGAACAATCGCTTGCTAAGACCAAAATAATTTCGTAGACAAGATTGTGGGTTGGATAGGGGATCCTGGCATCGAGCCGAGAAAGTGACGCACTCTGACTAGGTGGCTCCACGATCCCGCCCAAATCAGTCTACGTCGTTGTTCACGCACACTTTCTATTTTGGAGTCCTCTGTTTTTGCAAAAAGCTATCAGAAGTAGAATCATGTTAGGAAAAGTTGACTTCGAATTCAACAGTATCTTAAAAGACTTCACACTGGTTGTGTGAGAACTCTCACGCTGGAACAGATGAAAAGCTTATTTTTGTTTCAAGTTAGCAGTAGAAACGACTCCTGGCATACTGTAGGAACCAAAAAGCAAACAGAGAGAGAGTGTCGGACTGGTGGAGAGTGGTACTGAATCACCCGGTCCGCGACCATGTTGCTGACTTACCTATGACTGTCTGGGTGGCACCAGACCACCACCACTACTAGAGTACATTAACTGACTAGGTGGCCTCCGCCCCCTCATTTTCAATTTCTAGCAGTTTCGAGACGATTTCACAAAAGCATATCTATTTACGTACACGGTGGCGATCCACCACCTGACTAGATAACATTATCGCCTTGGTAACTCAAAGAGCACGCGGGAGAAGAGTGAAGGTAGACGAAACTGGAGAGAGGCGCATGGGGAGCCATAATTAACGGCTGTGATATAGAAATAATCCAAAACACAAATCGTCGGAGAGCATCAAATGAGCATATGGTTTTATTTTGATCCGGCAACAGTTAATTGCCGGGATTTTGTAGAGGTGAGCAATTAGGGATTAAGCCGACACCTTGCTTTGCAAAATAGGTGCCGAAATGATGCGAGATGAACAACGGGGGAAGCTTGGCACGCGGCCAACCAGCGATGCACCCAACACGGCGACACACTGCCGACTCGCCGGTCGGCACAGTTCCCCTCCCTCGCCAACTTAGTGGCGCAAGCACACCCTCCCTTTCTATGCAGAACCTATTAGGCTGTTTCTCGCGATAATTTTCATTTCTCACCGCAAAATTAACAAAGTGGAACTGTGAATAGACAAGACGAACACAGCACTATTGCCGTGGGACTCTACGCGGCCAACGTGGCCACAAAAACGCGGAAGAATGGGGAAAATACGAGGATAGGCGAGCGACACGAAATATCGCCTATGATAAACGAAACATTAAATTTGTGTAGAAAACGGAACGATCGTTGTGGGAACAGTGAGAACGATTGCATGCCGATGTGCATAGCAACTGTTAAGACCAAAATCATTTTGTAGACTAGATTGTGGGTTGATGAGGGGATCCTGGCATCGAGCCGAGAATATGACGCACTCTGACTAGGTGGCTCCACTATCCGCCCGCCCAAATCAGTCTCTGTCTTTCGTCACTTGCACACTCTATTTTGGAGTCCCCCCCCCCTTTTGAAAAAAGCTATGAAACGTAGAATCTTGTAAAAAAGGAAAACTTCGAATTCGACAGTATGTGAGAAGGCATCACAGTGTTCGCGTGGGAACTCACGGCGAAAAAGATGAGAGACGAATTTGAAAACTGTAGTGTTGGAAGAAACCACTTCAGTGTTTTGCAGAAAGGAAGATTTTTGAAGTCATCAAATCGCAAATTTCGCACCAGGCAACGTATTTTTTGCCAAGTAATCAGAAGAAATAGAACTGGCATACTGTAAGGACCAAAAACTCAAACGAGAGAGTGTCTCGCTGGTGGAGAGTGGTACTGAATCACCCTGTCTGCGACCACTTCGCTGATTCACCAGTGACTGTCTGGGTGGCACCAGACCACCACCAACACCACCACGAGAGTACATTAACTGACTAGGTGGTCTTTGCCCGCAAATTTGCAGTTTCTACCTTTTCAAGACGATTTTCACAAATGCATAAGAATTTACGTATACGGTGGCCGCCTACCAACTGATTAGACGACATGATTGACTTGAAAACTTAAAGTGCAAGCGGGAGAGGAGTGAAGGTAGACGCGAAACAGGAGAGAGGCACAGGGGAGCCATAATTAACGACTGTGATATAGAAATAATTCAAAAATGAAATCGTCAGAGAGCATCAAATGAGCACAATGCTTCTAGACAACTGATAATCGCCTTGATTTTGTGGAGATGAGCAATAAGGAATTCATCCGTTACCTTGTTTTGCAAAACAACATTTGAAAATATGCCAGATGAGAAACAAATCTAATACCGACTAGGTGGCCCGTTTGACTACAGTGAAGTTTGCGATCTTGGTAGCGCGCCTACTTGCAATCTACACCGCGACACATTTACTGACTAGGTGGTCCATCAGTATTTCTAATCAGTTTGAAAAAAGGTGAAAATCAGAGTTCATCAGCACTCTGGAAAAACAAAAGGAACAAAAAGGCCAGTGATTATATAATAGTTTAGATTTCATATAAACAAATACAAATCAGTTAGGGAGGTGGACTCCATTCAATACATTCATTTTCACCTCAAACCTTATCAATCATTTCGTTCGAAAAAGGGAATAGTGATAAAAAACGCTATGCAAATTGGTCTCTACTGGGAATAGCAAGTTCATTGGCGTGGCATTGAAATTATCAACTATTGTGGAAAACTAGAAATACAATCGTTTTTAGAGTCAAATATAGAGAAAATCAAAAAGAAAAAGAGGAAGAAACGGTATTGAAATCGCGAAACAAACAGTTTTGCATCGAGACATAAAGCGACCCCCCGATCAGTTACCAATAAAAGCGTCCATATTTTGATCTGGAAGCAGGTGTAGCAGTAGGAGAGAGAGAGGGAGATGGGGAGGGAAAGGGAAGTAGATTTTCTGTACGGGTGGTCTTAAAGGTGGGAGCCGTCAATTGAATGATATGAAAATGAAAGTAGGAATGAACAAGAACAATCTTTCCTGTTTGTTGGAATCCGAGTGCAAGCTTTGAATCTCACAGCTGCAAAAGGCAGATGTTTGGAATGGGGTTGTGGAACTGTTTTTTCTGTAATAGCTGGACAAAATCTGTCCTCATTTTAAAAAGAAGAACGAAAACTATGAAAAACCGTTTCTTCCTGATTCGCTTGAGATAGTTCCCAGCTGTTTTGCATGTTTCCCTTGTGTTCTCCTCCCTTTTTCTTTTCTACCTCCCAATATTCAAATTTCCAGGACTCGCAACACTTTGTGGAGCCAGTGCTTCCACCCCTGCCGGAAGAGTTCAAGTCGATGACGTTGGGCAACGAGAATCGTCTCAAACGGCAATCAACGCAGAACGCGGACACGACGATGATCTACTTTGACAATCCGGTGTGGGATGACGCCAAGTTCCGGCAGGAGCTGCTCGACTCCGACGAGGATAATTACTCGATTGGTGATGCGCCGTACATCATGGATGATGATGATACTCTGGATAATATCTTGAGGTCGGTAGATCGAATTGATCAAATTGAGTTGAGAAAAAAGAGTGAAATTCAGAGACACCGCCCATGAATCCGCATCGAATCCGATTGAGCACTACCAGGCTGATGAGTCCATCCTCACTGATGATGATGGTATGTTTTTTGATTGTTTGTCCAAACTACACTCATTTTGTCATTCCAGACTACAGCTCCCTGGACCTCTCACGCACTCGATCAGGTGAGCATTACTCCTTCTTCTTCACCAATTAAAAGCTCCTCATTAGTAAAACATCACTTCCTTATAGACCACCACCACCAAGCGCAATTCCTTCTGCCAAGACTCCGCTCCCCGGACGCCAAATACGAAAAGAGCCTGACGGATCTCTGAACCTCCGCCAAAGACACACCATAACCTACACCTCCAAATATTTGTCACTTTATCCTGAATAAACCAAACTTCACAAACTCCAGACATCGGTTTTGTTTTTGATAAACATTCGGAATGCCACTAATCAGCACCTTGTGAGTAGTACTCGCGAAAAGAGCGGCTAGTCTCATTCATTCAACTTTTTTCTTTTCACTGCTCATTTTCTGTTTCATATGGATACATTTCCTGAATATTCTATTGAGAACGTGGTTGTGGGATTTGTAACGGTGCTGGTAAGACTGGACAAAAAGAGCTGCTTTCAATCTAAACTACGGTAGTTTTCAGTTATGTTTGATAGGACTCATTCTAACTGGGACAGTTTTCAATGCGATTTCATCAGTAGCTCCAAAGGATAATGTATTCTATAACCTCATGAAACAACAGGTTGCAGTGAGCACCTTGTTTCTCCTGGTTTACGGAGCATTTTATGTTGTTGTTGTACTTTTGTAAGTTTACCCGACATTCACCGATTTCATATCTCTAGTTTAGTAATCTCACCTTTCTTCTCGACCTTATCTCGGAGTTTGGCTTTGTGACAGTATACCTGAAATACGTGTACGTTCTTTTGAGAGTATATATTTCAATTGACCGATTGCTGGCACTTTCTTTGCCGCTTAATTATGCCTCCATATCGGAAAAGTAAGAGTTGATTAATTTCAAATGAAAGTAACAAAAAAAATCACCAGATTTGAGACGATTGGAGGGCTGATATCTTGGATTACGCCTGCTATTCCATTGATGTTTTATGGGAGTTACAGTAAGCCTCTATTTTTTGATATTATGGTTTACTGCTTTTTCAGAGTACTGTGAATTCCAATACAACCCTTATGGATGGTTTGTGGCTCCTACAAGCTCTGGAGACATGTGTGGGGCCTCATTTCAAACATTTAGTTATCGCGTTCAAATCGTAACTCTTTTCGCTGTTGCCTTGTGCAACTTATTGGTGATTTTGTTCATTTTCTCATTTTCTGTGAGTTCATACAGTTTTTGAAGTTTTCAACATTTCATAACATTATAAAATTCTCCAGAAGTCTTCGAATCAATCCGCTCTATCCCGAAAAGTAGAAATTATGCTGGCATGGCAGACAATTGGGGAGAGTTTGATACTCTGTTTTGAATCCGCAGTTTTTGTGTTTATCGGGAAAACATTGGCTTTGGATGGAGGGAACATGCCTTCAAAATGGCTCATCTACTCAATTATAGTGCTTCCAATGATTATAGCGTATCTTTTGGATTTGTGAGTTGGAAAAATGGTTTGTTAGTTAGATTATGATATTCTCAGGTTGATTATATTTGCTATAAACGCAAAGTTGAGGAAATGGGTGATGGATCAAGTCAATCGGAAGTTTTGTAAAGGAAAGGTATGCAAAAGAGGAGTTGATATACTTTTTTTTATATAAACCTTGCAAACTCTAAACAAGCTACCGTTAATTTTGAAACTACTAGTTCATAGTACGACTTGATACTTATAAAACATAAATTTCTGTTTCAGGTCTCAAGAATATCCCCCAACAATCATCACGACTACCAGTTGAGCAGATTCTGAAACTGACAAAATGCAGGCAACGTATAATTTTACCTTTTTTCGTTTTTTATTCAGTTTCATGCTCTATAATTCATGTTCCACTTATCCATTTTTTGAATTTTATATCTTTGTGAGCAATTATCTCATGTTTTTGATGCAAATAAACCCCAAATTTCAAGCAATTACAATGCACATTCTTTTTTTTTCCTGGATTACGGTAGCTTTATGTCATAACAACCCAAAAAGTGAGTTGAAGGAATTTAAAACCAGATTGAAAGAAGAAGAAGGTGCCAATCCGCTTAAGTTTTTTCTTGATCTATATTGAACTTTTATAAACAGCTAGAAACGGAAAAAGTTCTCCCCCAACTCTTATCAGTTCTATTTTCTAGCCTCCTCGCAAATTGAATTAATGCTTATCAAACAAAAAAGTTCTGATTGACACCTTGCGTGCACGTGATTTATTAAACCTTATGTGTATGGCCAAAACGGAGCCATCGTTCGAGAACAAGGACAATGAGTTGATAACGAGGTCGAACTTTGGAGCGAATTGCATGTTTTGATCTACCTGAATAGAGCTCCTGATTGATAGTGATTTGGTGAACAATGAAAGGGGTGCTATTTTCAGAGTGTTTCCCACGGAATGTTCCTGCTCTTTTATATGTCAATTTTTCATATCATAAATTTGGAACTCTTAATTAATCCCATTTAATACCCCTATTCGACTCAATTCGGTCGCATTCCAAAACGCAAAAACGAATGTGCACTACGGTCATTTCCGTCTCCATTTCCTGACCGCGGATGACATGCACCACGTTTCATAAACATCTGTCTTTTTCCCTCACCATCCCATTTTCTTGCCGCTTCTCATTTCCGCACCTTATATCCGCACCAATCTTTTCATTTTTTTCTCCCGTTTTTTTTTCGGCCATTTATTTTTCGACCATATTCTGTCAGCCTTTTTTCTACTTTTTAGATGGATTCTGGCTCGCACGCCCTATAATTGGAAGAAGAAGCCACGCCCCATTCTCCAAAAAAATGGAAGGCGTGTCTTTCCAGGACAACGTCAGTCCATTTTCCTATTCAACCCCCACAGCTTTGAGCTGACTGACTTAACGAGACGCAAAAAACGGCGAATTAGATTAATTCAAAGTGGTTCCCATCCCAGTGTTTCGATCCGTACGCGCTTTTCAAGTGCGAAACGACTTTTCCTTTCACTCGTGGATCCTTGAAACTTTGAAACCTCAGATACCGCGTGCCTTTGATTGTGGCGCCATTCTCATTGAGTGATAAGGATCAGAGACCAGAGGTTGTTTTGCTAGATTTCCTGTCATCGGGTCTTGTAATTTTTATAGACACATCTTTTTTTATTGAAAATATTATAATTTCACATTTGGTGATGTCAAGTAGCGCTTATCAGTATGTCTACCTCACATGGTTGTTTTCTCATGACTTTGTTGCTTTAATTAGTGCATTGCTTTAGGTTCAGGAGCCTGAAATTTTCATTTTTTGTACCGATTTCGTTGATCTCTCTATTTTTCTTGATGTTGGGGTACTGTAGTTGTTTTTTCAGAAGATTTCACCAGAACCAACTGGAGTTCAGTATGCCGACTGGAACAAACAAAAAAGGGAACAAAAAGGAAAAAAATGTTCTGGAAAAGTGCAGCGCTGTGATCCAATGGGTGTCATCGTTCAGCAGTTAGTTTATTTTGTTCGGACTGTATTCAAAAGACGTTAAACTTGAGTATGAACTATGTATTGTCCATAATCTAAAAGTAAACCACTTGAGCAGGTCAGCAGACAGCTAAGCAACTGTTACAGTAGTCTCAGGAAACCAAGATCAAGAGTTTAAAGATTCTCAGCGTTTATGAGATATGCGTACCTTTGAATTTACTAGATTACTGTATATCAGATAACTATACAATGACTGTAACAATATGCTCTTTTTTTATGAAGCTAAACTTAAGTGGACTCTTTTATAGTCAGAAATCTTGTCAAATCCGGTACAGAAGAGCAGACACCTCTCTAGACATCATACAAATCCTTCGAGTTCACGTAACACCCCCTAATATTGTAGGTACATCATCATCTCCCCGCCACGACTACATTCCAACCCGCATCCGCATGGGAAACGGCGTCGAGATGCCGTTCATGGGCCTCGGGACCGGCGGTGCTCCCTGCTCCGACGAGCTCACCGAGTTCTCCATCAGAACTGCTCTGGATCTGGGCTACACTCATTTCGATACTGCCAACGTGTATGGAACCGAAGCGGTCTTGGGAAAAGTGCTCCAGGAGTACTTTGCAGCTGGAAAGCTTGCCAGAAAAGATGTCTTTATTACTACCAAGGTACTGACGAATTTATGATGACGAATTCGAATTTTGACACATTTCCAGCTCCCCTGCACGTCGCATGACCGCCCGAGTGTCGAGACATCACTGCGGAGCCAATTGAAAGAGCTCCAATTGGACTATGTGGACTTGTTCCTCATCAACACACCATGCGGAGTGCGGGTATGTTGGGAAAAGGGGGTTTAATTAAAACGGGTGAATGGGCGAAAAATGCCAAAAGGTCATTGCATTTTTGATAAGCTACCGTATTTGCTTCAAGGTCCGGAAAACCGCGCACGGGCTGTCAACCAGCGACGCTTCGTACACTTCTCTTCCGGACACATGGAAGGGGATGGAAGACGTGAGTTTAATAATAGGGTTTGAAGGGAAGAGAACATGATAATGGTTGCGTGTAGGTTTACAATTTGAAATTGGCAAGAGCCATCGGGATCTCCAATTTCAACGTGGACCAGATTCAGCGAGTGTATAGTACCGCGGAGATCAAGCCGCATAATCTGCAGGTAGAGCCCTTTTTAGTGAGTGCATGACATCAAAAGTCACAGGTGGAAGTGCATCTCTACTGGCAGCAAAAGGATCTCGTGGTGCTCTGCCAATCATTGAACGTTTCTCTCACTGCCTACGCGCCGATAGGCAGCCCAGGTACATTTTCTCACGTCCTTACATTTATCCAGGTTTTCATACTTTAACAGAACAGCACGTTTTCTTTCCAGCACAACGGAAACAACACGGACTATGGGATGCGGGGCCAATTGAGGATCCAACCGTGGTGTATCTTGCTGAGAAGTATGGCAAGACACCAGCACAGATTCTACTTCGCTACCTGACCCAGAGGAACATAGTGGTGATCCCCAAAAGCACTGACGCTCAACGCCTTCAAGAAAACTTGGAGAGCATGAAGTTCTCCATTGAGGATGAGGACATGCAAGCCTTGAGCGCCATCAAGCAGCGGAGAAGGGTCTATACTTACAGAAATCGGTGAGTTCCCCTATTCAAACTTTTGACCAGCTCCTAAACACTTTTTTCAGCCGCCATCACCCAGAGTACCCATTCTGCGAGCTCGACGACCGGAGTCCAGCCTCCGTGTAACTTTTCCCTGCACATTCTTCTGCTTCTTGACCTGCTAGTCGGACACTATTTGCTTTACTTTGCATGTTATTTTGCTGTGAATTCCGATTTTCGAACATTTAATGTACCTAATGTAGCAATGCACAATGAATAAAGTCAATAAAGGGGGAGGGGAACACAAGGCAGAAAAAATGGGGAGGAGGGGACTAGAGTCTGGTAAGGTTTAATGGGTAGATCAAGCACGAAATGGTGGGGTGGTGGCGTCTTAGGATGGTAAGGATGATAAGTGATGGTACCATCTCAAAGTCGGAAGTTCGGTCCAAGAGCAGAAGGATCTAATTTTCAGTTGCATTGATGAATTCCGCTTCAAAATGTCGGAAAGTCCATGCGGTTTCTCTACAGGATTACAGCTACAGTAAGCTTCATTATGATAGATCAAAATGGATTTCCTTCTCCCCATTGCTATGCACCACCTCTCATCCCAACCTCATTGAACTCTGACCACCAAAAAAGGTTCCAAGCTGACACCCTGTCAAAACTCTGGTTACAACACACTCACACATTGTATCTGGCGGTCGCAAACAAATCCTCCCCCCTTCCCTTCTCGGACAGTACTGTTGTGTGCATACCTGTGCACACCGCCTCCCCGGGAGCTAATGCGGAGCCAGAACCCTTTGAACGTGCCAAAATTTGCGTTTCGGTTTTGTCCCTCACTTTAATCACTTTAATCTATTATCAGAGCGCGCGTAAATTGAGACTCACGAACATTGTGTGTGGTCAAGGTTTTGTTCATTTGCTCGTTGTTGATCTACGATTTGATTTGGTTTCATTTTTGCTGATATTGTACTAGATGCAAAACTCAGAAACATCTGATGGTTCCAATGATCATGAGCAGGAACGGAATTCAAACCTGAGCCTGGACATAAACCTGAAGGTCAATAAACAAACAAGAGCAATGAACACGGTGTTCGAACAAGTTTGTGCAAGTAGAGTTGACCAATTTGCAACTCTATGGGTAACCGGACACCTCTTACCCTTTTCCACCTCATTTGGTCTTGGTCTTGCTCCCCTCTCCTGCCCATCCCCGCGCGCCTGTCAAAAAGTGAAGACAGTTTGTGATCAACTGTGTTTTTTCTCTTTTTTTTCTTTCCCAATCTTGTCCAGGTCATTTAATCGAGGGAGAGGGTGCTTATCAGAAACGAATCTTGTGCAAATATTATCGTTTGCATTCAGCGCTCTCCGGCCTCCAGACCATTTAATCGTGGCGCAGCGCTTTTTTGTGTCCGATTTGTTGGAAAATGGGATGGGCGATAACAGTGGGGTCATTGTTTAGCAACGGTTTCATTCTCTCTCTGGGTTACTGTAGTTGCACATTGCTCCAGACACAAACCACACTTGACCTTTTAAATGCCCCCGTTCAATGACAATGAATTGAGCCTACTCGAAATTCCTCCCTATTAATGGCTTCAAATTGTGTTCTGCTCGCTTTTTGCTTTCTCCGAACTGACCAGAGCAGCCATTGAATTTGCAACATGGTCGGGTGCGTATTTGGTTTCACGCATACGTGATAGCAACAATGTGCAAACAGTGCTCCCGTAATTTTGAACTTTCCCTTATTTTCTCTTATCTGTTCCGTTGATGCTCAAAATAGAATTAGACTGGATGAAATCTGATAGATCCACTGAGATTTAGAGCCTTTTTTGGTTTTTCAACACAACACACCATTGTCCGGTTTCCATGAACATATTGGACTCTTTCGTGACCTCTAACCTCTATGAAAAACGATATTTGAATCGAAAAGCCGCATTGGAACCGAAACCGCTCCGCGCGCAGTCCAATCCGATACATCTCTCGAGATCCCCGCACCACTTTTTTGCTGCGTTCACTCAATTTATTTAACTTTTCGTGAGCCTTCTCATCGCATTGTTTGCAACTCGACCTCCCCTCCAAAAACTGACCATAAACTGTATTTTAGGCAACGGAAAACAAGTCGCCAGCCTTTTTTGTGAAGTGGTACTTATCTTCGTTATCTCTTTTTTGCACGACAATGCTTTTCAAACTTGTCAGGTTGTTATGTCTAGTACAGGTGGGTACCGTGAATAATAAGTTGATGAAAAATTCAGGATGTTGTGCTTCAGGTGTCAAAAAGTTTGTTGCTACGAGTGAACGAATTCGGCCTACATGAAGCTGCTAATTTTACTCGACAATGGCTCTCCATGGCAGGACCGCACATGAAAATGCCCGAAATACGAGTGAGTGTCTTTTTTGATCTGCTTATGATAGACGACTCATTTTTCAGCAATCCTTCTACAACTCCTTCGCCGGAGGTGAAATGACTGTGTCCAACATCACCATCAAACGATTCGTACCTCCATTGATTCGATTCCGTCCATCGGACCACTCATTCCTCTACATGTCCACGTTAAGTGGGTACGCGCAGGTGTCGGCCGAGTGGTCTGTGGAGTCGCAGTTCTTGCACATGTTGAAAATCCCGCTCCAAGGACAGATTCATGCTCAAATGACTGGATTAATCTCGGAGATTGCGATGCAGGTGAGATAGCTTCGATAGTGAAAATGATCTGGGGTTCATTTGGTTTTGGTTGGCTCTAGAGAAGACAATTTCTCATTCAATGGTCTTTTGTAACACTGTTTTCTCCTAGCTTGTACTACAGCTCAATACCTATCACCTACTATTTTTCTTCAGATCACCCAAGACAACGAAGTTGAAGTCCACCACTGTGTCGCTCAAATCCGCGACCTTCGAGTAGGCTTTGATGGAAGTATGGCAGCAGATCTTCTCCACTGGTTCCGTCAAAGTGTCACCCGTGCCATCCGCCGTACACTGGAAGAGGTACCCTTCCTCATTCTTCTCTTATCCCCTTATATTAACCTTCCAGGAGTACTGTGAAATGATGCGAAACCACTGGCTGCCATGGGTGGAGGCGCAGCTCTACCAGTTCCCCACCAACCTCACCATTAGCCACAATCCAGATGTGACGCTGATCCAGTCTATGCAAAATATCGCCATGACTCAACACCACGTGGATATCCGAATGAGAAGCGACTTGATCTGGGATGACGAGTTTGTGGAGAGTGGAATGGTGGAGAATGCCACGTTGACAAGTGTTGGTGAGTAGATTTTTATTTTTCTCAAATCAGTTTAGGTTCATTATGATCAAATTGAACGAGTTCAGAGTCTCTCCCAAGATCCACGCGAATGATCGACATGTTTATCGATGAGCACACTGTCCAGAGCATCATAGCCGCTGCTCATTTTGCTGGGCACTTGAAGTAACTCTCCTTAACTTCTATGCATGTGAACCGCTTCCAACAAATATCATTCAGAACCAAGATCGAGTCCCCCTTCCTTAAAACCAGTTGCGATGTGCTCTGCATTGGCACAGTCTTGCCAGAGCTCGCCGAGCAAGTGCCCAATCGGACGTTGTCTGTGGAAGCGGCCACTTTGTCCCCGCCAGTCATTGATCTTCAACAAGGAAGAGCTCTGGTTTATTTGAATGCTTCTCTAAATGTAAGTACTCATTAGATGAACTCAACTGAAAAATTGTGCAGGTATTTGCTGCACCACCCTTGAAATCAGTGGAAGGAAGTATGCTGACCATCAATGTCGAGACCGAGTTCACACTGACAATGGAGATGAGGAACAAGAGAGTGAAGGGGTACATCAATATGATCAACGCTCAAGCTAATTTGGTAGACAGCAAAGTTGGTTTGATGTCGCAGAAAGTGAGTTGAACAGCAACTTTTGTAGATTGTAGTGATTTTGTACAATCAGAACAAAAGTTACGGAAGTTAGAGATCGGCAAAAAGTAAGCTGAAGAGAGTGGGATTCGAACCCACGCCCCCGAAGGGACTGGTGCCTTAAACCAGCGCCTTAGACCGCTCGGCCATCTCTCCACACGAGACAAGCGCCGTGTGTTTGAGTAGACAAGAGGCGAGAGTAGCGCAAAACGAGAGAAAGATAAAGGGAGTGCGGGTAAAAATAGGATGACATTTCTTTTCTCTCATCGGCGGGGGTTGTTCAATCACTAAACCTTTCCCTTTTTCAGACAATAGACTTCCTTGTCAACATGTCAACACCCTTCCTAGAGGACGCCGTTGATGTTCTCATTGGAAGAGGCCTAATTGTAGCTGACCCCTTCCAATCCCCATCTACCAATGAGCACCTCAGCATCCATGATAAGTGTCTCCGATGGGAGGCCGACATCGTGATGCCAACAGTGGCTGCTAACACTCGCGTTTTCTAGACTAGAACTTGCAAAAACTGAACACAACCTACAAAAATGGGTCCCAATTGAACACTTCTCAGTCTTTTACCCCCTATCCGCAACCTATTGGGCATTGGTGTCTTACTTTTCAACAACTGCAGTCCGTCTGCATCGAACGAGGTTTTCCACTACGTATTTCCATGTTTTTCTGTCAAAATGTCTTTCTCATTTCTGATGATTTCGAATCTTGATTCACTTTGGTAGCATCTGTGATGTGCTTTATAAAATAAAGAGATTTATGTTTCAAAACAGACAGACAAATGTGTAGAATTTGTGGCAAAAGTAAAACAAATCAAGCCCGTTGGTGAAGAAGAGGAGGTTCAAAGCCAATACATTATATTCATTAGTATCGAATCGTGATCGCCGAGTTCAGGTTTTGACAAGCATAGGAGCTCTCTTCAAAGCGATCTTGATGGTTGAGAATGTAGTTTTGTCTGGAAGCGTTATTTTTTAGATTTATGGAAGACTAGGAGCTGGCTGTTGGGTTACCTTCCATAAGAATCCGAGTTTAGACCATCTGCATTTCCCAGAACATAATAGTCGCGTTTTAATAGCTTTTCTTCGAGTGTACATCCAATATTGCATGCTCGCAGCCAGACTCGGACTTTTTCTGTAAAACATGATCTTTTTGTAAGCTTTTCACTATAGGTCTCACTTGAAAACTCAAATTTCCCTGCTCCCAAGCCATTGCTGTCTTTCACAGTTCCATCGTAGATTGTGTAGTTTGCACCGTTCATAATGGAGCTGCTGATGGAATCCAACTTGAAGCGGATTCCTGAAACAACACAAAAGTGATTTCATGATACAGTTTATTTTCGAACACCTACCAAAAGCCCCCTCTGTAGCCAGCCACGTCTTCAGCGCCTCCGGCTCATCCAGCTGACACTTTTTACACTTCACACTGCACGTGGTCTCCGCACACGAGCACTCGCCGCCGTCATAGCAAACAGTGTCCACCGCGGACTCATCAATGATACGCCTCACGAATCGCGTCCGGGTGTGATGGTGGTGGCGTCGGCGGCGAACTACTGTATCCGATTTGGGCACGTCTGGATGAGCAATGAGGAGCATTCCAACAAGCCCTTGGACGGGGTGGGTGGCTCTGATGGGGACAGGAGCAGATTTGTATGGGAAGTTCTTTCCGTATCGCGATTCGGAGAGGGCCACTTTGTAGCAGATGGTTTGATTGGCCACAATGTTGGTGATGATGAAATGAAGTCCCAGAGCGGATGTAGAGGGGTTGATAGGTGTGTACGAGTCATTCTGGAAGCAATTTTCGATCTATTAGGATTGAAACAGGGGAGAGTTACCAAGAAATAAAGCTGATCAGGAGTCGCCGAGAACAATGTATAGGTGCCATGGAATATGTCAAGTGTCTTGATGGTAGGGTTAGTGACACTGAAATTCATGCATTTCTTTTTCATTTCGCTATGTTATGATGTTTTACTCACTTAAAGCACACGATTTGATGTACAAAGTTAGCCTGAACCTTCTGATCAATGGATAGATGCACTGGATAGTAATCGTCTTGCGTCAACCCTCTCTTCGGTCTTGGCCGCTTGGTGGCAATGATTCGCGCAGCAACCACTGCCTTTCCATGACCCTGGGTGGTGAGAACCACCGAGCGGATATTGGTGGGAAGCTGAAGTGAAAAAATGAAATCTGATACGTGGAAAGCATAGAAAACCCTCCCGAAAAACAAAAAACCCACTGGAAGTTCAATCGGACTCTCTGTAACCACCACGCGCTTCTGCACCCGCCCATCAAACTTCACAGCGACTTCCAACCGATCGTTGTACTCGATCTCCACACTTCTCCTTCCCTTCTCATACAACGAGCGCGTGGCGATCAGGGTGGTCAGTGGGCTGCCATAACTACCGTCAAAGTCTTGCTGTTCTAAAATCCAATCCGCAAGTCTGTCCCAGTCGACTTCGGTGCCCTCGGCGTACGCGGTGACTATGGCGGAGAGAGCAAAGCTGTTCACCATTACTTGGCAGCTCTGAAGTTTGAATGTTAGGTAGGTCAAACGATGAGACAGTGGAAGATTGACACTTACATCTCTTCGTCTTCTGAATGGCTCTGTCAACTTGTTGGTCTTCTCCGCACGACTCATTTCATTGCACTTCCAATAAGGTGGAGTTTCTTCTAAACTTCCTAATTACTCACTTCCCAGGGCAGATACTCACTGTGAATCTTAGACAACAAATCGCTTCTCATAATCTCGGCAGTAGCATTGGTCGCCATGTACGCAATTGCTCCAGCCGTTCTTCCATCCTTTACCTTGCTCTCATCCAGTGCATAAAAGTACTTGTGAAGTTTGCCAAATGATTTTCCCTACAACCATCTCAATTCAAAACGTGCCCTCCTTGTTTATCATTAACCATTTCGTGCAGCGAACTGCGATAGCTGGCACAATCCCTTGAAACCTGATACATAAACGAGACTAGGAGGTACTTCTTGTCCTCTGTGTTTTCGAGGTCTATGATGTCACTGAGGTCCTCGTAGAAGTCCTTTTTGCCGAGCCGTGGGATATAAGCGGTGATAGTTTTCAGCGAGCCCAGGACGCGGCTCTCTTCAACGTCGGCCTCGCAGAGTAAACTGGTGGCTATACTAGTCAATCTGCAAAGAGATGGGGAGTGTGAAAATAGCTAGTGGGATGGGTTACAGTATAGAAATGTCTTCTGAAGATTGAGGTCTTCCTAGTTCATTGTATCCGCAGGGTTCTTTGCGAGAAGTGCAGTTGGAAAATTGCATCAGCTCGTTTATCACTGGAAATCAAAAATAAAATCAATGACATTGATTTTTATGTCAGGACTCACAGTCATTGATATCTGCTTCCATTTTATAGTTGTTGTAGCCTGCCAACTTCAACTGCTTGAACTTATAAAGCACTACTGACAACTCCTTGATAACCGAGGTAAGACGACGCTGCCCACTTCTCTTGTATCGCTTTCCAATTGGCATTGTTACCATACGATCCGTCAGTGGCAAGAACTCTGTAAACTCCTCTCTTTTCAACCCCCATTCCAATCCACTAACTCGACAGAGTGATGCTAAACGAGTACACGGTCTCGGTGTCCGGCACATTGGAGCTGATCAGAGTGTTGATGGTGTCCGAGTCATCGGTCGATGCGTGTTGATCGGAGAACGCTGAAAAGGCAATAGGTAGGCTTCCAGGAAAACAACAAAGCGCTCCCGAATAAATTAGCCACCTCTTGTTGGAACAGAATATTATATTTCCCGCGGTTTTTTCGCCATTTTTTTCCCGGAATCGGCCTGGTCGAGTTTGTTTTTTTTTCAGCGTGGTTTTCAAGGTATTCACAACCTACGTGGTTGAAAATTTTGAGTCTAATTGTGGGTAAATGGTGAATAATTCATCAGGAGGCTTTGTTACTTTTCTCAGCAGCTGGATTTTGGGTTTTGGACTTGGGATGGTTCAAATTCATTTTAAAACTTGGACTCACTGATCATCTTCATATGACTAGTGCTGGAAGATCCCGGATCATCATTCATGGCTGTCACCAATGGTTTGCTCGGATTCAAAATGTGCCGCTCATAGTATTCCTCGGTGTCTGCTCGCTTCTGTTATTTCTCCCTAATTCAATTCAATATTCATGATTTCATTTTCACCTGGATTTCTATCTGCTTCCGCACCGCGTCTAATATCCGGCCAGTTTCGCAATTCTCTCTAAACAAATTGTTGTTTTCAACTTTTTTTATTGTTGTGGCAAAACTCACGCCCTCAAAGTGACTGTCATATTCACCAGCCCGGGAGATAAGAACTTCATCATGAGGTACTTGCTCTGAATGGGCGAGCTTCTGGTCAACTCCACCTTCATGTAGTATGTGTCCCCCTTGTTCCCGTTTGCTCCTTGATCCGCGCACACCTTTCTCGGAAGCTCTGATAAGCAAATCACAAACGTTTCCCTGGATTTTTTCAATGTGATTCCAGTAACAGTTAACAGAGGGCTAATGGTCTCGTTCACATAGACATTCCTCGGCATATCCACCTGAAAACCGATTTCGACGTGGCAAAAGCTAAATATTTACATCCAAGAACAGTGGTTTGCTGGTTTGTAAATATTTTGTTTGTCCGGGGAACAACGACACTCTTCCATGCCACCAAAAAGCGCTACTGAGCGCCCATTGCCCCACATTGTCGGGAGACTGAGAGACCACTTTTTTCGAGCCGTTTCTTCTGTAATCATGCGAGATTGAAGTGAAGATTGCTTTGAATTAGGGGGTGAGAAGTAGGGAGAAACTCACTCTAGAATAATTGCGTCGAAGAGCCAAGTTTCGGGGAAATGTTGTCGGACTTTTGGTGCTTTTCGTTCGAGCCCTGGATCGTGGAGCTCACTGAAAAGGTTTGTTTGCTTGTTTGGTTGTTTAGTAGAGAAGGTGAGTGGGATGAAGGTAGGGGGATAAAGGTAGGATGTGTGAGATAACTAGTTTTGATCTACTCCATAATAAGAAAGATTTGAATGGGAATGTGTGAGAGTAAACTTTTGAAATTTAACTTGTTAACTGTAGAAGTAAAAGTAGGAAATTAAGATAGAATGCATGATATGCTTCATTTTGATCTACCCAGTACATAAATCTTTGCCTTTCAGTTTTCCAATGACCAATTTGAGATTTTCAGTTCCATAGAAGCTCCTAATGATATTCTTCTGCTCTGAACCGTTTTACTCATACCTGAACGGTCCAAAAAGTTCTAGAATTATACCATCAACCCCCTCGGCATTATCACCTCCACTATCTTCACCATTTAACAAAAACCTAACATGCAAGGGAAGAAAACTAAAAACACACGGTTTCACGAAGAGGGCAACTGGCTTTTTAGGCGGCGCCACCGGCCGAAAAACGCTGTCTAACCAGTTATTCGAAGCGCTCGTCTTCAATTGATTCTTCCGCTCCGAATAAGGTGTCAGTATCGGTAGAACCATCGCTGAAACTCAACATTTTTATGATTTCAATTCTCAAAAATCCAATCACCACCTGTAGTGTTCTTGAAGCATCCTTTCATCACATATTTGAGGCATTTCTCCGAAACCAGCGAGTTGGAACGGTGTCCCTGCTCACAATTGAAGCGCAGAGTGACGCCTGCGTCGGTGCAAACCTCTTCTGAAAAATATGGCGGAAAATAATTCGCGTGTTTTCAGTTTTCAGTTTTATTTTTTTTATATTTCCTATTTTCCCCAACTATTTTCCTTTTTTTTGACTCACTGAGGGCCTTTTCAATCTCCTCCTCATTCACCAAATTCATCAGTTTGGCTCCGGGGCCCTGCTTTCCAAAGATCAGGTAGTCTTGGTATTCTCGGCTGGTGTAATCGTTTCTCTGCAAGATGTTCTTTGTTTTCCGCCTATTGTAAGAGCTCTTGGAGCTTTATTACCAATGTGATATAGTTGAGCCGTTCATCCATTGCTCTATAAAAGACGATCGCTTCCGAGTGTCCGAAGAATTCGAGTTCCACCTGATCTCCAGGCTCTATCACGTCTTGAGCAGCAAGTTCAGTGCTCATCCCGTTCGTAATTTTCGATATTTTCAGTTTACAATCCTGGAAATTGTATCGGTTTTTGCCACCCCTTTGTTCTTTGTTTTTCCTCTCTCTCAACTTCCTCGTAACAATATTGGATTTCTTTCATTAACCAAATGTTCCCGCCACGCCTTTTACCTCGCAGAAATTCTGAACCCTGAACAGCATCACATCCGACTTCCGATCAGCGGAGAAGGCGGTGAGCAGGCAGGTGCCCTCCATTTTATCCGTGATTTTGACGCGCAGCACGTTGTTTTTGATGTCGGCGGGCACGCGGTGGATCGTGTGTGAGTTGCACACAATCTGGAAACTTTTTGACGTAGAGTGATTATCTGCTAAGCCAGTTGAATCATTTAAGGAGATGTTATAAGGCTTTTGAGTCATTTTTTGGTTGTCTGTTTTCAATGGGATTAGATAGAGATACACGTGTCTCTTGGTTTGCAGGAGATTTGATTACGTCTAGATAAGTTATAGTTGCAACTATATAGATAAGTGGAATAGCCATTTAAAACATTGTTTTAGAGGAAAAATGATAGTTTTTACTATAAGAAGCACCATGATGAAGAGGTTCCTGGTACCAAATCTATTCACTGACATCCCCACTCTTCCACTAAACAATTCTACACTGATCTGTCGCTTAAAAGCATTATATTTGCTCCCAGAACTACTCCGGATTCTTGTCTGGGCCAACCAGATCAAGAAAAACTCATAAAACAATTTTGGTGTCAATTATTACTATCCCCTTTTCCTGGTACCAAATCTATGCCATTGATCATTTCCCCTTCCCAATCAGCTTTGGAATTCAACTTCTCCGTCACACATCAACAATAATTTGATTCGATTGAAAATATTTTCCCCCTCTATTTCAAATGGAAAGAGCAAATTTTTTCTCTAGCTAGGAGAAAGATAAGCTTTTCCTTGATAATCAAGGGAGATAGATAGCAGCAGCAATATGAAAAGGCAGCTAAAAGCAGAAACGATTCCGAGATAACATGTTGGACTCTTCAGACGAACCCTAACTGCGTTTTACCTCAAGTATTTTTGGTTTCCGTTCCTTATTGCTTTTCTTTCGCTCTCAACTTTTTCGGCTAATTTTTTGTCTTTTCGAACCTTCTCGCTATTCACAACAGTTTGTTGATGACTTTTTGCGGGAAAATATGAATATTCATCTTCTACCGTACCCTTTGCACTATTCCTTTGAACTTGGATGCATAGTTTGGAAATGCAAATAATCACGCTCAGTTTGCACAGACGGGACATATAAGGATATTTATTAAAAATAGAATAACAAAAGTTCATTTTTCTTTTTCCCTTTCTATTCATCCGTTTTGTGGACAGATGGAAAAATGGGGGAAAAAGGTTTGTCGGTTTTCATTTGTCCACTTAAAGTGCTTGTTATTGGATAGTTAATTGATCTTTGGAGCAATTCTGAAGGCCCTTCTTTCATTTTTGTTTTCCTCTTAAAATTTTGGCCCATTTCTCACCATTATGCTGAAATTGGTCTACAAATTTTATGCAGCCAACAATGAGGTCCACTTGGCTCTGTTATGCAACCTACTGTAACAAGGAAATCCCCTTTTTGGTAGTGTTAAATTTCCAAATTTCTGACTTGTGTTATCATTATGATAAGCTGCTGGCTGGTGTGCTATAATCGCAAGCACGAAAAAATCCTGTCCAAAATGGGCAAAAAATGTGAGTTTCAAGGAAATTGAGGATTGGAAAAAATAAAAATTTTTGGAGGGTGTTCTAAGGAATAGGAATGTCATTTCAACACCCACTTCGATGTGATCTGTCTGGCAGTGAGCCAAAGCTATTGAAATTTGGGTTGGAATTGAAAGTGAAATAGGAAAATAGAGGAAATGCACTATATTTCAGAGAGTTATGATGTAAATATGGAATTTTTGAGTATGGTGAAGAGAAGTTGAGTTTGATAGTAGTAATTATGATACTTAACATTTTTTTGTCGTTTTTCATTAGTTTTAGGTAGTTTTTGATCTACTTATCCCTCACAGAAGCCTAGATACTTCATGGATTCTTTATCACAAGAAAAACCATCTCTCAAAATGCTATGAACCAACCGAGAACCACCTTTATCAACATTCCAACTATCTCCCTTCACAATTTTCTAATTTTTGACCTCTTCGAACCATGATCATTCCATTTTAAGCCCAAGACAATTTCGGTGTAGAATCCCTGGAACCCAGCAACCTAATTATCCTCAAGAAGAACAACAAGGTCTTTGTTTTCCAATACCCCCAAGGTTTTCTTACGGACCTTTGACAATCTTCTCTAAACAGTTTTTGCTTATTTGTCACAAATTCCCTGCGATTTTCCCCCGCAAATCGGGATTTAGCCATCGCTTGACTCACCACAAAATTCAAATCCGTCGTTGAAGGCGACACCACTTTGATATTCATGATTTCCCCGTCTCGGTAGTACGGTTTCACTTCTTCTGGCTCGATGAGCATTGTTTTCAAACTTGTATTTGTTAGGTTAGGGAGATAGAGCATTGTACTGTTACTATGCCCGTTTCTGATAATTCGATGCGCCTGAAAATCCAATTGTGCCCCCCTCCTGTTCACTTGTCATGCCTTACAATGACTCTAATTACGCTCACTCCATGCCGCCACTCCTCCGGAATGCCAATTCGAAGCGTCTCGCCGATTTTCGAGCTCAATTTCACTTCTTTTGTTCGCATCGTCGCCGTATTCGGCGAAATGCAACGGAGCAAAATACTCGCATTGCCGTGCGCGATACCATCGCCGTCAATCTGAAATCGAGCGGGAGATCTTTGAGAAGAGGAAGAAAACAGCTAAGTGCTTTGTGCTCGCTTGGCGGGGGGACTATAAAAATAATGTGTGGGGAGACGCTAGGACTAAATAGGATTGATGACAAGATTCTTCTCCTTTTGTCATTTTTTTTGTTCTTGGTCTCTTTATTTTCCTTTCATTCTTCTTGTCTTATTTGGGGTTTTTTGGTGTCTGAAGACAGAATAGACTGTCTGGTGGGGACATCAAAACTCAGAGTGACGAATGCATATGTTGTCTTTTTAATGAACATACTCATCGTTTCATAACTTTGGTGGTAGATCAAAAAAGTATTGAAAGGGTCACTTTTGACAAAAGCCATTCTTTGCAACATATTTCATTGAAAAGAATCAATTTCTGTTAGCATTACGTTCATACAACGATGCCTATATTTCATAATTCTACATTCAACTTTACAAGTTCTTGATCTACTCTTGATCTACTCACCATCAGCACTACCTCCTTTGTATCCTTTGTAAAATACGGTCTCAACGCCATCACAGAAATCTTGGGTGCAGTGACATCCCACCCTAGCACCAAGTCTTGTTTGTACCCAGTACCATTCTCTCTCGCCTCGATGAATATCTGAAAGTTGAAGATTCCGAGAACGCCCTGTCTGATCACTTTAAATATTTATGTTTTCTCTTTGATGTATATCTTTCTATTCTTATACGGAAGTTCTTCGAGAAGATCAAAGAAGATTAGGGCGGAGTTGAAAGAGAGCGAGGTGATAATGACGAATGTCTATACTAGAACTCATTATTTTCCCAACGTTCCGCCCGATAAATGTTCTTATTTCTGAAAAGCTTTCATATAAACAACTTCTAATTAACCTCGTCCTTCGAATATTTTTCCGCTTCTTTCTCCGCAAAAAAAAGGAATTTTCCACTTTATTCCTCAAGACCTCATTCCAACATTCCAACATTCCTACACCCATGAAACCTATAGAATTCTATGAATGAATTATCCTTTTTCTATTCCTCTTTTTTATGGCGTCCAAAAGAACTCCAAGTGACAATCTGGTAATGGACGCCCCCTAATTTCATCATGACGTACCTCTTTTGGCAGCGAATTCAATGGGTCGCACTTGACGAGGTCCACGTTCGACGACCAGATTCCATTGTCGAACTGGAAGAAGTAAATATTATGGCGGAGGTCTTCTTAGACTCATTAAGGAGTAATGAGTCATGTCGATCCCCGCATTTTTCCCCCATTTTCTCACATTTTGCAAGACCACCAGTTATGTCTGAACATTGTTCTCTTTTCTTTTTTCCAGCTGTGTTTTTCAGTAAGTTGTAGTAAATTAGCATGTTTTTGAGTTGAGCAATGAGTTAGCAAAGTTCGAATGAAATCATAAGTTTGCATTTTTGAGTTTTCGCCCCAAAAAACCCCCGTTCTTTGATTGCTGGAAAACCCAAAAGAGGAAAAGCGTGAGTGGCTTCTTTTTATTTCATTTTATCCACTTTCTACCAACGTTATTGTTCCTCGTTGTTCTGTTCGTCTGGTTTTTCATTTCTTTCATCTCTGAATGAACTTTAGACGCTTTTAGATCCTTATAGCTTTTAACATCTGAGTGTGAGAAAAAACATTGCAAACTGATGTGAGTGCGGAAATAAATATATAAATCTTCACTCTTACATGGAATGTACCCTCAGTGCCTCGCTTGAAATTTCGATTGACTATGCGGGATAGATAGAGGCTATTGAGTGTATAATTAAGCAATATACAGTTTTTTTGCAAATTGCGGAATTATCGATTTTTTGACAAATTATCGATTTTTTTGGTCGATTTTTGAAAAAATTGTAACTTTGTCAGTTTTGGTCCGATTTTTTTGCAACTTATATCAAAACGTCCGAAATTGGCTGAATTTTTAGGAAAAAAATATATGAAAAATGTTACACAACTGAGAAAAAAATTTTTTGAAAAAAGTGTTACCAAAAGTAAGTATCTCAAAAATTGACCCTACGATTTTGTTGAAATTGCTACCATTAGATTTTCCATAGTCGATTTAGTCAAAAAACATTTAGTTATCCCGGGGGAAGGAAGGTTGACTAGGTGAAATAGACCTTCTCGGGACCCTTGATGCACGGTGCGCGCCCTATTGCTGCCGTTGGTGGCCCTGTGGAACGGTGGACGCACTGGATTTTGGTTTATCATGTGCATACGTGTTTTTTTCAAGTATTACAATTGGTTAGAAAACCGAAAACAGTTAGTTTTGAAAAATTTTCATCAAATTTCGACCCATTTTAGTGCTTTTTGGAAAAATCGTGTTTTTGAGTTTGGTTCACGTTTTTATGAAAAGTGAACAACTACAAAGTTGTAGCTTTTGCAGTTTCATACATTTTCATTTAGTTATTTGTTCTTATAAGCCTATCTCCAAAAAGTTGTAAAAATGACCTGTGAACGAATCTTGCCCAATCATAAATTCGTCGGTAATTGTATTCATGATGCGAAAATATAAAATAAAGATATGAAACTACAAAAGCTACAACTTTGTAGTTGTTCACTTTTCATAAAAACGTGAACCAAACTCAAAAACACGATTTTTCCAAAAAGCACTAAAATGGGTCGAAATTTGATGAAAATTTTTTAAAACTAACTGTTTTCGGTTTTCTAATCAATTGTAATACTTGAAAAAAACACGTATGCACATGATAAACAAAAATCCAGTGCGCCCACCGTTCCACAGGGCCACCAACGGCAGCAATAGGGCGCGCACCGTGCATCAAGGGTCCCGAGAAGGTCTATTTCACCTAGTCAACCTTCCTTCCCCCGGGATAACTAAATGTTTTTTGACTAAATCGACTATGGAGAATCTAATGGTAGCAATTTCAACAAAATCGTAGGGTCAATTTTTGAGATACTTACTTTTGGTAACACTTTTTTTCAAAAAATTTTTTTCTCAGTTGTGTAACATTTTTTATATATTTTTTTCCTAAAAATTCAGCCAATTTCGGACGTTTTGATATAAGTTGCAAAAAAATCGGACCAAAACTGACAAAGTTACAATTTTTTCAAAAATCGACCAAAAAAATCGATAATTTGTCAAAAAATCGATAATTCCGCAATTTGCAAAAAAACTGTATATCGCTTAATTATACACTCAATAGCCTCTATCTATCCCGCATAGTCAATCAAAATTTCAAGCGAGGCACTGAGGGTACATTCCATGTTAGTTAACGATGATGAGGAGCAAAACTCCACTTCTTTTTCCATTTTTTGCCCCAGTTTTTTCCCGTCATCATGATATATCTATTTGCTTCTTGATGCGCTCCCGGTCGTGTTTTTCATCCATATATTTTTAACGTTTAGTGAAGATTTTGACTATCTTAAAGTTCTTAGAAAATTAGGAGAGTCTTCCAGGATGAACGAACAGGAAACCTTAAATTTAATTCTGCTCAAGTCACAATTCTTTTAAAAATTCATTCTCAGGTCAGAAATGTTCCTTTTTTCTCCCATTTTTTCCTCATTCCACCAAGCCATAACCAAAAAAGTTCGTCTAGACTCGAAACAAGTGTTCTATTATAACCTCCCCTTTTTTCACTAACTCGGCGCGCTCCACTTCATCGAAAATGCCTTCGAAATCATGATATATTCTTATATCTCCCTCCCCCCTCCCTCTCTTCCTAGCTCCCACCTTTTTTCCCGGCGACTACGATAAATTGTCGTCGCCATCCCACTCAACTGATTATTTGGTTCTGGGTTCCAGTGAAAAGGAAAGAAAGAAACATTTCTTGCAAAGTTTGCTGTGTTCTGATGCAATTTCCCAGGAATGAAACTAAAAAAAAAGAACAAAAAAAGAATGAAGAAAGAAGGAAAGAACGAAGGAATGAAACAAAAAAGTTCGATTCAATTTCCCGAAGAAAACGTATATATTTTGGAGAGTTGGGACCATATATTCCACATGTTTTTCTATTCGCATTTTAGTCAGAAATTTGGGGAGGCTCTCTGACACGATGGCTCTGATTCTTGACACAAATATTGTCGCTTTCAATTTTTACTCTTTACCCCTTCCACTCCACCCATACACCCTCCATATATATCTCCTCTCCCAAAAATATGTGACTACTAGCTCTGACAGTGTCGCCTTCCCATGCCAAACATCACCCAGACACGTTCCACTTCAGCTGCTTCTCAGGTTCCCTTTCCCCAACGAACGCACGCTGCTAGGTGTGTGTTTTCTCGGAAATCAGGAACCTACATTTATCAGTATTCATATTTTTCCCCACCCCACCCATTTTCTCCCCCTTCGTCATCAATCTCGGATTCAGATTTTAATTAAACTTGACGCCGTGTTTTCTTCTTCTCTCTCTGTTTTTTTTCCCGCGCTTATTCCAAGGTGTTCTTTGACTATATAATGTTCCGAAGGATGGAGGTCGACAACTCGACGATGCCGAATCCAGTGGCGCCCACCTATCTGATCAGTGACTACATTGAGATCGCCTACTTGGGATTGGTGCTGTTGTTCGGTGTGCCAGCGAATGTTGTGATACTTCAGAAGTTGATCGCAGAGATGAAGGCGTCAAATAGAGATATGGTGAAGGTAACGTCATTTTTCGTGAAAAACGAAGGGTATAATCTTGGAAAATTATAGAGTGGATTCGTCATGCTCAAAATCAACCTCAACATCACTGACCTATTAATTTTGACCTACTCCCTTGGCAAATTGGTATGGCTGATCACATACCAATGGGTCGGAGGGGATTACGCATGCAGACTCTATCAGGTAGGTCAAATTTTTTTCAAATTTAACAGAGACTTCAAAAACGAGACGGTTTAGATGTTCTCCATGTTCTCCCTGTACAGTTCCTCGAACATTGTGATGTGCATTGCACTCGACAGACTACGCAATGTCCTTTACGCTAACAAGATCCATACAAAAACCAACAAAGTGAGTTAATCACCTTCACCTGTTCGTTATTCAAAGCGTTCCCAGAACTATTGAATTCAATAACAATCCACTTTTAGATCAGTACCGTAACAATCCTCGCGTACTTCTCGTGGATTGCTGCCTTTGTGTGCAGTGTCCCCCAATTCTTCTTGTTTCAAACCATCGAGGTCTACCCAAACTTTGTGCAGTGCTCCGATATCTGGCAGATCCAAAGACACGAGTTCAATGACAAAATCGCATTCTTCGATAAGAACTCGGTGTTTCTCACGGAAACCGTTGAGAATCTGTACAATATCACTCATTTGATTCTGGTGTTCTGGGGGCCACTGATGGTGTTAATCGTGACCTATGCAGTGATTGCCACTAAGCTCATGAAGTACTCGTTGAAGGCGCCAGGGACGCAGAGCATTCGGAGGCCGATGCCGACGGCAGCAGATGACTCGCCAAAAGGTAGGATGCAATGTGAGGAATAGTGATAATGTGGAGGTTCCAGAAGTCATAATCCATGTGAATCCGGAAGACGGGCTGCTCAAGAAGAAGGGGAGTATTAAGAAGGTAAGGGGTTTAGTAATCGAAAGGAGAATCAGAATCAGAAGTAGAATCAGAAGTTGCAGGTGATCAAATGTAGTCCCGAAGATATTGCGATCAAGCAAGCCAAGAAGAGGTCGCATAAGAGAAATGGAGCAAGTAAGTTCCAAAGTAATGTCCAGAAAAGTGGGCGGAGCTTAAAAACAGTTGGGTCATGGGTTTAAAGAGTTGAGAATCTAAAATTTTGTGTAGCTAGCATCGTATCAAGCTCACTGAGCCACATCTAACATCAAACTCCACAAAAATCTACGTCTACGGTTTCAGAAGACTCCTCCACAGTGTCCTCCTCATCGACCCGCATGCCCACGTGGCGGAAACAAATGCGCAGTCGTGTGTTCCGCACCACAATGCTCGTGATCCTCACGCACTTCCTGTTCTGGTTCCCGTACAACGCGCTCGGACTCATGAAGTATATCAATGTGGCCACTTTCGAGTAAGTCAGCTGGTCCCGAAACTTTTAGGTACCCGAGTTAATGGGGTTGTTTTTGAAAACGTTTCATCGTTTTCTTATGATTTATTTTTATTTATTGTTCAAAGCGGCTTTCTTAAAAAAGAAAAACGGATCCCCTTTCCCTTCCCTTTCCCACAAAAAACACACACAAGTGACTTCGTGCATTTCGCGGCTAAGAGGGGGGTCATTGAGAAAGACAAATGATCGTGTTGCTAGGATAATGCAAGGGTGTTTTCATGTTTTCAGCGCTGACATCTTTATTGCTAGCCGTTAACCAAGAGCGCACTTGAACTATGTATGAATTTCAGACTCCTCAGCGCCAACGCCAACATATTCAAGGACCTGCAAGTGCTCATCACCCTCATCAACCCCTTCCTCTATGGCTTTTCGACCGGAAATTGATCTAGAAATTGGAAATCACACCAGCTACACTTTATCACTGCTTTTAAATCATTTGAACCAAACTATATCCAATCATCACTTTTTTTATTTGTGAGCTAAATTATTGCAATTGTGAACTCCTCCACGTCAAGAAAAAAGAAATAAATCCGTCCAAATCCCTGAACGGCCAGACAATGTTGCGAGGGATTCTTGATCATATGACACTCTATTGTTTTGGCAAGTGGAAGACAAAAAAGCGACGAAAAACCATAATCTATGAGAACTTTGTTACTTCAAGACACGCAGTTCGGAGCGAAATGTTGCTGGATTATTTATTTATTTATATCTCAACTTTTTATGCGTAATCCTGACATATTGAGCATATTGAGCCAATATTCCGTCTATAAAAGTGCTTTTTGATCATTCGAAATGTTCCTATTCCAAGTTGAAGTCCCCAGAATCATTGAGAGAACTATTTTCCAAGTCGAGAAAAGTGCATAATGGAATATGAATGACTAGAATGACTCATTGTAAACTCAGTGTCTGGCTTCAGAATCTCTGAATCCACACAGACATAAAAGAGCTAATTTCCAGCGCCCTTGCTCCTGATCAAATTACATTTCATTCCATCTGCTCAAAAATGCTCATCCTTGTTATCCACACCCAGACACCACACACAAGTTGGGATTGAGTGTTGGTTATTAAACCCGCCTACGTGGAGCGAGCCTTCCACCGGAAGACAGGGAGGGGAAAAATAGAAAGAAAAGATCATCACGTCTTTTTATTGCTTCTCTGTTTTTCTTCGGATCTTCCCTCCTTCTTGCCCAACGGCTCGCACTTATCGCTAGAGTCATTTTGAAAATTAGCGCGATTTAGTGTCCCACGTCGTTCGTCATAAGCCACGCCCCCCTGTGTGCTGAGGAGGAGGACTTTCCCTCCCGACATTCGCTTATTTTTTGGTCTTTCCTGGTAACATTTTGAGAAAACAAAGGGGGAGAATAGAAAACGAACTTGAAATGAGAAACGCCTAGGTGTTTTTGTTCCCGAGAATAGAAGCAATAGAAACGCGTTTGTGTTTTGGGTTAGGCGTAGAGGGTAATGGTCCTCTTCTCTCTAATATGAATAATTTGTCGACCCCCCCACACCATTGCAAATGGCAGGTTGGTACTAACCACTAACAACTAATAACCAACAGCGTTCAGTCACCAGTTTTCGTTGGTTTTGGAATTTGGAATTTGGCGTTTTTTTCTTCGCGTAGGTATGCATGTACATGATCAATTTCGTTTGAAACTGGAAACTGAAATAGGCGGTGGTCACGTTCTTGTGATTGAAAATTGTTCGAGAAGTCGTATGTCAACATAAGGAAATTGAACATTCCTAAAGGTACAGAAGTAGGGAGTAAGTTTTCAATACTGCAGGTAATTGTAAAATTTTCAAGGTAGTTATAAGCCAACTTTTGATCTACCAAAGTTTTTGAAATTTGATCTACCGTACTATTAGTAAAAATTGAATCAGTTTAGATATCGTTTTGCCACGTTTCTGAAACAGCGAGCTCAGTTTTTGGTAGATCAAAACCATTCAAATTACACTAATACCCCTGCAGAGTTTAACAAGTCCCTAGGGTTACTGTATGATAGGATAACCCCCGTAAAGCTACACTAGACTGATGTGTCACTTTTTCCTATGCTTATGATTTAAAGATGTGTTATATAAGACAGTCATCAAAACAAACAAGTTATAGTGAAACTTCGTGAGAAGACTACTTGAAGTTATAATGTTTCTACCTGAAATTCTTCCAATTACTCTCTTCAAGTTATGGTAACTGAATCGGTTCCTTTTTTAATGCTTGAGAGTCATTATATAATCTTATCCTTTTCTTATATCATATCGCATTGTGTAAGGAACATTGCTGATATCTCTATATCGTCTAAAAAGAGAAACCTCACAGATTTACCCTTACCATACTACCACTGTTACTATCATCTAGACAATATCAAAATTACTTGACATTCCACTTGACGAACTGATCCCATAAATTGAACCTGAACCTGACGTCTCCACAAATACATCCTTCACTTGCTATGAAAAAACGCTGCAGACAAGGGTAAAAACTCGCAATTACTCCTTCCGCTCATTCCTCTCTTTTCTTGTTTACCCCCTCCCCCTCCGTTCACCATTTATTGGTCTCTTTCCCACCCCCTCGATGTCCAGACGAACTTTTTCCTTTTCTATAATCCCTTCATATTCATTATGTCCCGCTGCCAAAAAAGATGGAAGATGATACGCCTAAATCTAGTCAGGAAATCAAAAATAGGAAATAAGGCGGTAGTTTGTGACGGAGCCCTTCCGGGCATCATCAATCCTCGAAGAAAAGCAAAACACCATGGGAAATCAGTTAATTTCCTTGGAATGCACTGGCTATTGTTGATACTAGAGCGAAATTCAATTACAAGCACAGACAAGCCTTTCGAGAACGCCTGAAAAATGAATGCGTTTGAACTTTGCTTGCTTCTCTACATAACAAATGGCTCGCAGGTTTATGATGAGTCGGTTTCAGTGGTGTTTGTCGAGTTTTTCGTTCCTCCTTTTTTTCTTCACAGAATTTTCGTCATTTTTGTTACTCATAGGTGTCCAGGGGGGGATGCGAGGATTTAATCTGTTAAGCAGGGAGGGATGTGTTGGGAGGGTTAAAATCTAGTGGATAGCTCATGGATGTTATAGTTGAAAAACAGTCGAGGAGACTTCTAGGAACATAGTGGAGGTGTCAGACTTGGAATTGGGCTAATTTTGTTGGTTTTTAACTGGTTTTTAAGTTCTTTTATTCCGCCTACATTCAGTATGATCGTATGACGTTAAACATCATAGATTTTAGCAAAAAAGTTTGATTTATACTAATTAACTTTGTGCCAAAGCTCTATGTAATGATTTATAGAGTTATGTAGTGAAACTAAGCAGTAAATCAATTTTTGCTTCTAGGATAACTAACTTCTATTAAATTTCTCATTAATTTTCTACTTTTAGTACTATTTTCCTCGATTTACGACCTCCAAAGCACTTCTAACTACCGTAACCCCTCTTCAAACTTCCGCCACTTTCCCATTATTTTATGATCCCATGCCAACCATAGAAATGCTCAATTTGCTCTTTCGAATAAAAGAAAAACCAAACCCCTCATCTTAAAGTCAACAATATCATAAAAAAGACCAACGAATTCCAGGAGCACACGCAGCTCAATCAAATTTCCTTCTTCCTCGCCCCCATTCCCAATTTTTCTTCTCACACATGTGGAGTTTGGAGTGTATCGCACCTTTTTTGAGTTAGTTATAGCTAATATCAATTTTCAGTTTGCTCGGGGAGCAAGAAGCACATGAATTTTCACATTTTCTCATCTTCTCCTGGTGTTTTGTTTTTTGTTCGCCCCGTTTTTTTTTCTCCTGTTTCCTACTCGTTACTCATCGGAATTCATTTTCGGCGTGTTCCCCCCCCCCCCCCCCCATTTACCCATTTCCCCCCTTTTTGCTATATTAAAAGTAGTCAAAAACAGTTGTGTTATGATTACTATCATGATTCTTATCAAATAACACCCTCAAACGCAGGTGAAATCTATCAAAAAAGTTAGGCAGCAAAAAGGAAAAAAAAAGCCAGAAATATAATTATTCGGAATATATGATTTCCTACCGCGGAGGTCATTTGGAGTTGCTCTCCGAGGAATAATTTGACGTAAAAACTCCATTCTTCCCTTTTTTCATCATCTTTCCCATTCCCTTCTCCATACACAATAACAGAAAAAATATCCAGTATGTTTGGTGACTAACGTTGTTTTTTCTCATTTTTTAGCTTATAACTCATTGATTATTGAATTTCAGATGTCTACAGTGCCACCGATCATTGAAAAAGTGCCAGAGCCCCTTGAAATCGAGCAGTTGGAAGCTGGCATCATTCTCTTCTTCAACGCAGCCTATCTCGCGGTTGCGGTATGGCATGGTTTCATGCTTTTCCGGCAGAAAACGTAAGAAACTTTTGAATTTCTCTATGACGTGTTTATTTATGTAGACTGGCTCATGGAAAACGTCCACTGCAACCAAATGGACAGGCTGTTACTCAAAACTCATTCTTTCTCTTCAAAACCAGCCTTTTCATCAGTGATTGTATGATTATGTTCATTTACGCTACTCCTAAAGTGAGCAAAACACACACACACAATGACAGCCTGATCAATTGCAAATTCAGGCGTACTGGCTGCTTAACTTCGAATGGAAATTTGGAGGGAGTTGGTGTAAAATTTATCGGTATGGATCATCGGTGGCGTTCTTCTCGAACTCTAACATTGTCTGTGGGATAGCGCTCGACAGATATTTGTCGGTTTATAGCAATCATATAATAGGTGAGTTTTGCTTGAAAACAAGACAAGCGACACGACAAGATAAGAACGATTTAACATGAAATTTGTCAGGCGTGCGACAATATCAGAGAACCATAAAGATGCTGGCTGCAATCTGGCTCATCGCTCTTATCGCGGCACTTCCTCAGCTTTACATCTGGGACACCTACAGACCGTCTGGCAAGCCGTGGGAGCAGTGTGTCACCAAATTCGCAATCCGCACGGATACCCTGAACGCGACTGATACTGAAGCAGCAACGGTGCAATTCCACTCACTATTGTATGAGGGGTACCATCAAGCCATGTCGTTTTGGCTGCCGTTAAGCGTCACGTTTGGTGCCTACGCGAGAATGCTAAGCCGACTCATCCCATTCTGGCCGTTCTCGGCGCTCAACTCGTATGAGGATCGACAACAACAAACGTGAGAAATTTGTTTTTAGCCCCCCTTCATCTTTGACTTGCAGACTCTGCACCATCTTCTGGTCGAAGATTCGCGACAAAGTGCGCTTCTTTTTCTGCCAAACCATCCTCCGTCGCAACCCCGATCTATCAGAGCAAACTCAATCGGCAAGAAGTACGTGTAACTTGATATCTTTTTCAAGGGAAAGTTTTCGTTTACAGTACTGCTAACTGGTCCACCGGTCACTGGTACAACGCGTCACCCGCCGACCACTGCCTTGCGTAGACAACTCGGCACTACGGTTTTCAAAAACGCCTGTTATATAATATGCTGTCACATTGCACTCTGGCTTCCATATAATATTATTAGCTTGTCAAGGTATACATTGAAAATCTTTCTTCTTTTGAGGTCAAAACTTCAATATTTTATTACAGATTCGTGGACGAGCCGCTCTACTTGAAAATCTCCACGAATGGCGGGAACCTCTTCGAAATCTTCATACTATTCAGTTCATTCATCAACCCAATTATCTACGCCGGTGGTCGTGCGAATACTATTCATAGAGTTTGAGTTCGACAAAGAGCTCCTAGACCGAAAAATCTGACTAGATGAATTAATTATGAATGAATTCTTTCTTATTTTTGGCGTGATCATTGTATTATTCCCCCCGAACAAAAAAAATGAAGAAAAACCCACTTCTCCAGATTTTACATGAGTCAAATGGCTTCTGTCTTGTGACGTGGCACCAACATCTCGACAGTACACATGAACTGAGCCGTTCACGGGCTTCCCATGGAAGTACTTTGCCTCGATTGTGATTCTGGTTTCTTCGAGGTTGTTGTTGTCTTCAAGGAATCCATAGAGCCGATAGTTAGGGAGATCTAAAATATTTCCATGAGCGTTCCATCAAGGGTCAATGAAACTGTGAACTACCATAATCTTGAACTTGGAACTGCTTCTCGAAAATCAACATCTCATCAACCAGCTTTCCATTGGCTTCCGCTGGCTGCACTTTCACGATCCAATCCCCGAAAAATGTGTGAGATGGGATTTCGAGTTGCTCGGAAATCAGGGAGCTTGTCTCATCGACTCTGGTGGTTTTCATGGTAGCGGACTCAACGAAGCCGTGAGCATTCTGGAAGAAATGATGGCTACATGGGAAGTACAGGACAAAAAAGTTATGAATCATTTGGTTCTCGCGATTCTTAACTTTAAAGTATAAAACTTACCACCAAACAGATCTTGAGCTCTCCTCGATAAACCGTCCCCAGATGCGTCAGTGGTAGAATTCGAACGTTCACTGAATTTCAAATTGGTATCCAACAATAAAACACCATTTTTTCCAATAACCCACCAATTTCTGACTTCCTATAAACCGTCTTATCGATATGAATATGCACATTGAAAAGATCCGGTCGAACCGGCACAGTTTGATCCAGTTCTTGCTTCCCATCAACCTTGATCACAATATGAGCACTAGGATGGCTGGAGCTTGTGTGGAAAGAGATGGTTTGATGTTCTCCTAGAAAAATAAAGATTGTGGATCATAAGCTTGTAAGTATAGTTAGGTAGAGTTAGGTTTAGGTACCTGTGATTTCCTTATTGGTTTTTTCTCCACCATGTTCAATTTGGACTACTGACTTGACGGATTTTTCCTGGAAAATGACAGAGTTTTGATGAAATTTTATATTTCCGATAAGAAATTGAAAAATGCTCACATTAATAATAGTTATCACATTTTGTTCATTGAGTTTCAAAAATGGTGGCAAGACAATGACAGGGCTGAAATCAACTACTTTTTGATCTACCAACTGTTTTGACCTACCTTGAACAGATCAAACCCACAAACTGGACGAGTAGAATAAACACGGACAACCCCATCATTCCATTCTTCGAAGCTCGAGATCTACTTGTACTTTTAACTTCAAACCTTTGTTTTCCCTTCTGAAACCCAAAAATAGTGTTTCATCATCGCATAGCAAGAATCAAAAGAGGAAGAAAATAAAGAAATCGAGTGGAAAAAAGGTGCCGGTGGCGGAAAAGCAAACAGTTGTGGACTACGAGGCGAAGGACGACGCAATTGAAAAATAAGACGTATCGGAACTGTAGAGAGTGAGGAGGGTATCATTTCCTTGTGAAGGGGGGCTGAGGAAGTGAAAAATTATACTTTTTGTAAAAAAGAAAAGCGTTTTTGAAAGTTTTTAAAGACGGCGAGACTCAGGGATAACGGATAGAGAAGAAGAGAAAGTGCATATGAGAGCGAACACGCGTTTGCAAAACTGCTGAAACGAATTAGATGACGATTCGACAAACATAGAAGTGGGGTCTGGTGCCAAAAAAAGATGTTATCCAGACATTCTCTGCCCGCTCTCTTCCGATTCCACACTATTTCGCACCCGTCAGGCGGGTTAGATCGACAGTTGTAAGGGGACGTCGGATCATTTGCCGTCGGGTTCTCTTCAAAATACGTCTCTTTCTCGCTTTTCTTTCTCTTTTCTCCACATTACTTCAGATATCCATCAGCTGGGATGGATTTATTTTTAGCGTTTTGTTAATTTTATTGGCGTTTATTGGGTTTATTTTGTTGAATGAGTTATATAGGCTTCTAATAACTAGACTGATTGGGTTTGCAGACTAGTTTCAAGTCAGTGTAGTGGAATTTTAATGAGAAATGCAATTTTTAATCTACGTAAAGGTTTTTGTAGCTTATTTGACCGAGGTTATATTTTTGATCTACTAAAGATTTTTACAATTTTGATCTACCCAAAGGCTCTCGAGATAGGTTTGATCTCCTAAAGTTATGAATTTGATCTACCAAACCAAAATTGCTATTATTTTGATCTACTAAATGCAGAAATGCAACAATTTTTGATCTACGCAAGGATTTCTGTGATAAATTTGATCTACTACAATTAAAATCATGCATCTGAACTACCAGTTTCAAATATAACATTTCTACATTTCTGATCTACCACAACTTACCAAAAAGGAACCAATTTTACGAACTTCATAATAGTTAGGAATTTCAAAGAAAACACCACAAAATCTTCAAACTATTGCAAGCGGTTATCGTCTAGTAGAGTCAGTTTGTTATGAAAAGAGCACAAAAAGTGTATACCCCCCTTCTCCAATCTCTGTCCAACTTTTCTTTCCACAAGCCAATTTATAAACATTATGACGTTGTGTGGGAAGAGGAAAACTCAAGCCATATGAACAGGAACAGGGGCAAGAGTGAAGGAGAAATGGTTGAGTGGAGGAAAAATGACTCATCCATCGCAAAACACCAGGGGGTTGGCCAAACTTCTCGGCAATTATCGAATTGCAATGGTTTTTTTCACTTCTTACTTCTCATTTTCTTATTCTTTCTTCTTTAGTGTTTCTTTTTGGGACGGTTGAAACTTCAAAAAAGTGGGGGTTTGTCTGAAGTCTGTCTAAATCAAAAGAAAGAAAGACACACCTTTGATTTCAACACACAGCGAAAAATTAATGAATCATTTATTGAGTAAACACAGTACATAGTAATTTAATAGACAGAAATAACACTTGTGGTCAAAGGGATTTGGGGGAAAAATGGGGAGGAGGGGAATTGTAAAAAGAAACCGCTGAGCAAACAGACAAAGCCACAGAGTCCAAATCGTTGTATTGAAAATTGAAAATTGAAATTGAAATATCATCCACATAAGAAGACGTTTTGAGAGAAGAAAATGAGAACATGAACATTTTGGGTGGTGGTGGATTAAAGGGTACCGGCATTGAGAAAAAGACAAGACACTGGAGGATTTAAAAGTTTACAATCTATGCCTTCTCTTGTACTCTTTGCAGCAGATTTCAGTGCATCTTTGAAGAGAGTGGAAGTTGTTCAGGGTGCCCTCACATCCTCCATACTGGTATTCCACGCAGGTATCGGTGTTGGCGTCATATCCATAACGCTTCTCGAAAGCGTTGCATGGTCCAGAGTCGCGGGCGGAGAGGCAGAAGTCCATTGGGTCCTGGAATCATTAGTAATGTGAAAACAACTCCTCTTTCTCTTTAGTGGTACCTGGCAGCAAATCGAAACGTTGAACTCTGAAGACATATGACAAATGAATCCCTCTGGACAACCCTTATCAATTCCACAGGAAGTCACAGTGGATCCCTCAATCAATGGAATTCCGTGTGGGCAGTAGTTGCGGTACTCTGGACAAGCCTCCATGCAGGTGTTCTGGCTGATGAAGTTGTTCTCGTTTCCAGCGATTCCTCCATAGGTGAACGGTGCGCATCTGTTCTGCTTGCGGTCGAAGAACCATCTTGGAAGGTCCTCGGATCCGGTACCCTCTTCCACTGTCTGGTCGCAAGGGTCGATCTCTGGAAAGATACATTGAATTGAAAAGATGTTCATCAAAAATTAAAAGATAAACAGAAACGTACTTCTCTTCGGGCAGCAAAGAGTAGTCAAGGCGCTGGATCCCACGTGGCAGTAGCTGTTCTGTGGACAACTATCGACTCGCTGTCCGCCAGTGCACAGGATTCTCTCGCCAGTGGTGTCCACCAATGGGTCGCCATGACCGCATGGATTCATTTCTTTGCAGGACTGACGGCAGGATTGCTTGGTGAGGAAGTTGTTGGAATTTCCCTTCATGCCCTTGTAAACGAATGGACGGCACATCTGAATGCCTCCGTCGAAGAACCAACGCTCGAGCTTCTCGATGCCTTGACCGACCTCGAGTGGCAGGTCGCATGGGCGGCGGGCTGAAAAACTACGCTTAAAAGGGAGTTCAAATTGAGACGCTTACTTCCAGGACAGCAATTAGTGGTCTCGGGAGCTCCTCCCACGTGGCAATAGTATCCGTTGGGACACGTGTCTTCTCCACCGCAAATCACCGCCTCCTTCTGCAGATTGAGAAGTGGCTCTCCAAGACTGCACGGGTTCGGGATAACCGGGCACACGAGACCACAGTCCTCTCCTGTCAAGAAGTTGTTTGCATTTCCCTTCTGACCCTCGTAGTTGAACTCTCTGCATCTGCGGGTCTCCTTGTCGTAGTAGTATCTGGTGATGGAGAAGCCACCGGTTCCAGTTGCAAGGGGTTGTTGGCAAGGGTCACCATCTGAGAAGGATATTATGAGCATTATGTGGTAGTGTATTTGACCTACGTTTCTGACAGCAGTAGTTCTCGGATCCTTCAACTCCGATATGACAGAAGTGAGTGGATGGACAGCGCTCATCTGGAGAGCAGAGCTTTGGCTTCGTTCCCACCAACAATGGCTTTCCACTTCCACATGGATTCTCAAAGACTGGACAGATGGACAGACAGTCTTCCTGGGTCAGGAACATGTTCTGATTTCCTCCCTCTCCACTGTAGATGAACTTGGCGCACTTGTTGAGATCCTTGTCGTAATGCCATCTGGTCAGGTGAGAGTTACCGTATCCTTTCACCATAGGGAGCTCGCAAGTGTTCTGAACAGCCGAGCAACAGACAGTGGTGTCGGGGGTGATTCCAACGTGGCACCAATGAGAGCTGGGGCACGGGGAGCTGGGGCTGCAGGTACGTGGCTCATTGCTGGGGGTCATGAGCATGGTTCCGGAGCCACATGGGTTCTTGCACTCTCGCTTGCACTTGGACTCGCACTGTTGCTTGGTGAGGAAGTTATTCTGGTTTCCCTTGGATCCATTGTAGGTGAACGATTTGCACTGTCGGCTGCAGGACTTGTCGTTGGGGTCCGCGTACCATCTGGTGAGGTTGCTGGCGCCTTCTCCAACAAACATTGGGAGAGAGCATGGGTCCGGAGAAGCTCCAGGGCAGCAGACAGAGCTCTCCTTGGTGGCTCCAATGTGACACCATTGTCCCGCGCTGCACTCGGTGCCATTTCCATTCTCGAGGCCGCATTCCTTCTTTTGGGCATAGTTGACTGCTACTGGGCAAGGGTTATCCCACTCTACAATTCATCAAGTTAGGTTAACCTCCAAAATTTCGTATATACTTTGACACTTCTCCTGGCACTGTGTGTACGACAAAAAGTTGTTCTCATTTCCCTTGGTACCCTTGTAGACAAACTCGGTGCACCGTTTGGAGAACGTGTTGTAGTAGAATCTCTTCAACAGCGCTTTTCCCTGTCCCACGTTGATCGAGAGCAAGCAAGGATCGGTCACTACAAAAAAATTCCATTTCTCGGTAGGTCAAAAATAAATAAAGCTGGGTAAATAGAGTTCGACGGGTCAGGAGAGAGATGAAAAAACGAGTAAACTAACGTCCGCTAGTCTCGCAGCAAGCAGTAAGTTCCGGGTTCTCTCCGATATGACAGTAATAGCCGTTCGGACACATCGAGTCATCGTTCGGTCCGCAAATAATACGGCTTCCGTTCTTGTACTTGGCCGCGTTGCTGAACTTGCATGGGTTGGTCTCATCAGTCACCGCTTCTGAAAATAATGGTCAGTGATGAAGTTAGATGTCGATGAGTTATATGACAAGTCGGTGAAAAGAATCTGAACCTGCTTCACATGCATCTACACATTGTGCTTTTGTCACAAAATTGTTAGCATTTCCGCGAATTCCCTTGTACAAGAACCGTCTGCACTCCTTGGCCTGACTGTCAAAGTACCATCTCGCCACCAGCTCATCGCCTTCTCCAGTATCTCTCCTCTGCACACATCTATCCTCATTGGACACCAATGGACAGCAGGCAGTAGTAGAGAACGATGCACCGGTGTGACAGAAGTGGTCCTCAGGGCATCCGCCGTTTGGCTGGTTCAAGTAGTTGCATGAAATCGGTGTGGAGAATTCGTTGAGTAGCGGCTGGCCGACGGCGCATGGGTTGAAGTATTCTGCAAACGGTGTGCGGGTGGGTGGTGGGGATGCAACTACGGTTTGTTGATTTTTATATAATATAATAATTTATAAATATTAATAACTCCTCTTGAAGTGCTTTTGCCGCAATCGGGGGCTAAATCACGCACAAACAACTTGGTAAATACGGTGGGAAGTGTGAGGTTGCAAAAAACACTCACTTGCTTTGGTTTGTTTACGTTCTGGACGCATGTACTTTGTTGTCGGCTGCACAGTGGTCTCAGGAGCTGGCGTGGGGTCAGTATGGGATGGGGCCATAGATGGAGTGGACTCAGGACCAGGAGTCTCAAGGGTAGTGGTGGTAGTTGGCTGAAACATCTATTTACCCAAAATGGGAAAAAGCAAAGTTACCGAAGTTGTAGTAGTTTGCACAGTAGTAGTTGCTGGTGGCTGTGTAGTTTGAACGGTTTGGATAGTTCTCGGGTAGGTGATTGGTGGAAGAGTGCTTGGTGGTGGTGTTGGAAGGGTGACTGGGATAGGGTTCACCACTGGTCGCACTGGTTGTGGAGCAGATGGGAGGGTTCTGATTTGGACCTGCACATTTGGTCGGATGTCTGAAACAGATACATTTCAACCCTCAACAAATCCCCCTAAAACTCACTAGTTGGTCTCACATTCCACCGATATCTCGTCTGCTGATTGCACCTGTTCTGGCAATTTGTCCTCACTGGATAGTACATGGTCCTCTGCTGCTGTGGCTGCATCACCGGTCGCATCTGCTGCTGCATGTAGTACTGAAACCCACTACCTTCTCTCCAACTGTCGCGCTCTCCTACCTGTGATAGCACGCAAGGCATTAAAGCCGCTATGAGGAGCAACAGTCTCATGGCGTCGCTGTAAACTGGAAAGTTAGCAAGAATGAGAGAGCCCTATCAAAAGTGCGAGTTGATCGAGGAGGTCAACTTCGTGAAATGAATGACCGCCGGAAATGTCAACAGGGTGGTCGGCGGTGGGCGTGGATGGGGCGGGTGCTTGACCCAAAAGCCAGGCGCGGGAGAGCAAAAAAAAGAATGCTCGGTACCGTACTGACAGGTGCGGAGAAGGGGGAAATGGAGGAAAGGAGTTTGTTAATCTGACCAAAACATATTGCAAATATGTTGGACATGGAGAATGAGGAAAGGGGTATTGAAATCGGGGTTGTTGAACATTGTGTTTCAATTGCATTGACTTCTGTGGAATGTTTTTGTTTCAAATTTCCAGGGCAAAAGTTCCATTTTTTGAATGTATCCATTCAGTTTATGACATCCAGACCACCACCCTGTTGATTGGACTGCATTTAACACATTTTCACAATCCCGCAAACTCTGCTCATTGCATCACCCTTATTTCCAGTTCAAAGTTTGACTTTCCACCGTTTTGACATGTAGTGGACATTGTCGAGCCTTCGCGAGCCTCTTACTTTCTTTACATTTCGCTGCTTCTCTCTCTCCCACACTCAAGAAGGACGGGTAAAAAAGCGAGCACTTCCTCTTCAATAAACATTGACCTAAATGACAACTATTTAGCTCGCCGTGACACTTACTGCTTTGTTTGGACTTTTCGTCATACCCCCCCCCCCCTCCTTGTGATAACGGATTGAGGGTATGGACATGGGAAAACGTGCAAGTTTTTGTCGTGATTTGAGAGTGTGGTGAGTGCCTTGTACCCTACTGGAAAGTTATCAACATCAACGGCATCTCATCTCCATCTGTTTTTTCGGTTTTCTCCCAACAAGTTCATTGCACGCTTCTTCTCCTCTCCCATACCTCTTCATTTCATCCAGTCTCTACTGAGAACCAACTTTTTTCCAACCAAGTTCTCGCTGCGCACTCAGTGTTCGCGCACTCTCTCCTCCAGTTTACACTTTCACTTCGAAAAAGGTTTCACATTCAGGATAACCTCAGAATGAGAGACGGAGGAAAGGGAGAGTGGCGACTGATTGTCGTTGACATCGCCGCTGCCCTATTACTGCTTTCTGATCAAGCAAGATGGACAGAAAAAATGGAAATGAAACCGGTTGGGAATAAAAAGAAATGGGAATGGAAATGAAAAACAATGCAACAGTTCGAACCTGGAAAAACACTTTAATTAGACTGCCATAGATTCAATCCCCCATTTTTTAGTTTCAGGTATTGTTTTTAAGTTTCCAGGATCTTCAAACTTCTTCTATCATCTTCTTCGTCTGTTTCCCATGACGACCCATCAGTTTCAAATTCCAGAGACGTAGTTGCCCCCTATGACCAACGGCAGATTCCAAAAAATGATAAGAAGTAATTGAGTGGGGAAAAACGTACGCGTTGCGAGGAGACGAGAAGAGGAAGAGACCGATGCCATCAGAAAAAGTATCCACAAAGTTTAAGAAGGCGTGGCGAACTTCCTTGTTCCGTTTGATGAGTAGTATAAATAGTCGGTAGGGTGACTGGTAGAATCACATTGAACGGTGCAATGGACGACAAGACCAAGCTCGCGCAGGCTGCCGACCTCAAGAAGTTCGCCTTCTTCGGTTAGTTTTTACTCGGCACTGGTCATCTGATGGCAGTTTTTTAGGAGTCGCGGTTTCGACCGTCGCCACTTTGATCGCGATCATCGCTGTCCCAATGCTCTGCCTTCACATGCAGTCCGTTCACTCCGGACTTTCGGACGAGCTCCTTTTCTGCAAGTCCAAGAACGTCAACATGAAGTAAGTCATTGATTAACAGGACTCCGTTATAATTAATATGTTCAGGAGCGAAATCGAGAAGCTCTCGGTCATCCGTGACAATGGAAGACAGAAGCGTCAGACCCCACAGACCTGCTGCTCTTGCGGAATCGGAGAGACTGGGCCAGCTGGAGTTCCAGGACAGGAGGGAGCCCCAGGAAACGACGGAAAGGCCGGACAGCCAGGAGCTCCAGGACCAGACGCCGATGAGCAAGGCTTCCACTACAAGGCTCCAGAATTCTGCTTCGACTGCCCAGCTGGACCACCAGGAGCCGTTGGAGGACCAGGACCAAAGGGACCACCAGGACCACCAGGAGGACCAGGAGAGCAGGGAGGAGCCGGACGTGGAGGAAACCGCGGACCACCAGGACCACGCGGACCACAGGGAGAGGCCGGACCAGACGGAGAGGCCGGACGTCAAGGACAGAACGGACAGACTCGCTCGGTGCCATCCCCACCAGGACAGCCAGGAGGCCCAGGAGAGCCAGGAGCGCCAGGAGAGCCAGGACCAGACGGACGTGCCGGACACCCAGGACGTGCTGGACCACCAGGACAGCCAGGAGACAATGGACCACAGGGAGAGCCAGGAAAGGACGGAGAGGACGGAGAGAACGGAGCCGCCGGAACCCAGGGACCAAAGGGATCCTGCGACCACTGCCCACCACCACGCACTGCCCCAGGATATTAATTCACTGTTTTTTAATATTAGTGAATCACATGCAAATAAAAATGTTTGCCTCAACTTTAATTTTTTCATTTTGATTTATCATGTTCAAAATTAGTTGGGGTCATTGGAACTGACTTAACTTTAAAAGATACAAATGAAGAAGTGGGTATGAAATTGGAAGCATAATGTGTTTTGAAGTCTTCAGAATATCTCATAGAACTCTAAATGACAGAAAGATCTTCAGATAACTGATTCGCAAACCCGTATTTGAATCAATCCCTACAACTCCACAACAAGATCAATGACAATCATAATGATTTTTTAATAAATTTTTAACACTTTCATAATTTCTTACATTTTTATCGTTTTGTGTTTTTGAACTGTCGTACATTTGAACACTTTTGTGTAAGACTATGAAGCTGAGGTTCATTCACTCTGTTCCCAAAACGTCCAAAGACAAGCAAATGTGTGATTCATCTCATAACTTGAAGTCGTTGTTGTCCAGCAAAAGTGAGAGAAAACGAAATTAAAAAACTAAATAACTGATACAGTAATATCCCTTTCTCTGCTATCGAAGAAGATACTCGCGTTCTTACCGTAACAAACGGAATTCTTGATACCAAAAAATGATACGCAGTAATTGCGAGTGGTCGACGCGAAACCTGTCAAGAGAGACTGCGCGTAGTGAAGAGACCACGGTTGCCAAGTCGTTGGCGAAAAAAATCCACAAAGTTTAAGAAGGCGTGGCAAACTTCCTTGTTCCGTTTGCAGGTCAGTATAAAAGGGTTGACTGGAAACGGGAGAATTCACATTCGAACAGTGCAATGGACGACAAGGCAAAGCTCGCGCAGGCTTCCGATCTCAAAAAGTTCGCGTTCTTCGGTTAGTTTCGACAGTGTTTCTTATCATTCAATCTCATTTGTTTTCAAGGAGTCGCGGTTTCGACCGTCGCCACTTTGATCGCGATCATTGCTGTCCCAATGCTCTGCCTGCACATGCAGTCCGTGCATTCTGGACTTTCGGATGAGCTCCTTTTCTGCAAGTCCAAGAACGTCAACATGAAGTAAGCCATTGATTAACAGGACCCCAATAACAATGTGTTCAGGAGCGAAATTGAGAAACTTTCCGTGATCCGTGACAATGGAAGACAAAAGCGTCAGACCCCACAGACCTGCTGCTCTTGCGGAATCGGAGAGACTGGACCAGCTGGAGTTCCAGGACAGGAGGGAGCCCCAGGAAACGACGGAAAGGCCGGACAGCCAGGAGCTCCAGGACCAGACGCCGACGAGCAAGGCTTCCATTACAAGGCTCCAGAATTCTGCTTCGACTGCCCAGCGGGACCACCAGGAGCGGTCGGAGGACCAGGACCAAAGGGACCACCAGGACCACCAGGAGGACCAGGAGAGCAGGGAGGAGCCGGACGTGGAGGAAACCGCGGACCACCAGGACCACGTGGACCCCAGGGAGAGGCTGGACCAGACGGAGAGGCCGGACGTCAAGGACAGAACGGACAGACTCGCTCGGTGCCATCCCCACCAGGACAGCCAGGAGGCCCAGGAGAGCCAGGAGCGCCAGGAGAGCCAGGACCAGACGGACGTGCTGGACACCCAGGACGTGCCGGACCACCAGGACAGCCAGGAGACAACGGACCACAGGGAGAGCCAGGAAAGGACGGAGAGGACGGAGAGAACGGAGCCGCCGGAACCCAGGGACCTAAGGGATCCTGCGACCACTGCCCACCACCACGCACTGCCCCAGGATATTAATAGTCCTGTTTTATTTCTCAGTAGAGTTTATACAAATAAACGTGTTTTGATAGAATTCTTCGGTGTTTGTGTTTGTGCTGCTGCTCAGCTACCGGCATTGTTCACATAGAAAATTTTTGAAATCAAACTGATCTGGTACGCAGCGTCTGTCCTCCAGGCAGCCAGTACTTGTAGTAGATGAAAAGCTCGAACGTCGAAAGACAAACTGTAAAAATTGATTGCAATTTGATCAATCAGACGAACCAACCAATCAGATATGAACAAAACGCCAGCAGAATGTCTCCATTCGCATTCCAAGTCCCGTAGTTCTTGCCGCCGCGCGTCATCCGCTGTTCTTCATACCAACTGTAAATTGGCAATTGGGAAATGGAGAATGAGAAAAAAGGGATAAGGTAAGTGTAAACGAACGTACACTGGAACTTGTGTGGTGGAGAAAATCGCAGCGATCAACATCAGCGGCGTCATAGTGACGGTGAAGACGAGATGGATGAACGCTGACCATCGAATGTGGAGCGCTTTGACGGCGAAGAAGCCCGTCCACGTGGCAATCTGGAAAAAGGCTGGTCAAGGAAAGGAGAAGTAAAAAAGTATAGAAAAAAAGGTGAAATTACCAAATTATTGAGCGGAATCCAGATATTGATCCCATTTTCGCAATTGATTCGGGTGTAGAAAGTGGAGTAATACAAGCCAAGAGTGAAGCAGAGGATTCCACCAATCTATTGAAATTGAATTAATGTTCAAGCTCGAAGAAATAAAGAACTCACAAAGCTAAACAATCCAAGCGCAAAATTCAGGTAGACACAGTAGCAGAATGCACTCCAGATGTTTTCAGGGACGCTGAGTAGATTTCGGTCTTGAACTATCTGAAAAAATTTATGTCAAAACCCCCATAAATCGTTGTTTAGGTACCTCATCAACTGCCAATGCAAATTTGGTGAATTGATTGTCGAGCCTCTTCCAACACGACTTGAACGGCGCTAGAATACAACAACACCCATACCCAATCACGTCGCAGAATACAGAACAACAACGGCTCATTTGAAAAAAAAACCCCTTTCAATCAATAATGAAAGAGAAACAAGAAACACAGAATGCTCCGTTATCTTATCAGTACGAATGCAGCCCGTTCTGCCCGCACTTTGTAGGCGAAAGCTCTTACTCTTCGCTGGTTTCAGATTGTAGTTTTTTCTAGCGTTTATTCACATATTTCACTTACCAGATGGCATCAGAAGCAGTGACAGATCGAAGTGACCCGTAAAACTGGAAGGAGAAAAGAGAGCGGATGAAGCACACAACGCGAAAAAGGATAGGGATAGAGGGGACAAGCACCAGTTTGATGGAAGAGGAGAGAAGGATAGAATAATTATACACGAAAAATTGAGGGGTACATGAAATAAAGTAATGGGAAAAAAGTTGAGAAGTTGAGAAGTTGAGAAGTTTGGGCTCATCCTCATCCTGACTTGATTTTCTCAAAATGGTATTGAGATGGCAATTTGATCAAATCTTCCGCCTTCGATGTCCCATTTGTAGCTTTTCTGAAAGAATCAATCGTTCATCTTTGAAATTTTCCAGCTTTGCTTTAATATTTTTATTCTCTGATTATAATGTCTAACTTTATCCCCTTGAAACATTTCCATCATCATCTCCTTTCTCTCTTGTTTGTGTGCTTGACCCATTAAACTGCAATTTTGCTCTCTTGAATGCCAATTTTGGCTCCCAGCCCTTTCGAAAAACCCTTCTATTTTGGGAGGGAGCATTTTTGAGATGCGATGTACTAGAACTTGATGGTGCGGAATGGTTGATGAGGTGTCATCTCGTCTCGTGCTCTCGAATATTTTTGAGATAGAACTTGGAGGCGAGAATGGAATATTTGAGATGTAAAATGCGCTGTAGGGCGTGAAAATCGGGATTGAGACTTGGAATGGTGTGGTGGAGCAGGGGTGAATGGTTTTAAGTGATTGTTTGATAGGAGGGAGTTTCGGGAGCTCAATTATGGCCCATCGCAGGCATTTGATGCAAAAATAAGCACTTTTCAGAGATGGACAATGAGTAGCACACCATTCTTGTCGAAATAAGTCATTCCCTCAAGTTTCTGAAGGCTTTATCAACTTTACAGCTCAATCAATCAGAATTAATGTTGTTTTTTATCGTGCGGATGCCAATGACAAGCAGGTACCATCACTGGCACCAAGGAATGCACCCAACCATCGACGCCAATCTGCCAAAGCCACTTCAGGTTTGCTTGGACAAGAATTTTACTTCTGACGGACTTTTTTCCATTTCTCCTTGTTATTTTTGACGGATTCCCATATATTTCTATATTTTTACAAAATAATAAAAACTCACTTAAATACAGCGTCAAATAAGTCATTGACAAAGTCGTAGAACTCTTTCTCCATCTTGTACACGTCGTCTCTTCGTATCATCGACAGCGTCTGGTCATTTGGAGGGATTTTCTTCTTGGTGTACCGTAGATGGGATCGGTTTGCTGGAAAAGAGAGGTTTTTTTCTGAATTTTATATCAAAAAGTTTTATCTGAGACTTAACCTATCACTTCTTGCTGTGCTTAAGAGCAATCAGCGTTCTTTCAAACAAAAACTCTCTGATCTAACTTTTTCTCAAGAGTGGAAGACAAGAATCCTGCTTTCTAATGAAAAATTCATCAATAAATGCCTCAAAGCTCGAACTCACAATCCAAACTATCAAAATGCCCAAGAGCTCCTCTGAAAAACTCCGGAACAGTGACCTCGAGCATGGCGATCATGTCACGTATCCGATTCGTCGTCCCCACCAACAAGTACTTCTCCAGTAGATTTCGCTTTGCCATTTTCAGCGCTTCCGCATTTCCGACTTCTCTGTAACTCTTAGTTTTATAATGTCCACTCCCAGTTGAAGGTTTTCTCACGTGCAGAAGTGATAGTGCCCGCAGAAGTAGGGAATCTGAATCCACATCTGCTTCATGTCACAATCCTTGCCGCCTCGCGAGTAGCACTCGTCGAACGTCTAAAATTGATGGTTCACCACGGTATATGGGAAGTTTTCTCACCTCATTGTTGCCAGCACGGCTTCTTTTCAGTCCGACGCGATAGTTGTCGCCGTACCGGAGGAAGTAGTAATGGGAGAGCAGTCGTTCTAGGGGCTCACGGACGATATTGATGTAGATGGGGTTTGCAACGCCGAACCTGGAGAATTCACAACATTTCTCGAGCGTTTCTTTATTTTTTGATTAATTTTTGATTTTTACCTCTCAAAATCGACAAATGCGACGTGCCCATGATAAAACGCCGGCAATCTCTCCGTCCATTTGGTGATATTGTTGATGAAGGAGTACTGGTCGGGGAGACTCATCACCTAAAGCATTATCCACATTTATTTGAGAAATCTAATTGATTTTTTTAATTTTACCTGACGATTCTTTGTCATATTCACGTGGAGCACACTAAACCCGTTCTCTTTGTACAAATCATAGGCGATGGCGTTTGTGAAGGTTGTGGAGCCGGTTTTTGGTATCTGTAACAGAAAATTATACCATTATCCGGTTAAAAAACATTTTTTTTTGTTACTCACCCGATTATAAATCACAATATTCTTGGATGTCGGCCATTTGACAACGGATTTTGACAAATTTGCAACTTTCCAGAGTAACAAGACAAAGAAAAGCACAGCTATTAACAGGAAATACAGTATTTTCCGCTTTTTAATCAACATCTTACGGTAAAATTGAGTAAAAAACGTCTGAGAAATCGATAGGCGCACAAGAGGGTGTTGACGCGTTTCGCGACCCCCTCTGCGTATCTCAATTCCTTGTGGTATCTCTGAGTGGGGTGTGGAAATACGGAGCGACCAGTTTTGTATGTAATAAAATTTTGTGGAGCTTTTTATGGAAACATTAAGGAAATAGAGGGTTTTAATGGGAATAAATGAGTGAGAAGGTTGAAAACAAGGATAACAAAAGATTTTGACAGAAATTTTGGTGAAAAAATTGAGAAAAAGTGGATTTTTTACAGTATTCTGGAATTTTCAGAGGTAAGAAAGCGCAACAAATCTGTTTTCAAATGAAAAACAGTTGCAACTTAATTTTCTTCAATTTGAGACGTCACGGATCAAATTTACTGACGTGATAGTGAAGAACTGACTCAAACAAATGATACTGCTATAAACTGTTAGTTGCCTACCGTTTTTTCTTCTTCAATATGCATCAGCCTTTGATCTCATCTCATCAAAGCTCATCAAAACAACAACCAACCAACTTTCCACGAGATTTCCTTTGTTTTTCGAGCTTTTATCCCACTGACCTAATGAAAATCAGCTAGCTGATCATGAAGATCAACTGTCAGGTGACAAAATGTATCGAGAGGTACTAATAAAACGTCTGTTTTTGAAAAACAATCAGAGAAACCTGATTTCTAGAATCTGAGATGAAAACCAAAACTTTCGAGGTAATAATGATTTTTGAAATCGTTTCGTTTCTATTACTCCCTGTATTCTTGACCTCGCCGATTCCGGAAAGTAATTGATTAAATTTTTTGACGAGTTCCAATTTTTTTTTGATGTTTAGCACCTGAAAAATGCCACGAATCGTACACGATGGAGCCAGGAGACACTTGCTTCGATGTTGCTGTGATGTACGGCCTGAATTTGACGGAACTACAAGCACAATACGACTGCGATACTCCGAAAGTACGTTATTCGTCGAAAAAAATCAATTTGTCCTATTTTGAAATACCCCGAAAACACATTTTTCAGGTCGGCACCAAAATCTGTGTCTCTGAAACTCCCACATGTCAACTCAGAGCTCGAATCCCACCGAATGTCACCGATGAGTACTGTAAACATCTTTCGGACGTCTATCAAACAACCCTTGCTGAATTGGAGGAAATCAACGATGGTGTGAAGTGTGACAGTCTTCCAGTTGGGAGGAAACTTTGCGTCTGGCCGGCGACGGATAGAAGGTATCCGGCTAACACCACGTGCATCCAGTGGGCGAAATCAGAAGAAAGCGATGAAGATTGCAGCAAATTAAGAGAGAAGTACCAAGTTGCAATGGATCACTTTTCGTTTTTGAACCCGGGAAGAGATTGTCGTAAAAACAGTCGACTATGCGTTCGAGATGCTTCCTTTCCACATCCATGCAAAAATTTGAAGAATATAGAGCCCAACGACACTTGTGATGGTATCAGAAGGCGTTATGGGCTGACGGAGGACGAGTTGCTGGGCTATAACCCTTTTCTCCGGTGTAATCGTGTCAGTGCTTACCATCAGGTAATATTTTGAGTTCTGTTCCCTGGAAAACACGTTTTCTTCCAGATCTGTGTAGCCATAGACAAGCCGAAGGTCGAGTAGCCGAGTTCTATCATTTTTCGTATTCCCATTTGTGATTTGCCTTTTTTAACTAAATTCTTCATTAATTGAACTACGATTGAAAGGTTAACTGAAGATCGGGAGATCTGTTTCCAAGGAAATACAAGAAAAACCGGAAGTTGATCACATTGGATGTGTGTAGTTCTCGTGGCTTTTGATGTACTCGATGTACATCACCGCGTTCACCTTGAAGATGTCGAGCATGTCCGAGATTTCGGCCTCCTCGTCTGGCGCGCGTCTTGTGATGTTGAAGACTGGAAAAAAGGAGATTTTTCAGTGTGAGTGGAAGGGTGATGAGGTTACCGTCTTGTCCGTCCATTGCCATGATGCCCTTCATGAATCCTGTAGCCTGGCGCATTTTCTGAATGCGAGCTGGTGAGCCATCAAACTCCTCGACGAATTTGTTGCAGAGATCTGGAATTTTTGGAGTTTGGTATGATTTTAGGTACTCGAAGAGTTTATACAGTACAAAGACAAACAAAAATAGGGAAATTTTCCCTTTTTTTCAAATTTTTATGCTATTTTTCATTATTTTTATCACATTTCTTTCCGATAGGCCACTTTCAGAACAGAATCCTGAACAAATGTTTGATTTCCATACATATAGTACAATTTTCTCAATTTTTCCCAAAAACTGTGAAGAATCAAACATTTTCAAATTTTTTCCCACCACAATTTGTTTACGACTTGCCCAGCCGGAACTGACATTATTATTCATCTATTTTGAATGTCACTGCGCTCCACCGCAAAATATCAAAACAAAAAGTGACCGACTTGACTCTCCACTCACCGGTGATAAAATCGATATGCCGTGACATCCTCGTCATATCTCTCTTCAACTTCGGCGTGCCACAGATCGCCTTCCAGAGCTCGTTGTGTGGCACCGGCTCTCCATCTTTCTTGAGCAACTCGTCGACGGTCTTCTGAGCGTTCTTCCGGATGGTTTCAAGGTCACCAGTGTTTCGATCGGTCAAAACTGAATTAATAATGGGTTAGGGGGTCGGATGGTGAAAGCCAGATGGCGTTCTCAAAGGGAAATGGTCCTGAATTCTAATGAGAGAAGGCTGTCTAATGCTTGGCGCATGTTTGTAAACGCATTGCTATATTAAAATTTTGAATAGCTCACTTTCAATGGTAGCCACAAAACGTCCGACTTGCAGATAGTGCATGAACCTGTCCATCTGCCCCGGAGCCGATGGTGGGAGAGGTTTGAACATTGACTTTTCCAGCTCAAGGTCCTCGTCCTCATCTCCACTGTCGGCTTCGCGTGCACGGTACGCTGGACGTCCTACTTCCTGCGGAGACGCGATGCCCGGAGCAACCAGGTCGACTCCCTCAAAGCGAGCAATTCTGCGCTCATTTCTCTCTGAATTTTAACACATTAAAAACATGGAACACAATTCTCAAACTTACGGCGCTGTCGCGCATTACGTGACCGAAGCATTGCCGCCAAGCTGGCCGGTGTTGCCATATACCCTTCAAAAACCGAAGAGTCAGAAGAGGGGCAGCGGGCTCAAATCGATAAACGTGTGTGGGTGCGAGCAGGCGAGAAGTGTACTGATAGCGCGGCGCGAGTTTATAATGAGCGTGTTGTTTGAGTAGACGAGGTGGGCGAGGGGCGGAGAAAATGTTTTCGACAAAAACGTGCACACTATTTCATCGGGGTGTAAATTAGTTTTATTAACCAACAACAGGGAATATGCATCGCGGCTAATAAACAAGGCGAAGTGAGAATCAAAATAAGAAAAGGAGAATGGTATAAAGGGGGCGAGAGAGGTGTGGCACAGAGGGTGCGAGCGCCCTTTATGACGAATTGGTGTCAAAAGAGCTCGCCGACATCGAAAAGTGGGTAGGGTGGGAAGATTGTACAAAAGTGCATCGGGTAAGGAGCGGCTGGGCCAGATGCGAAAGAAACCGAAAAGCGTGGCGAACCATTGAAAACAGCTGGATGACCCAGTGCGAGCCGATCCATCTGCTCTCCGCCCGCACCAGTCGGCGACTAATTTGCGCGGCGATATTTATATAGGCCTGGGAGACGGAGAGAAGGGGGAAGAGGAGAGCGAATGCCAAATTGAGTCCTCCTCCCCTTTCCCCCATTTCTCATAAAATTAAAATTGGCATTTTTCACAATTTACACAGCAAAATTTTTCAACGGATGGGATGGGGGATGGGGATGGGAGACGAGGAGGCGAGGAGGCGACAAGAGCGGGGCATCAGAAAAAAGTGTACAAAAAGCAATAATGGTGTTGTGAGAGCGAGGATTCTGCTGAATGTTGTTGCGACTCCGCAACCATCTTCAATCCTCGTCGATGATGAATTCGACGAGATGCACGTCGCGGACGCAGAATGGCTTTCTGGAAATTGAACATTTCCCTATCTCTTTTTTCTCGAAATTCCCCACCTACACGTCGGACACTGGCTGGTGCCCCTCCAATAGTCGTGTCGATACATATCCTCGATGTTCTGTTTCGTGATGAAAATTTGCGCGATACATCTGTTGCACCTGCAAAATGGTTTTGCTGATAAGTGGTCCGTGACAAATTTTTCATGTGTGGTTCAATACGGGACAGGTGCCATGCACTTTACACATCTGTCGCCTGATTGTGTAACCAGTGCGGGTCAGCAATTATCTCGCGTCTCGGAAGCTTTTGTTTGGGATTAGGTTCAATTGGGAAGAACAACAAAGGGTATTAGGGGTGTCTAGCTTATTGGCCGTGTTCGGAAATGTCAAAAATTGAGAAAGGACCAATGGGATGGCTCTGGGATGTTATTGCAATTGGGTTGTGGGTCTGGGAAATGAGTTTTTGTTCTGTCTCTGTATTTGCAATACAGTAACTAAAATATCCGTCCCACACTCAATTTCTCCAGATAAGAGCTCGATAACTTTATTGAGAGCCTAAAATCAGAGCAATGGGTTCCAGAGATGAACAAAATAGTCTTCCTTGCTAAAATTCCACTCCCATCACCGTTGCACTACCGTTTCCTCACGCAAACAGTCACCACTACCCAAACCGAGTCAAAAGTCAACACTCCCGAAGAACAAGTAACTCACCATAAGGGACGACAAACACACGGCTGACACCGATCCGTGTAAACTCTTTGTCCCTCGAGTGTCCACTGCCAACGCTCATTGTTGTCGGCGCACGTCTTCACGATCTTCACAATGTTGTCGTCAGTTCCGCAAGCGAAGCATGGCTCACGATCCGCGCTCTTGATCTCGTGGCGGTACGTGTCGTTTTGTTCGACGCGAGCAATGAAGTCCTGGAAAATGGTGGTTAAATTTGTTCATCACTTTCTTGAGAGACTCTCAGGTTCTAAGGATCTTCAGTCTGTCACTTTAACCCCTGATTCTAGAGCTTTTCTTGGTTTTCACGAGCTTCTCAATCTCCTATCCACCCTACCTTGTCCCAGATCACTCACCTCCTTCAACTCCTCCATAATTGTCAGTGGAATCGTGATATGTGGTGGGACGATGATCGGAATCTCCAGAATCTCATTCAACTGACGGTACAAATCGTGTCGTAGGCTAAAAATTCCGCTTTTTCTTACTTTTTTCACTTCAAATCTCTCATACCTAATTGAAAACGTTTCCAGGTACGCCGGACGGAAGCTCACTTTCACATAGATATGACGGAGTCGCTCTTCATCGGGGTTCGGTGGAATCTGGAACCAATCCAATGTTTTCCTTATTTTCATCACTATGTTTCTTTACCATGGGCATTCTGGTGGCGTCCACTTGAAGCCGTAGATCGGACTGCTTGACGGCTACGAAGCGCCAGTTGGAAACGTAGACGAAATGAGTTCGAGTGCAGTACAGGAAGGCGTGTTCTGGAAAAAAATATGATTTTCTCTTTTTTTGTGGCTAGTGCGGCTTGTCAAGCCAAGCTTATAGAAAAAATTTGAAAGAAAACCTACGTGAAAAGCGAATTTTGAAAGTATCCGTCTCCTGAACAAGTTCTTCAATTTGCTGGACGCACTCCGGATTGTCGATGAAGTACTGATAGAACGACCACTTTTTGTAGTCGCGAAACTTGAAGTAGTACACAATGAGAGCTGCAATTTCAGAAATTGGAGAAGTTTTTTGGGTTGAAACGGTGTCTACCTCCAGTGAGACAGGCGAAAAGAGTATTCCACATCATTGGCATGTTCAGAAGATCCGGGAACCTGCTGACGGAGTCGTTGTTGGTGAAGAAGTTGCCATGGACGAAGTAGGCGGAGATAACTGAAAAAATAATTTTTAGAAAAATGTGAATGGGGATAGAAGAGTGTGGAATACTGGGAAGCTGGTACTGAGAATACGCGTGACTTGAGCGACTGTGTATTCGGAGCTCCTTTTGGCTGATAATCGGTTGTGTGGTTAGGGATCTTAACAAACCACTCGCTCGGCGTGCCAAAGCTCATTTTACCGGACAATTCATTGAAACTGCTGGTATTTCTATACTGGGAGTTTGTTAATTGAACTCTGACTCTGTGGAGAGGTTGAGCACATTCTGGAACGTGCTTTCTTGCGGAAATGGACCACGATAGAAGCTATGTGATGGTTCCAGCCTGTTTCTTTCTCGGGACAGCTTGACCAGCGGAGTTAGTACCTCCAGTGGGAGGAATGTTTACTCCGTCACACTTTTTAGCTTTGGATTTTGAACCTTTCGATTTTTCAAATCGCAAGTTGTGAGACCGGGCTTTCCGTCTGGAAGCTTTTAAGGCAGATGGTCTTGGTAACAGTCCAACCCAACGGTGCTTAACCGCTTGCCAAGTTTTGTCAGTCTGCAGAAAACAGTGTCAGCTTTCTTGCAGCTACGACAAGTGCACTTTGGTAATTATCTGTCGTTTTTTGTGGTGGACAATGTGTTTATGTGTATTTTTCGTTTTTTTTTTTTTTGAAAAATGGGGCTTCCATTTTTCGAAAGTGGGTTGAAACTCAGCTTTTGGCAATTTCTGAGAAGTTTTCTGATAGAATCAGTCATATCACGTGAAAACCCGCAAAATTTCACTGAAAAAAAACGACTCACCAACAGGATAAGCTGCCACATACATCTTGAAGACGATTTGGCGGATGCACATGTACTCGATGAAGCTGTAATGCTCCTGTTGGAACAACAGTCCAAACAGGTCGTAGAGTGTGATCCCGAGGCCATCGAGGAGTTCTTCTGGCGGATGAGCAAATGCAAAGTAAAGCAATGTGATTATTGATAAGTCGATGAGCACGTGGAAGTAGGTGAGCGGGGCTGAAAACAAGGGCAGGTGATTTTAAGTTTGTTTCGCTATTATTCCAGCTTCCAGAATCAAGCTTTAGCTTTTCAGCTGCCAATTCATCTGTTCATTTTATACATTACTGTCAAGTAACTCATCAACTTTTTATTTTTTGTATCCTGAAATTCCCTCAAAAAATAAAAATAAAACTCACTTTTAAAATCACAGGACAGCAACGATACCACACCAAGGATAGCTATAAAGCACCAGGTGCCTCTTTTAATAGAGGACATCCTGGTCTTTTTCCCGTAAAACGTGGATAAGATCGATACACACACGTATTGTTAATGCATAAACTGCTGCGGTACGCAATGTGTCGTCGCGGTGTATGCAGACCTGGAGGGGTGAAGGTCCGTTTTGAACGCGAAGTGGATTGTTTCTGTTTGGAAATTCGCATTTTTAATTGATAGCAGTCTGTTGAGCAATTTAGTTTTTTCACTATACTCTGCGAAAGTGGAAAATTTTTCACTTGAAAAATTGAACCGGCTCGTGGCATTTTTTTTTTGAATTTTTCAGTTGAAATACCCTTCAAATCAACGTCTCAAATAGGGACCGCAACCCGAAATTGAGCGCCAGGGTTAGCAACATACAGAAACACACCGAATTTGTCCATTAATAACAGTGAAGATAAATATCACTTTTTTGGTCTGAAATTTTACATTTTTCATTTTCTGTTACTTTTATTGAAAAGACTATTGTCCATTTCCCAGTTCCTCATGAGATTGGGACACTGATTCCTCGTGCACAAGGTCTCTTATCTCTTCTCTGCTGACCTGATCAAGATAACGTGTATTGTCCTTGTTATCAAACTGACCGCACGTTTCTCTCCACTTGGGTTCTCATTTCCTTTTCTGCTTACTCGTTGTTTACGATTCTTTTCTTCCTTCTTTTAAAATCTATATAATTCCAGAACAGAATGCTCAGCCGCTTGTACTCAAAGAATGTGGCGCTGGCGACTCGCAACGTGGCGACTGCTGCTATTCAAGAACGACAGAAGATCAAGGTGGAGAATCCGGTGGTGGACTTGGATGGAGATGAGATGACCCGGATTATTTGGAAGGAGATTAAGAATAAGGTATGTTTTGGATGGATTCGTTAATTCTCTTGAATTTATACTGTAAAATAGAAGTTTTTCAGCTCATCTTCCCTTATTTGGATCTCGACATCAAGTATTACGACCTTGGACTCGAATACAGAGACGAGACAAATGATCAGGTTAGTTTTTGCGTTTTATACGTGTACGACAACTATTTTTTCCATCAATTCAAGATTAATTGAAGATTAATTCAACCTGACAAGTTGTTTTCCTTTCAGGTGACCATTGACGCTGCACATGCCATCCAGAAGTACAACGTCGGCATCAAATGCGCCACCATCACTCCAGATGAGGCTCGCGTCAAGGAATTCAAGCTCAAGAAGATGTGGCTCTCGCCGAATGGAACTATTAGAAATATTCTTGGAGGTAAGTTAAATATATCCTGCTTTTTATTGAGGTAACCTATCGTTTTCAGGCACCGTATTCCGTGAGCCAATCCTTTGCAAAAACATTCCACGTCTGGTGCCGGGATGGACGCAACCCATCACAATCGGACGCCATGCCTTCGGCGACCAGTACAAGTGCACGGATCTCGTGATTCCGGAGGGATCCAAACTGGAATTGGTTGTGAACAAGCCGGATGGCTCTAAAGACATCCATACCGTCTTTGATTTCAAGTCCTCTGCTGGAGTAGGACTTGCCATGTACAATACTGATGAGGTCAGCGATGAATCAAAGCATTCTTATAGTCATTTTGTTTCAGAGCATCAAAGGATTTGCTCATTCGTGCTTCCAATACGCTCTGATGAAGAAGTGGCCGCTCTACCTCTCTACCAAGAATACCATTCTCAAAAAGTACGATGGACGCTTCAAGGACATTTTCCAGGATATCTATGAGAGGTGAGTGTCCTCACTATTTCCCAGGGTACATCATACTGATTTTTTCAGTAAGTACGAGGCGGATTTCAAGAACGAGAAGATCTGGTACGAGCACCGGCTCATCGACGATCAGGTGGCTCAAGCTCTCAAGAGCTCCGGCGGATTTGTGTGGGCCTGCAAGAACTACGACGGAGACGTGCAGAGTGACATTGTCGCGCAAGGCTACGGATCGCTGGGATTGATGTCGTCGGTGTTGATGTGCCCGGATGGAAACACCATGGAAGCGGAGGCAGCACATGGAACGGTCACTCGTCATTATAGGGAGCATCAGAAGGTGAGCACATTTTTGGAGCGAAACGAGTTAGGCAAGTAGTATGGATGAAACATTTTGCAAAAAACTGACGATTCTGGTAAAAAAAATTGAATTTTCTCATCAACTGCGCCTGATTTTCTTGTGCCAGATCCTCAGACTTACAGTAATTCTCCGAAACAAAAATTCTCACAACATACCGTAATCCGTCACCGACAAATCCCTCATTTTTCCAGGGAAATTCCACATCTACCAACCCGATTGCCTCGATCTTTGCCTGGACCAGAGGACTCCACCACAGAGGAGTCCTGGATGAGAATGAAGCTCTCAAAAAGTGAGTTTCCATATTTTTCTCTAATTGTCAGTATCATCCCTAACTTTTTCCAGTTTCTCGCTCACCCTGGAGAAGGCATGCATCGATACGGTGGAAGCGGGAAAAATGACAAAAGATTTGTCAATTTGCATCCACGGATCGAAAAAGGGAACCGAGAAGGGAGCCTATCTGATCACTGAGGACTTCCTTGCTGCTATCGACACCAAGATGCAGCAGTTGATGAAGCAGCATTAATTATTGTATTTTGTCGTATTTATATGTGTAGATTGCCAGTTTTTGTGTGGAATTATGTGTAGAATGTGCCCTATATTATGAAGTAAATACTTAAATTATGGATATAAATGTGCTTTTTGAAATTGGTATCGCTGGTCGTCTAGGATATTCAACCAAAAATTCAGAATCTATGAAGAACAATATGGTTCACATGGCACAATTAGTCTCGTCCCTTTGCTCGATGATCCGAAGTGAAAAACTACCGTAACCCGCTGAAAGAAAATGCTGAAAGAAAACGTTCTGCTTTGTCAGCGACCAGACCATAACGAATTTCACGTTTTGTAATTCAAAAACTGGCCAAAAACTTTGTGCAATTTCTCTGGGTTACTGTAGCAACAAGGACACTGTGCACAACTGATGGAAAGATCCCGAAGAAACGAAATATAAGACAGGTGGAAATCGAGGAATCTGAATCATCTGAATTTTCCAACTTCATTTCTTATAGAAGTTCAAGTTTTTTTGTCTCCAATTCATCTGACAACTGTTCTCATCTTTTTCATCACTGCAAACATTATCAAAAACAGTTGATTAAAAAAAAATAAATTCATTGAAAAAAAATCAAGAAATGAAAAGAAAATCAAGAGTTTGAAAAAACCAGGTTGAGATCAGTTACCAAAAGTTTGTCACGTGATAGGAATCAGATATGAATTCTGATACAATAAAATAGTGTGGGTGGAGCAAGAGGGTGATATAAAAAAATGAAGGGGAATGATGGAGAAGCCGGTGGTGAACACATGAAAAGGTGAAGACATGGGTGAAAAAATGGGTGATGGTTGATGGGTGAGGAGGGAGAGTTTGAAGGGGGGAGAACTGGATATGGAGCGGACAAAATCAGAAAAAATGGATGGAGATGTGAGGGAGGACTGGATCGATTTTGAAACATCAAAAAATACCTAACGGAGCGATCACTGATGCTTTTTATGGGAATACACCAAGTTCCCGCGGCCATTATATATGGCGTCGATCGGGTCGTCTCTGGCCGCCGCATCCACTTTCCTGAACATGGCGAGGACCACCGTCATGTCCCAGGTCAGGGGGACGTCCACGCGGACCTGCAAATTGAATGATTAGGTTTTGATAGTCTACAGTGGCTCACAGACACCCTATTCTTTTAACCACCCCTTTCTCACCTTGCCGTCGTCGTACTCGTTGTACGGCTTATAATCAAAGCAGTGGTCCACTTCGAAGGTCTTGTAGTGGCCCTTCCGTCCATTGTCGCCGTGGTGGGTCACGAAGGTGGAGAGGGCGTACTTGTGCTCCGTCTCGTCCTTCAGCTTGACGGTGAGCTCCTTCTGCACCTCCACGACCGTCATGTCCTTCTCGTTCCTCTTCGATCGGACTCTGGGCACAAAAAACAGTAGGACCTCGGGCAGGGCGGAGAATTTGGTGACGCACGTAAACCGCTCATGTTGGAGGAGGCACCTGAAACATGGGAGTTTGCTTTTGAAATAGGTCAGTTCACTCACTTCTTGCACGTCATCACGGAGGTCGCCGTGGGCATGGAGATGTTGTTGACGAGCGCCTGCATCGTCTCCGTGGTCTTCTGTCCCAGGTCGATCGACAGGTAGATCGCGCGGTCTTCTACTTCGAAGAACTGCTCGCACGCCGAGCAGGTGTCTGGAAAAGGAATTAATGACTAAATTAGAACAAGATTCACTTACAGATGTTGGTGAGCCCGATGTGGAAGAAGCTACGGGAGAACGAGTAGCCAATTTCTCTATTGGCTACATAATTGGGATAAAATTTCCCGAAGTCCGCGTCGAATCGGTCGAAGAAGTGCTGCATGGCCTCCATGGCGCAGTGCATCTCCTTCACATCCACTCCGGGCCAAATCGCTGGAATTGATATGCTTAGTTTGATTATTCAGAAGAAAAAAACTCACTTTGAAGAATGACCAGGAACTCATCGTAGTCGCCCACCGAGGGCCGCTGATTTATGTACTTACATAGAAGACATAAAAAGCAGTCGGCCTCGTCGAGGATGTGGGTGTGCGACTGCACAATGGCGATGATCTGTGGCACGCGGAACATCACCTGGAGCATGGCGATCGCGTAACAGACCGTGCCCTTATTCATTTGGGCCCTCCTCACTACGGGGCTTCTGAAATGGTCCATGATCTGGACCTGGTCGGGCGCCATAAGAGGATACAACGGGTTGTTGTTCCTCTTACTCATCAACATCTGAAAATCAGATTTTACTTGAGAACCAACAATTTGAAACTCACATCGAAGAACTCCTGTCCGTAGTCGGACCTCTGGACCGTTCTCCTCCTCTTCGCTGACGTGCTCGGCTCCTCGTCGTCGGAGCTCTTCTGTCGGGGCTTTGCGCGCGGTTTCGCTGGCGCACGTCCTCGCTTCTTGCCCGGAGTGGCCTTCGCGCCTCTTCCTCGCTGGCGTTTGACGACGGGCTCATGCTCCTCGTCGGAAGGGTCCGGGCCATCGAAGCAGTAGACCGGAGCATCGGCAGTGCCATCCTGAAATATTATCTAGTTCGCTACAGTAACCCAATGTTTTAGTTCGCTACAGTAACCCAACTTTTGATTCTCTACAGTAACCCAATGTTTAGTTCGCTACAGTAACCCAACTTTTGGTTCTCTACAGTAACCCAATGTTTAGTTCGCTACAGTAACCCGATTATCTAGTTGGCTACAGTAACCCAATTTTTGGTTCTCTACAGTACCCCGATTGTTTAGTTCGGTACAGTAACCCGATCTTTTAGTTCGCTACAGCAACCCGACTGTTTAGTTTGCTAAAGTATCCCGATTTTTTAGTTTGCTACAGTAACCCAATGTTTTCGTTCGCTACAGTAACCCGATGCTTGTTTGGAACCAAAATTCAATCTACCCATGTCGCTAGCATCACTCTCATCTTCATCAGACTACAAAGCTACCGTAACCCCATTTGTGGAGTAAACTCACAGTGTTCTTGATCCTCGCCGATCTTCTGCGGCTGGTCTCGACGTCGGGGGCGATCTGGGACGAGGTGCGCTTGCGGGCAGGTGGCGGGGAGATGCTCGGAGTTCCAGCTGCAAAAAATTGTTTCAGTTGAGTTTCTGGTAGAGTGTGGAAGTGAAAAAATACTGGACTCGAAGGGTGATACTTGACCCGACTCGACACTTTATACTCGATACTCGATACTCGATACTCGACTTGACTCGACTTGACCCGACCCGACTTATACCGACCCGACCCGACTGGAATTGACTTGACTCGACTTTACTTGACTCGACCCGTCTCGAAGAGTACTCGACAAGTATTCGACTCGACCCGAGAAAACTTGATGTTGGATTTTGGTAACTGGAAGCACTGCACTGCATTGCATTCTGTCTTATTTTTTCCAGAAATTGCTTTCAAAATCTATGCTTGAAACAAGGATTGGGTAGTATTTTCTGATTTTTTTCAAGGAAACATGGAAAATATAGAACTGGCCAAAAGTATAAACGCCAACGGTTTCGTGGACCTAACTTTCTTTAAACTAAACAGATCGATCAGAAATTTTCTGTAAGCGTGTTGAATACATACAGTATAGCTCAAGAAACAGCTTCTCACGGGGTTGGGAATTTGCTTTCACTCGAAAAGAAGCCAACCCCTGAGCCATTTTCAGAAAATTTTCAGAAAAGTGCGTTTTGACTGGAAGCTTTTTTGGACAAGCATCACCACAACACCAAATAGAAGCCGTAAACGAAAATTTGGTTCATTCCTATGGCTAGGGACTACGGTAGAGAAAACAGCACACCGACACACAGACTGACCGATACCTTGAATTCATTCGGTAGCAGTAGCAATTTTTTTTGGAATTTGTTTTCAAGTTCTTCAAGAGCTCTAGAAACAGAAAAACCAAGTTCCGAAAAATGCCTGCCTACATCAATACAGTAGGCTAAATTTTGATTTGGTACACACGCTACTCAACAGATGCTGAATCATCAAAACATCACACACAACATACAGGAAAGACGGTTTCTTTCTGAAACCGTGTTCGAAAATTGTTTCCGGGACCTCGATAGATCAAAAAAGTTAGGCCCACAGAAACCTCTGGCATATTTACTTTTGGCCAGTACGGTATGCTGAAAAAGTTCAAAAAAGGTTCATTTTTCAGTTCCAAAACTCATGCACAAAAGATCGGCATGCTAATTTCATGCACATTGGAATTTCGAAAAGTATCGTTTTTGATTACTTTTGGAAGCACAGAAAAGTTTTGAGCGCTCATCGAGTACTGGTCGGTGCAAGTACTCGTTGAGTCGGGTGGGGTCGGATGGAGTCGAGTCGAGTCGGGTTGGTTCCAGTCAAGTATTGAGTTGGATCGAAACGGGTAGAAATCGAGTCTTGCCCTTGTTGTACAACACGACACTCTCTTACCAGATGAAGCGGTGTCTTCTGCTTGTAAGACCACATCTTCTTGCTGCTCCTTCCGTTTCTCGGCTTTGGCCAGCTCCTCGGCCTCCTCCTCGGCCTTCTTCTTCTCTGCCTCCTCCATGATTGAGGGCACGTCCTGTCCGTCGTAGGCATAGACGGGTTGAGCTGGAGCCGGAGCGGGGGACGGCATTTTGTAGTGCTGCTCCAACACGTCGGCGATCTCGTCGTCCTCGTCAAACTGAGAGAAAGGGTTGTGGAGCGTTGGGCTCTGCTCTGCCAAAGACTGTGGTGCCTGCTCAGCCTGGTCCACGCGATCAGCATGGTCCACTTGATCTGCCTGCTCCGGCTCATCTGATTGCTCCGCGCTCTCCAACGGTCCCTTTTGCTCCATTCTCTGCTCTGGCTGATGTGGCTGCTCCGACTGCACAAACTGCTCCATGTTGTGCTCCGCGTCCTCGAGCTGCACCGGACTTTCCCACTGTCTCGTGTGCTCCGTGTTGTCCAACAGCGCGTCGTACGCAAATGATCTCTCCTGCTCCATTTGCTGCGCTGGCTGCTCCGTGCATCCAGTCTGCTCGGGCTGATACGGCTGCTCCCAGTGATCGGCGTTCTCATACAGCATCATCGGCTCTGCCTGCTCAGGCTCCAGCTGCTCAGTCTGATCAGTGTTCTCCAACTGTTCTGTCTGGTCAGCGTGCAACGGCTGCTGAGTCTGCTCCACCTGCTCACCATGCTCGATGTGCTCTGTTCTCTCCAGCTGGTCCACGCTGGGCTCCGCCGCCACCATTGACTTCACTTCTTCAAGATGTTCCGGCTGCTCCGGTTGTGTCGATTCCTCCGACTGAGCCAAGTCATCTGCTAGAGTCAGTCTCTCCAGATCCTGAGTTGTCTGCTCTTCGTTGTGCTCCGCATCATCGGACTGCTCCAAGTGTCCGAGTGCTCCCTGCGCCAAGTGGTCCACGCCGTTCTGCCCGTGCTCTAGCGGTTCCGCGTTCTTTGCCTGTGGCACATGATCCATCTGATCAAACTGTTCCGCGATATGAACTGGATCCTCCAAGTACGTGGGCTCATCAGTGCCCTCCGGCTGCTTTGCGTACATTGACTGGTCCGGCAAGTCCAGAAACTCAAGCAGATCCAGCTGATCGAATTGCATTGAGTGATTCGGATCCTCCACTGTTTCTGATTGATTGGAGAGCTCCTCGTCGCGCTCCACGCTCTTCAGTGGCTCGGATTGCTTGGGTTGCTCTGACTCCTCCAAGTGGTTGGGCTGCGCGGGCTGGTTCAGCTCCTCCGAGTGGTTCGGCTGCTCCGGACGCATCGGCTGCTCCAACTGCTCCAACTGCTCCGCCAATTTCAACGCGCGCTTCTTTTCTTCAAGCTCCTTGGCATGCTGCTGGCGGAGTTCCTCTCTTCTGGCTCGCTCCTCTGCTTCCCGGGCGATCTGGGCTTCCCGAATCTTCGCCCATTCCCTTTCTTCTGCCTCCTTTCTGAGTCGAGCGCGGAGTTTCGCCTCTTCGACCCTGCGGAGCCTCAGCCTCTCCTGCTCGCGGAGCTTCGCTTCCTCTTGCTCGCGGAGCCTTTCATCCTCCTGCTCGCAGAGTCTTGCCTCTTCTTGCTTGCGGATCCTTGTCTCCTCCTGCTCGCGGAGCTCAGCTTCCTCCTGCTCGCGGAGTCTTGCTTTCAACTGCTCGCGAAGCCGTGCCTCCTCCTGCTCGCGAAGCCTCGCCTCCTGCTGCTCGCGGATCCTTGTCTCCTCCTGCTCGCGGAGCTTAGCTTCCTCTTGCTCGCGGAGCCTCGCTTCCTTCTTCTCGCGAAGCCGTGCCTCCTCCTGTTTGCGGAGTCTTGCCTCTTCTTGGTCGCGGAGCTTTTGTTTTTCTTGCTCGCGGATCCTTGCTTGCTCCTGCTCGCGGAGTCGTTCCTCCGTTTGCTCGCGAAGCCTTGCTTCCTCTTGCTCTCGGAGCCTAGCGTCCTCCTGCTCGCGGAACCTTGACTCTTCTTGCTCGCGGAGCCTCGCTTCCTCCTGCTGGCGAAACCGTGCTTCCTCCTGCTCGCGGAGCCTTGCCTCCTCCTGCTGGCGAAGCTGTGCTTCCTCCTGCTCGCGGAGCCTTGACTCCTCCTGTTGGCGAAGCTGTGCTTCTTCCTGCTCGCGGAGCCTTGCCTCCTCCTGCTCGCGGAGCCTCGCTTCCTTCTTCTCGCGGAGCTTCGTCTCTTCCTGCTGGCGAAGTCTTGACTCCTCCTGCTCGCGGAGCTCCGCCTCTTCTTGCTCGCGGAGTCTTGCTTCCTCCTGCTCGCGGAGCCTCGCTTCCTCCCGCTCTCGACGAATAGTCTTCTCCGACTTTGGGCGGCCCTTCTTCTTGGGCTTTGGCTTCTCAATCTTCTCGGATGTCTGCTCAAGCATCGTCTCCTGAGAAGGTTTTTCGGATCCTCCAGCCTCTGCCAGTGCTGCCTGATCGTCGAGCGTCGGCTTCTGAGATGGCCCGGTAGAACAACCTTCCTCTGAATCCTTCTCGGGGAGTGTGCCATTCCTCTCTGGTTCCGCTGGCTTCTGCCTGGCCTGTCGAGCACGTCTCTTACGGTCCGACGTTTGGAAGGTTCTGTTGAGGTTCCTCATGAATCTGGCCTTCCGTCTGTCTCTTTCCGATTGAGCAGTCGGCTGATTGTCCTGAGCTGGCGTCTGAGCTGACGTCTGAGCTGAAGTCTGAGCTGAAATCTGAGCTGACGCCTGAGCTGACGTCTCCCCAGCCTCTTGAGCGATCCTCTCAGCCGCCTGAATCTTCTGATCCTTTATGGCCTTTCGGGTCTCTCGAGCCTTCTTCGCTCTCTTTGCTCTGTCCAATTTCAGCCGAGCTTCTCTAGCCACGACAACGAGCTCGTTGATCCGCTGATCCTCTGCTTCCCTTCTCTGAGCTTCTGCTCTTTTTGCGTCGTTTACGGTTTGCTCGGCATCATTGGCTGCTTTTATCAATGCGTCGATCTCATCATCGGGCACACTGATTCTCCTCGGCACTCTCTCCGGCGTCTTCTTCCTGACACGCGGAATCCGAGTACTGAATCGGGTTCCACGCGTTCGTTGTCTCGAACTTCGACGCTTGCTGCCAGAGTTATTGTTCATCACGTCCGTGGACTCGGTGTTTCGCAGTTCTTGGAGAGTTTCCGCCGCTTCCTGGTCCTCGGGCTGTGCATTGGGCGTGTGGCATATTTCCGGCGACGCCGATGACGAGGCTTGCTTGTCGTCGTCCGTGAGCGCGGGGAAAAGGCTAGTGGCGAGTGGTAGCAATTCTGCAAAGGAAGGTATTTGCTGGAAAATTAGCTTATCGTGCGCTATATTCGACAAGGCATCTGTTATGATAGCGCATATACAGTATCCCGGTTTTTTCATAGAGAATGTCAAGTGCGGGAGCCGGGAAGGTCATTTTGAGTCAGTGTACAGCAAATGTCGACCTACCATTACTCACTATAGCTCTTAATACCATCGTTAACCTTTAGCGATGATGAGCATCACTCACAAGGGAACAACTTGAAGACGCTAGTTGAACGTTTTACCTTATTGATAGCCCAGATGGAATGGCACTGTCTGAGTAAGAATGCCAAACTCTATCTGGGCTATCAAAAAAGTAAAAAGTTCAACTCGTGTCTTCAAGTTGTTCCCTCGCAAGTGATGCACATCATAGCTAAAGGTTAACGGTCCCATTATAGTGAGTAATGGTAGGTCGACATTTGCTGTACAGTGACTCACAAGTCGAAATGACCTTCTCCCAGGCTCCCACACTTTAAATTCTGTATAAACAAACCGGGATACTGTACATGTGCTGTCATGAAAGATGATGCAAACGTTCCTCGAGAAAAAAAAACATGCATGACTCACGTTGTCCGGGAGAAGAAGAAGAAGAAGGCAGCGAAAAGTTCTGTGTGAGGAGGAACGACTGCAAGGTGCTCAGTGCGTCGGCCGGGTAAACTGGAACTGTGGCTGGGTTTTGATCTGACATTGAGTCTTGGTCTGATTCTGGATCTTGGTCTGATTCTGGATCTTGAGCCGGCTCTTGAGATGTACCTTGAGAAGCTGAAGCCGCGTTTTGACCCAGAAGCGACATAATGTGATTCCTCAACACTTCTCTGACGCCCGGAGTCAAAGAGCTCATCAAGTCCGCTTGGCGCTCCGGTTGAAACGCATTGCCTTCGTTGATCAACTTCAAAAACGCGTTCAAATCCGCCATGTTTTCTGCTGAATGCGGGAAGGCTGACACACCGCAACGACCAGCGAAAACTTTGGGGAGGAGTCGGCGATGTTCAAGTCTGAAAATAGGGAGGAAACTGTACGTTTGCTAGAGATCGGGGAGAGAAAAGAAGCATGGCGAGACAAAGAGAAAGCAATGGGAAAAGGAAGAAAAACACGTGCGAAAAGTCGATATTTTAGGCCTACGAATTTTTTTGCGATTTCATGGTGAAACTCCTTTGAAACTTTTCCCCCATCTAGCCCACTAATTTTATAGATTTTCTACGGCGAAAAATGCGGGAAAAACTAGTGAAGCACGTGAAAAGCAGCATTTCGATCACACATTCGCCGCGACGTCAATGCGCCCGTCTGCAAACACCGCGCGCGCAAAGCGCACACTCGACACCACAACCGACGACAGATGCGGCGGTCTTGTGACGTGGCCGCCACAGTTTTTGTTGTTTTTCGCGGCTTTTTTTGGATTTTTACAGCGCGAAAAAGAAAAGGGAAGCAAGGGAAAAAGGGGGAAGAATGGCGACGAATGGAAGAAAGGAAGACATTGAAAAAGGGAAGAAAGAAATGGAAAAAAAGCGTTATCACGAAAAAAGTTGTGACTTTTTTCCTTTTCCAGAGATAAGAGAAACAGAGGCTAAAGAATTTGAAAGAAGAGAAAAGGGCAAAAAACGTCTACATCATCAAATGGAAACCAGAATACCGCGGAAGCGGACGGCGTCGAAAAATATCATCGGATGCAAATGAGAAAACCGAATGGGGGGGCAGCCGCCGAAATGAATGAGCACATGCGCGCATAGGCTCGCCGAAAAACTTTCTTTCCCATCTACGGAAGCCGGCTAAAAGAAGAAGAAGAAGAAGAAGAGGGGAAGCGAGAGAGCCGCGTCAGATTGGCTTAGTCAGTGTGGGGCACGAATTCGGAAGGGGGGTGGGGTGAAATGAGCACTTTTGGAACGACATCAGAAGGCGAGAGCCCGAATACCTCCGGCAGGTGCTCATTATTCTCGTATTAGGCTTGCGCGCCCGACTAATCTCCAGCGGAGGGTAGCTCGAGTCAGAAGAGGTCGGATATCCCAATTTAGCCAACAAGTCGTATGACCTTCTTTCTAGACTCAAAATTTGTATATTTTCTGATTCTCAACGTCATCAGTTTTATGGAGAGAAGAGTGGGTGGTGCTGGAATGCTCTCAACTTTCAGTCCAATCAAATCAGAAATATAAACATTCGCAAATGCATCGTTTTTTTTCCGCAGGGGAATGTGTGAGATGCAATCTCTCTCTCTCTCTCTCTCTCTCTCTCTCTCTCTCTCTCTCTCTCTCTCTCTTTCACAATCGGGTCACAGTTTCCCACGTGGCTTTGACTATACACACCGGAGGGGAATATAATTGTGTGTTGACCAACCCGCTGATGGTTACCCGGGACGACGGAGCAGAAGTTTTGGATCGAAAACAAGCGAAAATGGAGAATAGGAATAGAAGAAAAGGGGGAAAGGGAGAGGGGAGGGAGGGGAGAGCGCGCCGTATAACGTGGAAAGTGCACGATCGTATTGCGGGAGAATTGGAATTTCATGGCTAGTTGAATGGGTTTTAAAGTGCACGGCTACTGTATAATGTCATCGGAGCGGGGGAATGGCTTCTAAATGTCAACAAGCTACAGTAACCCTATGAATCTGGGAAAAGGGATCTGAAACAGCGGTACTAGACTTATAATCCACTAGACTTAATAATAAAAGAATAGAACAAGACTACAAACTACAATGATTCAAATTTAAAACAACTCTCATTGCAAGAGAGCTCCCCCTCATACGAAGACCGTACATTGGCAGCAAGAGAGACGAGAGAAAGAGAGGAACGAACATGAATTGCGGGGTGTTGCCGTTGCGAGACCCTTCATCGAGCGATTTACGGGGATTTGTGGAAGAGCTCGCATGGAGCAGACTGGGAGAAAAGGAACAGAAGGGTGATGGGGAAGTTAGGTCATTTTCTGAGTCTAGATGCCTTGATTTGAAGTTGGGGGTCCAAAAAGAAGAGTTTTATGAACAAAATGAGAGAAAAACGGTGAAAAATAAGATAGTAATCATTTTAGACGGATAAATCTTCAAAAAACCAAAATATTTGACAAAAAATGGAAGAAATCTAGCAGATTCTACCTCTACTTCATCTCTACCACCTCCCTTCCATCCACCCATTTCCTTTAAGCCCTCAACACCACCAAATCAGCATTTCAACTACAGTATACCCTGCTCTCTATCCCAAAATGGACGAGCCTAGTCATACCCATACCATCACGTGATTTTTTCGGCGAGACGCCACACGTAAACAAGTTTCAAAGTTCATTTCGTTCGGGACAATTAGCGAGAGCGGAATATTCTCCAGGGAAATGTCACCTGAAAAGCGAGAGGTGTGATTTTCAAACTATTGGGCTTGATTAGTAATCAGGCTGCGAAGAATAGGAACAAAAGGGGTGAAGAATGATGATGGAATGGGGAATGAGGGCGCTGAAAAATAGGAAAGATCCCATCTCAACTTGATAGATTAAAAAGGGCACACACGGACCGAAATGAGGTCGAATTGGCTCCCCCTGCATGCAGTCAGCGGGGTCCTCTCTCGCGCTCTCTTTCCAAATTTCCATTTTCCACTCAACTCCTTCTCCTTCATCACTTCTGCTCTTCACTCACTCTTCCATTCCACTTCACGTCTCAAAAAAAAAGTACATAAATCAATTTCGGAAGGCGAAGCTGCTGAGATGCACTTGGGGGAGAACGCGTGGAGGAAGCCGGAGGGGGGGGACGGATAGAAAAGTGTAATCGACGTTTTTTGTCCCGTATTATGGAGCGACGGAGCAGCTGTCGGACGGGAAGGAGAGCGGATAATTGGGGGTGAGACTCCAATAAAATATAATGTTCATTTATTCAGGGCTGGATGGAAAAAGTAGTGAAAAGAGCGGGGAAAGTGGTAAAATTGGAGAAGTGGAAAAAAAGAAGAAGCAACGATAATTATTTCCATCTCCATTATCATTATTATTTCCATGGGAAACATGCACCCGGTAGAAGAGCAGAAAAGCATCTGAAAATTGCAATTTATCTTACTGCCGGAAGAATGAAAGACCCTACCTTCACACAGAATTCGGTCTTGGTGGCACTTCTACCACTTCTTCTTCCTCTTCCTCTTCCTGATCCTCCATGAGCACTAGCAGGCCTGCCAGCGAGATGCCCACGGAGATGATGCCCAGACTGGTGAACTTGCCGCCCTTTGGCTTCTTGAGTCGCTTCATCTCCTCGAACGGCGGCGGAAGTGGAATCTCGGACGACACCTTGCTCCCCATGGACACCAGGCTAGTGTAGGGGATGTTGTTGCTGAACGGAAGATATGGGAAGATAAAGGAAAACGGATTTTCGTAGCGCAAAAACATCGGCCGCGCACTCGACACTACGATACAAAACGCACCGACTTCGTCTTCGTCTTCTGCTCCAAAAAAACTGGCAGACCTTCATTTTATTTATGAAAATGAGGTGCGGATAAGATGAGCGTTTGGGGTTCGAATGGAGATGGAAGGACTGGGAGGGGGAGGAGGAGATGAATGAATGTGGAGAAGAAAATGGAGAAGATGGGAACGATGAAATGAAAATGGAATGGGGTAAGGGTAGAATTGCCGAGGTTTCATGGAGGTCCTTTTTTGGCGGCTCTCAATCATGTAAATTATATCAAAATCCTTCTCTTGAAAGCTAGCAGAAGACGTGAAATGTTCAAAATGCGGTTGACTTCCCCTAAATCTAACTTCGTCAAAGTATAGGTTTGCAAGTTTCAAAAGATCGTTAATCAGTGAACTTCAAACGTTTTTCAGCTAGAACAAGTGATAAAACTTAATGGATATACCTCACGTGAGAAGATCCTCCTATTCTCCGATTCTCCAGTGTCCCAGAGGAGCGGAAAAAGAATGGATGTTTATATAAAACTGAATATGTTATTGCATCCAGCGTTATTGGGCTGATATTGGGGTCAAAATGCAGGTTTGTTTTCAGATAGGGAGATTTGAACGTGGAAAAGAGATAACAAGAAACATATCGGGCTACAGTATGCCCGGGGTGAATCACAAAAGTTTTTTGATCTACCAAACTATTTTGATCTACCGTAGGCTTTTTATGTTTAAAGTATTTTCTTGAGCGTTGGAGCTTTTGAAACGGTGCTGGATGCTCTTATGTCGTTTATTTGGTACCGGTATTGGAGTCGATCACAAAACATAGAAAAAGTTGACTACAGTAATCCTACATCATCGTATTCATCAGAAAGAACATTTCTATGTTTGATCTATCAGACTTTTTAGACCTACCTGTTTCTTTTGAGTTTGAAGCCTAGTCATCTGAAGTAAAAAGCCTCCTAGTTGGTAGTTGACGCCCTCATGTCTTCAGTATCTGAAGGAGAATTTCTAGAACAATCTTCCCTACAGTAATCCTACACCTTTGAAATCATTCGATCTACCTGGCTACAGTATGCTCACATCATGTTTTCATCAATTGAACCTGAAAATAACACCAATAAATTTTATGTCCAAATATTTATTTGCAAATCGGAGAAATACATTGCGGAGACTTTAACGGAGCTGAAACTGGCGGCACTTTTCGGCAATCACAAAGCGCCAACCACCCCAGACTACCGTATCCGTCGTTGAAAAGCATGGTGAAGCAAATAAATAAGAAAATACCGGGGGCCCAATACAAATAAAAATAATAATACTACTACAAATGTTGCAGAAGAAATGTCAGGTGATTTGTATCAGGGACAAAGCGGGGGGAAAGGGACCAATAGGACAGGGATACAGACGAACATTATCACAAAGAAAGGACAGTGAAGAGAGAGTGTTTAGGGTGCCGAGAACCGAGTAGAACCGGGGCAATCGAAGAAAAATGAAGTATGGAAAGTGGGGACAGGAGAAGATTTGCTTTGAAAGCATTCAAAATATTAATCATGAGACAGAGACAATTGAGGGAGATGGATAGCACTAGAGTTACGGATCAGGAGGATAGGAACATGAACTTTGAGCCAAAATATCTCGAGTGCGGGGGAACGGGTTGTTTTGAACAAATGACACGGGCAACTTGGCATGGTCTTTTGCGTCGAGTTACTTTCCAAAAAACCAATTCAAATAATTGCGACCAGAACTACCGAATAAGAAGGGATAGGGTGAAAATGTGTGGTACTGACAAATAAATAATTTAGGGATAGGGGTAATAATGAATAATGTTTTGACATCGAACATAATGATAATCTCAATATGAGTTATCTGGTGGAGGGTCGGCGATCATTGGGGTTCTGACCGGTGAGCCACATGAAGAAGAACTCGGAGAAGTTGACGGCAATGGCAATGAGAACCAGGAAGCCGACCTGGAAGAACTAAAAGTGAGAATAGTGCTGGATTACTGTACTTCAAAATAAGATCAAAAATTTGTGGTCTTAGGGTCACGGTAGGTCAAAAAGTTTGAGCTGAGATTAGTAAGAGGTCTTAAATGAAAAAAAAAGTATGGGTTACTGTAGCCATAGTCTTTCTAATAGAAATAATGTTGAGAATTTGAGGTATGATTACTGTAGTTGAGTAGAAGATCAAAATGTTACAGTATTCAAAAGACTTTGGACTAAGGGTTACTGTAGGTCAAAAAAAGTCAAAATGTTAGTGATGAAATCATCTGTAGCTCTGCCAATTTATAGATTACTGTAGCATTCGCAAGGAAATTGCGATGAGAATTAGAAAATGGATTACTGTACTTGAAAGATTGATCAAAATGTTCTAGTTTTCAAAAGATTTTGGACTAAGGGTTACTGTAGGTCAAAATTTGTGAGATGAAATCTCTAGGAGTTCTCCAGTGGACATGGTACAAAAAGTTCAGGCTACTGTGGCTCCAGAATATTTGGATTCTAGTGGTTACTGTAGCAAAAAAAAAAGCTATGGATTAGTGCAGCTCTCAACCAAAATTTCAAACATTATTTGCAACTTACGAAATAGCTTACAAAAGTACTGTTCTTCATCAAGAATCGTCTCACTTTCTCCCTTCGTTCGTTGACTCCTTCCTCCTGCAACTTTACAACACTTTACTCCAAGCTATCACCACAATCTGTTACCTCAACCGGAGCAATCGCCACTGGGGTGTTCCCAATGTATCCGACCTCACTGGGAGCGCCGCGCAACTCGCGAGTCTCCTCCTTCCTCACGCACATCACACGAATGTGAAGTGCACCCGGATACTTCTTGGTGGTCAGCTCGAAACGCAGCGCAGTTCCCTCGTACACGACTTCCCACTTGGCGTCGCGATTGGTGGCGTCGGCGACCTGGAGGCGGAAGAACTCGTTCGCCTTTCTCTTCGACTTGAAGTAGTCCGGCCATTCCACATTGTAAACGTATTGTTTATCGGCGACCTGGGTGGTGGTCAGTGGAAGCTTGGCAGCTGGCGGTGGAGCGATGAGGGTGCGGAAGGTGGATGGCTCCGACCATGTGCTCGCGCCGGTCTCCTTGTCGAGGACGCGAATCTTGAACGAGTATTCAGTGTCCTCGGAGAGGCGCTGCACTCTGACGTTGTTGTTGTCTCCTTCGTAAACTGAGACTTGTTGTCCGTTGTTGTTGATGCGGATGATTCTGAGAATGTCACATTGATTTCAGGGAGCTCGAACTACAAAAATAAAAAAGCTTACTTGTAAGAAATCGATGGGCTCGAAGTGATGTGATCCCACGACAGCTTCAGGAGGAAGTGCTCCGGCTCGCAGCGGAGTCTGAAAAAACAAAACCCTTCATTTATGACCCAATTCAGTTATCAACTCACTTTGGAGTCTCTGGAGCCAATGCGGTCGTCTTCACTACAATGGTCATTGGATCGCTCTCTCCGACGCCATTCTTCGCAGTAATCATCACATCATACACCGTGTTCGGTGTGAGCTCCTTCATGGTGGCACGGTAGACGGTTACATCGCTGACCTCCACAAAGCTCTCGCGAACCTTCTTCCCCTTGCGCATCAGCTTCACAGTGTACCCGATGATAGGGCTTCCATTGCTCTCCGAGGCTCCCCAGACGACGGTAGCCTTGTTCAGGCCCGTTGAAATCACGGAGCCATCGGTTGGAGTGCTCGGCTTCAGAGCTGGAAGCACGAAGTCGTAGACGCTCTCGAATGGTGTGCAGCCGACGTTGGTGTACGAGGTAAGAATGGCTTTGTAGGACATGCCGAGCTCCACTCCAGGAATGATCACGTTCCTCTCCTTAGTAAGCACCTTCATAATGTGGCGGGGCTTGGCGCTCTTCTCGATGACCTCCACTGCAAACTTGAGATCGGCGGACTGATCCAGACAGTCCCAAGAGAGAACAGATCCCTTGCAAATGAACTTGATGTCGATGACCGCTGGCGGGAGGCTTCGGGGCGTGGTGATGGTGACCGGGCTCGACCAGTCTCCATGCACCAGAGCGTCGTGGAAGGAGACTCCAGCGCGCACGCAGAGATTGAGTGTGGTCTCTCCTGGGACATTCTCATAGAGAAGACGTGGCTCCGAAGTGCATCTGACCAATGAGTCAACCTTGTCCGCTTGCTTCACGTAGTAGCGGATGATCGCGGTTCTCGGGAGCTTCATATTCTGAGAGGTTTTCGTGGTTTATATGATCAAAAGTTTTGATGAGCAGTTCTTACCTCTCTCTCAAGCTCCTTCCACTCAATCGCCACAGTTCCCTCGGACACCAACGTGATGGTGACATCAGTCACACGTTCCGGTCTCAGACGAGTGTAGTCTCGTGGGATCACAACCTTGTCGGTGGTGTTGCTACGGTAGCCCTTTCTATGGATGGCGTACACACGAATGTAGTGCATGGTCTCGTCGACCACGATCAGGGAGGTGGCGGATCCGCGATAGAGCTGAAGGAATGTCTCCGGCGCCTCATAGGTGGCTGCCTCGATCACATAGGTGTTTCCACGCTGATCCGGTCCGAAGCTCTTCCATCCCATCTCCGGGCAGTCATCCACGTTTCTCAGGAAGAATGGAGTGGTTGGCGGGCGATCGTAGTTGGTCAACTGCTGATTCTTGACCTCTCCGTTCTTGGTCTTCGGGAACAACTCGACCTTGCGGAAGGGTTGAGTGCGAGTGGCCACCCAGTCAGTGAACGCCTCACCGAACTCATTGCGGCAGATAAGACGGACCTTGTAGTCGGTGTCCACGTTCAACTCATTGAGGATAGTGTTGTTGCCCGAGAAGCGCTCACGGAGCATAAACGACTTGTTTTTGGTGCCCTCGATGACTTCCACCCAGAAGTAGCAGTTCGGGTTGGTCTCCCAGGACAGACGTATCGAGCGGTGCGAGAGTGCGAAAACATGGAAGTTTCTTGGCACATCTGGCGCGCGGACCGCTCGAGTGAAGGCATCCAAGTGGCAGGTGGTCAGCGACTCTCCGAGCGCGTTCATCGCACTGATGCTGATTTTGTAGCAAGTCTGCGGCTTGAGACTGCCAATGAAGGCTTCCGGGGCGTTGACACTGATCAGACGGCCATTCCCATCCTCTTTCTCATAGATGTAGACTTGATACAGATTGACGAAGACGCCATTGTTGTTAGCCTGCGCCCAGACAAGAACCAAGAAGTCAGGTCCACGATCGCTAACATGAGCCTCAGCAGGAGCATCCGGACGGCCTGGCGCGGTGAAAATGCGGAATGGCTCACTCGGATCTCCAAAGATGCCACGATCCGGGACCGACGCCTTGATGTGGACGTCGTACTGGGTGTTCGGGTGGAGCTGCGTCGCACTGAAGAGACTCTTCTCCTCCTTCAAGTCCGGCTCCAGAGTCAGCGTGTACAGCTGCTTTCCGAACTTGTCGAACACGACGGCGGCGTAGGCGATTTCGGTAGCAGTGAGCGCTGGGAAGAGCCCGTTCGGAGTCGCGATTTGCCACTGAACGTATGAAATTTTGTTGTTTCCTATGTTTTTTGTATAACAAACCTCGATAATGTTGATCGGCTTCCAGTACACCTCAACCTCCGTTGGGAACGAGTTCGCCGCACTCGCTCTCGAGATTCCCTTCGACAACAGCTCTCGGATAGCCTCGGCCTCATCCACATTGTGGTTTGGGTACCAGTGGTTGTTGTTGAAGTTGGACGCACCGTTCACGACCATTCCATTGGGAGGGAAGAGCGGCTGGACTCCCATCGAGGTGCTCGGCATCATCGGGTCTTGCAGAAGACCTTGTCCGTTTATCGGAACCATGGCCATCTCCTCCTGTGGCGGCGGTGGTGGCGGAAGCATTGGGAATCCGGGTGGTGGTGGTGGGACTGCCATGTTCTGGTTGTTGTTCATTGCCATCGCCATATCCGCGATGGGTGGCACATTTGGCTCGCCGAGCAGCGACAGCTGGACGGGTGGTGGCGGCTGCATCATGTCGACGTTGGCGAACATCTCGTTGGGGATGTTTTGCAAGTTGACAGTTGGCAGAATCTCCTGGACCCCGTTGTGGTACTCATGGCGATTGTTGTGCTGGTGGTGATTGCCGTTGTTGTTGTTGTACTTGTGACCTCCACGGTGATTGCCGTTACCGTTTTGGTGATGTACGTTGTGGTGATTTCCACGGTTGTGGTTGCCATATCCGCCGCGCTGATATCCTCTTCCACGACCACGTCCTCCGCCTCTCGGTGGTCGCTGATTGGGAATGCCCATCGCGTGCATGAGTTGCTGTGGGCCGACCAGCTGCGGAACCTGGAATAGAATAGTTTGAGGAGCACCATCGAGACATAAATTTACATTAAGTTCACGTGGATTTTGAGATCCATTATCTGGCGACGCCACCGACAACACAACATGACGAAGGTTACCCTAGAAGTGGTCAGCTATCGGTGGTGCACATGGTGTGACTTACCTCCTCGTCGACGAACTGATGGCACTGCTGGTCGGGACGAAGATGGATGGGCAGCGGATGGTTGGTCATGCCGTACTCGCCGACCATTCGAGCGGTTCCAGGGCCTACAAGATCTGGGAAAAATTTTGTTATCGTAGTACTAATATTAGTCAAAATGTTAGCTGCACTTTTCCCCCATTCTCATCCCCTCTAAGTACCTTTCAGATTTCTGGTGCACCAGTGATATTGCAAGTGGAAAGGGCAGAATGAGACGGGCAACACTCCCAGCGGATAGGCAAAGTTCTTGCGGTACCCGGCCGCGAAGTGGTGCCGAAACATGCCTAAGTGATCACAGTGAGACGAAATTAGACAAAACAAGCAGAACACGAGTGAGCAGGCAAGAGGCGAGAAAGAACGACCCCCTCTCTGACGTGGTGTCGTTCCGTTTCCCATAAAATAGGAGCCATGGGCGTCACGTCATCAAGAAAAAAGAAAAATGAGTGTCTCCCCACTACCACTAGTCGCTGTCCTTTCAATTTTAACCAACCTAAAATAGGAGCGGGATTCGCGACAGATGAAGAATGGGGAGGAATGAGAAAAGCGTGAAATGCGAGATGAGAATAAGACTCTATTATCGACAAAAAAAGCCGTTCTGACGCAGTGAGCAAAAAGTTCAAGCATTAGCGTATGCGCCACTGGGCTGATTAGTGCAAGCATTTTCGAAAACCGTATGAAGAAGCGCAGGAGAGACTGCTCCAAAAAGTGAGTGACCCCGACCGCTACAAGTGCAAACAGACAAAAAGGGAAATGTGAAGGAGAGAGGGACAGAGAGAGGGGCGCGTAAGAGATAATAAAATCTGAACGCCTTGATCATCGAGGGGCGAGGGCGACGATGCGCATACAAATGTGTGACGACTGGAAACGGAAAGGGCACCGAGCTCTCATATAAAATTTTTGTGGGTGGAGTCGGAGCCATGGGTACCATGTGGCTCCACCCACCTTACCATAACCCCCCGAAAAAAAGAAGATAATTGGAGATGGAAAGGGAGAAGCAATTTTGTTTTGGATTTGGTGAATGGGAATGAGATTGGAGATTGGGCGCTGGAGACTGAGGAGAATGAAGAGAATGAAGAGAATGAGGAGATTGGAGGAGATTCGAATGGGGCGAAAGAGTCAAAATGTTAATGGTCTATAGCACCGCGGATTGTGTTTACCTTAGAGTACCCCCTCCCACCCTTCACCCTTCACCCTTATCATCGTCCCCAAGAGACTTACTTCCAACAACTTCATGATCCGACTTTCTCAGAAACTGCAGCGTCTCTCCGTCATTGACATGAACGAACAGGATCGATTGCGGATTGGCGGGCAGGGCTCCCTCGACGGGCACCGGGTGGAATCCGTACTGGGCCATCCATGCGTTCACCTTCGGCTTCAGAGCCACCTCCAAGGCAGGTTTCCCGCCGCCCGTGTCGTTGGGCAGCTCGGCCTGCAGAGAAGCCATCGACTCCGGCGGTGAGTTGCTGGGCGGTGGTGGGCTCGGGTACTCCGGTGGTGTGGGCTGCGATGATGACGTGGATCCTTCGTCTGAGGCTTCGTGAGCTTTCATGCCACCCTCGTTGGTTCCGGTGCTGGAAATAGAGGGTGAATTAGTAGAAAATGGTAGAGATATTCTGATTGTGACAAAACCTGGCTTTTAATCTGGTCCTAGTAAGAAGTAATAAAATTCATAAAGTTTTGAACTTTTATAGCTCTCTAGTAGTCCGGTAGAGCGCACTTACATTCTCAAGATTCACTCACCCATGGTATACTGTAAGCCTAACCAGACCATCACAGAGGCTTAGCACCTCTACCCGATCGTGAAAGAACATAGATGACATTTTGTAGTGAAATTCCAAAAAGTCGAGCGTCTCACACGACTGGGTTGCTAGGCAACTCCGATGAGACACTGATTTTTAGGCGCGCTTTTTCAATTTGAATACTAACCAAGTCTTCGGGCGCTGGAGGTAGTTACAAGGGAATTGAGGTGATAGAGCTAATAAAAATAGTATATTTTATACCCTGTTTAGTACTTCTGCGAACTGAGAACAACGACTCCGAAAAACGACGCGTTTTTTGAACGTTTTCGATTTGACGTCACAATCACTCATTTCAATGTAAACGGGATGCCCGGGCGGAGAGCCTAATTTCGTATGCGAGCCCACGCTTCAAACTTTTCGCCACTTCCACTTCCACCGCACATCATCATCCTTATTAGGAAACTCACATTTTCAGAAAGTTGGTGAAAAACTCTTTGCGAATGTCGGCGCCGTCGCCGCTCGACGACATCCTCCTAGGTTCAGTTGGTGTGGAAGATCAGAGCAAAAAGAGAGGGAGAAATTGGAGGGAAAATGGAGAGTGGATGGAAAAAAAACGTCGGCGCGGCTCCCAATTAAAAAAAATTGGCCATCGCCACGTCATATCCTTTTTTGTAACGATGTATCGTTTAAGGGGTACGGTAGGTGACGTGAGGCGGCTTCAAGCATATGGTTGTAATGAAGATTTTATTTACTCTTGCGCAGAAGGACAATTTTTATGAGGTGCATGGGTGACATCATGGTGCAATGTAATCAAGGATCACTTGAACATCTAACACCAAAATTTAAGCTTGTAAAGAGAGCAAAGAAGTGTTCAGCGCCAAACATCTGAGCTTAACCATAAGCCAATGTAACAAAAAGCTGAATGGGCTGTACTACTGTACCCCTAACAGACGCCTAGCTCTGAATGGGAGCCTTCCATGGATCATCCATCAATCGTTCCACGTCACCCATTTTCGCGTAAAAAATTGGAGTAGTCGAAAAAAAAACGAGGAAAATAGGAAGAGAAGGATCTCCAAAAACCTATCGAAAAAATGTGAAAAAAGAGAAAGCTTTTAGAGGGGGGAAAAATGAGGCAAATCTGATGAGTATATGAGCCGGCGTATTGCCCACACACACACACACACACATCTCCCTTTCACCCTGTCAAAAAATCTTTAAGGTCCGCAGGCAAATTGAGGCAACTAGCAGAGTGGAAGGGTGCAGGGGGAAAAATGGGAAGAGAGAGAGAAGCGCCACGTCACTGGTTGCATAAACCGTGTCAATATGGGAGGCTATGCATCTAGTTAAAGTGCTTCGTCCATCTTTTTTCTACCATTTGACATTTGGCGTATGCCTGCTACCGCATCAATCTTGTGCGGGTTTGGAAATTGGACGTATTCAAATCGCGGCGCCGGCAGAGAAATAAAAAATGGAGAGGGTGACAAATTGGCATAAGATACATCGGTAGTGGGGGACACCAAACGTTCACCTGCAGACGCTGTCTTATACCCATTTTCAGCTGCTTGGCGACGTATCGGGTTGAATAGACGCCTACACGACCCGGAATGACGTCGGAAGAAACTCGGGAAAGAAACAAATCATGCGAGGAAAAGACGGGCACTGAAAGCGCATAAATCTAATCGATATTGCCTTCCCTCTCCCTCCCGTAAACTGTTTTTCCATGCAGCTTTTTTCCAATGTCGCTGCCCCCTCCCCTCCCATTCCCATTTCCCCTTTGCCTCTGCCGCTGCTCACAGTGGTGGAGAAAAAACGGGAAAGCGAGAAAGGCGAAACGAACATTTAGCCATTTCCTGCGGACGCGGAGGGCCCCGAAAAGTATAATGGGCGAGAGCCAAGGTGCGGCCCGTGGTTTTGGAGCGAGGGGCGAACGACGCGCAAAAAAAGACGATATACAATTTTATGAGAAGAAGGAAGGGGAGGGAAAGGGGCACCAAAAGGAAAAGACAGAGCGCGGGCGGGAGAGCGCGAGCGCGCTCTTTCTGATAATGTATTCGGGGCGTTGTGAACGATCTCCTTTTCTTGTCTTTTTATGATTTTTATGGGGTGGCGCGCGCTGAGAGCCGATAGGTGAGGTGGAAGGGAAGAGGAAGTGGAATGGAAAAGGGAAAGGAGGGATTGAGAAAGTGCTGGGAGGAGGTTGAGATAAGATACAGTTTGTGACTGTCAAGGATTTGAAATGATAAGATTCAACCAATGATTGACTGCAGCTTATTGGGGTCTTGTACTACATAGAGTGGCGTTAAAGTTGTTAAAGCTTGGAGCAGATTATTGTAGTTCTAAGCTGGGTAGGGTAGATCAAAAATTTCCTGGCTTCAGATGGTACAGCACTTGCTTTACCCATAAGAGTTGAGTTGGGTAAGTTGGGTGAGGTAGATCAAAACTTCACTTGCTCTAGATAAGTCTGTACACGCTGTACCTTTAAATTAGGTAGGGTAGATCAAAACTTTACTGTATCTAGATCAGTCTGCACATACTGTACCTTTCAATTGGATAAAGTAGATCAAAACTTCACTTGCTCTAGATCAGTCCAAACATGCTGTACCTTTAAAGTAGGAAGGGTAGATCAAAACTTCACTAGCTTTAGATCATTCTGAACATACTGTACCTTCAAATTGGATAAAGTAGATCAAAACTTCACTGGCTCTAGATCAATCAGCACATGCTGTGCCTTCAGATTGGATAAGGTAGATCAAAATTTCACTAGCTCTAGATCAGTCTTTATCTAATCTCCCAACATCTTAATCACTGCCTAGGGTCTTTTGAAGCAGTCACTTCTCCAAATTTGCAAGCTAAAACTATGAGAACACTGCTCAAGCTCCCGGCTCTTGCCAGCTCTTCCTACTAATACAGAATCCGCACAAACTGAAGGCCAAATTGGCTCCGTTGCCTATCCCCCCATCCAAAGTGCTAATGATAGTATAGTCATTTGCCTTCGCTTCTTCCCTTCGACCCTCTTTTTTTGATTTACCACCAAAAAAACGCTTGTGGGCGTTTCCATTCCCCAAGGATGTTCTATTTTGAAACGTTTCAACTCTTCGGAAAAAAATTGAAAAATGAGAAGCCAAGTTCGAAAAACCACGACTAACCTGCTCCCACAATCACTGTCGTTGTTGTGCTGTGTGGAGGTGGACGGTGGCGGTGTGATGAACTGCGGTGGCGGCAGATTGACGCACGCGAACGTAGCCATTTGAATGTAGTTCTGAAATGATGAGATGCGTGGAAAAAAATGGGAACGAGGAGGAAGGAAAAACAAAAAAAAAATGGAAAAAATGGAGAGAAGTGACGTTCTCATACTACAAGTGGTCCTTCCGCCCACTCATCATTATGATGTCATGTGAGATCTTGGCATTAAAAGTTTTGAAAAGGATATTTGAAGAGGTAAAAATAGAGGAACGTTTACATCTTGAAAAAGCAAAAGAATAAGAGAAGAACATGAATACTTCTGATTATAGTGAATTGAAGAATAGACATGAAGAATAGACTCAAAAAAAGGGCAGAAAAAACCAGTGTGGAACGAATGATTCTTGCAAGGCTCTCAAGGCTCTCAAGTTTCTGGTGCATCAAATGTCACACACTGTTACAAGCAATCCAACACCATTTGACACGCACTGACTGATTCCAAAGGAACTATTGCAGAAAACATCACGTCATATAAACCACAAGGGTCCCTTCCCTTTTTTACCCCCTCTTCTCTCTCCGGACACAGAGAAAGAAAAGGAGCCGTAGAAAAAGAGCAGAAGCAGTAGAAGTAGGGGAAAGAGAAGGAGAAGCAAAAAAGCAGAAGGCATCTTATGATTCAAACAACTTGTTGGATAAGGAGAAGGCGGAGGGATGCATCAGCTGAGAAGGGGGGTCCTTGTTTGCGTGTTTCATTAGACTGAGTCCTCTTCTCACGCCACGTCAGAATAAATCACTGGAGAAGGCGGCGCTAAAAATAGCTAGAGGTTCTACAGTAGCTAAATGTAGTTGTGAAAAATGGCAGAGAACCGGTATTTTTTTGTTACTTTTTCTAGAGAAAAAAAACCAATTATTTTCAACATTTTGAAGTGTTAGAGGTGTCAAAACCGATCTCAAATTGACCCCCGATCAAAACTTGAAAAACGATTACATATTTGCTGAATCATCAAGATCAAAACCAAAACCAACAGTTCCCCCAAGAATGAATCATGGAAGAGGGAGAAAAAATATTTGACAAAAAAAGTGTCCAGCAACAAGTTTGCACGTCATTCATACGGAATAAGGTCTTGCGGCTTCATGTGATGCGCCCATTAGGACCAAGTAAATTGGCAATTAATGAACAATGTGACGGGAGAACGCGCAAAGAAAAGGTCGGGTTTCAGAAGGGAATATATTCTCGAGAAACTTGATATACATTTTCTTCTTCTCTCTGTAACGAAAAACGCAGAAAAAATGAGCAGGAGAAAAATGAGCACAATGTTCTCATTTCCCAGCCCTTTGCACTTTATTCCACTAATCTTCTTCCTCAAAGTTCCATATGTTTAGATTCAAAATTTTCCCATTTTCCCCATTTTCCCCTCTTTCCCCCCCCCCCCCTTTTCCCCTTTTTCTGCTCAAAAAATAATCTCAACAAGGCGGGCCAATAAACTAGGGCACTCTTGGAAATTGAAAGCAATAGGAGAGAAGGACTGGTGAATGGAATACCGTTGTTGTTGCGCGCTGACTCATCGCCCTCCAAACTTTGCTTGAAATTTGGTGAATAGGGGTAGAATAGGGGAATGAAAAAAATCATACTATTGTGAAAAAGATCTGTCATACTTTTGTAATAAGAGTGAGGTGAGGGTAGAGGGGGGAAAACTAGTTGGTATGCATCCGGTCCATGGAAAATTGTGAAAATGAAACACGCACATACACAAAATCGGTTCGTTTAGCGAAAGGATTTCGTTGAATTCGTGGGAGAGTTTCAAAGTGCGAGGCAATTAATCTCTGGTCTTGGAAAAACACAAACAAAAATTGGTGCGGAAATGACCAGCACTTGAATATTCACGTCACTCACCCCTCCTTTTTCCGGCAGGATGAGATGCTAAAAACGGACACTTTGGGGGCAGGATGGGATGAAATGGAATGAGGAGGAAAGAACCAATATTGTTGAAAAGATGCAATTTGTGGGGCGGGGTTCAGTGAGAATGGGGGGACGAGCGGCGGGACAATATTGCTCAAGTGACTTCAAAATTAGGCTCTGAGAGCGCATCCCCATTCGAAGAAGCTCATGATATAGTTGGGGAGTGAAATTGATCTACCAAAATTATTAGACCATCCATAGAAAATTGAGGATATTTGAACATAGGGATGGTAGTCAGGGTGACTTTGATCTACCACCTATTCGAGACAACTCATGAAGATTCCAGGAATCCTCGCTATAGGTATCTTAAATGGAGTGTGGATTTGATCTACCACCTATTTGAGACCACCCATGAAGATTCTAGGATTCGTAAATATAGATCTGATAGCTTGGTCTTCATTTGATCTACCACCTATTCGAGACCACCCATAAAGATATTAGGATTCGTAAATGTAGATCAGATAGCTGGGGCTTCATTTGATCTACCAGTTATTTCAGACCACTCACTCATATTCTAGAATTCCGGAAAAGGTTGTTGAGGAGAAATTTGATCTACCCAACATATTAGCCTGCCTAAATCAGACCACCCACTAAGAATCCTGAAGGTCTGGTAGATCAAAATGAACGCCCTGAATGCCTGACTCCTATACGATGGACACTCCGGGCACCCTCAAGCAATAAATACGTCCGGTCGGCAAAAACAATTTCGACTCTCATTATAGCCTTCCCTTAGATGAGCACAAAAATAAAGGGGAGGAGCTCTCTCCTCCCTTTTTTCAAAAAATAGTAGTCCTTGCAAGCTTCAATATAGTAAAGCTGTGGGGGTATAAATAAAAATAAAACTGGCCGGGGAGGGGCGAAAGGGTGACGTATGATAAAACAAAGAGAGTGGGGACCTTTAGCCGGCGAACAGGTGAACAAATTGAAGTTTTGATCGAGTGAGGAAGCGAATTAATAATAAATTGTTATGGGAAAAGGCAGGGCTTATAGTTAATAAGGTTGTTAATTAGTGGAAATTGATTGAATGCAGGTGAAAACATGCCGCTGAACTTCGATGAATGTTTGGGGTCAAGACACATGTGGCAGACGTTTAACATATGCAAGCGTTTTTCAACTGGGGGCCATATGTCAAAAAGGTCATGTGATAAAGATAAATTTCGTAACACAGTGACCGTCGCGGCGGAACACTCAGCTGACGCTAAAGAAACAAACAAGCTTTGAAATAGATGTCTAAATTTGGACTTTGAATGTACTTTTTCTCACGACCACCTGGCTTGTTTTGATCAGCTTTGGGGTAATTAGGTCCCGTATTTTCCATTTTCAATCAGAAGTAGGGACACTGGTCATCTGGTGGTAGCAAGAGGGGACATGCGAGCTAGAAGATGTTTTTCAGCTTCTCAGTTCTTGAAGTCGGAAGCAGAAGCAGAAGCTGAGAAAAAGGCACACGTCATAATTGTTGTAGCGTTCGTCAAGACAGAGAAAGTTAGTGGGGTGGCAAGAGGAAAAGGGGTAGAGGAGTCGAAAAAGGCACCAGAAATTTTGTGAGGAACTTTTCCTCTCTGCTTTTCTCCCCCCATTTTTCCGACCATGGCTTGTTTGTGAGGGGGACTATGACCTTAACGAGCACTTTGTTGCTTTTGGTGCCATAGAATTTTGACATTTTCTCCGTATTTTCTCTTCTTTTTCGCCTATTTTCTACTGACCATTGTTCTAGAGAAGAGTTCTAGAAAGTGCTAGCAAAATAGGAAGTGCGTCGAAATGACTACGTTTCAATTCGTTTTGGATTAACCACTGATAAGTTCATAACACAATAGGAAACCATAGGAAACCATAAATTTGAATTCGTTTCGTCATGGGGATGAAAAAACATGAGAAGGCACGGAAAAAGAAAAATGGAGAAGAAGAAGACATTGAGAATTCGGAATTCTAAACATAACATTCATAGAATTCTAAATAAAAGGAGATGGAAAAGAGTCTTCTCGCCGCACAAGAGGCGAGGAATACTTGGCCAAGTGCCAAGTTTTTGCGCGCGAAAACCGCACGGTTCAATATGGTGCAGACCAAACTACGGGCGCATGCAAACAAAAACACAATAGTCTCAAACTCGCACTTATACGAAAAGCGATCAAATAGTTTAGTCGTGAATACGTTTCGAATGGTACATCGCGGACCGACCGACGAACCGCGCACACACCGTGGGGCATATACCGGACGATGCGCGCACTGGGCGGGCACACGCGGAAGAAGAGACGCAGAGGGCGGCTGAGCGGTCAGACTGTTGGAACGCAGCCAAATCACGAGACGGTAAACAGACGGGAAAGGGGGGTGCGCGGAGAAGAGGATGATGGTGCCTTTCAGGCTTCATCCATCATCGGCAAGTTATTATTGGGAAGTGGAAGGGGGTGGAGAAGAGGCAATTGAGGAAAATATATAGTTGGTGGAGGGATTGGGATGCCGATGAAATTTTGACATCTTTGACAAGAAAAACACTCTTCAATTTCCAAACTAACTTGGATAATTGTGTAGTTCATCTAGTAGAGTAGAGAAGAACCGTATGTTTGAAACTACTCTCTAGTAAGTGCTAAGCCAGGATTAACTAGTTCAAATTGTTTCCCCCGTATAGTTCCGTGTACTACCAGAATATCGAGGTCATGAAGGACGGCGCAAGTTCAAAAAATGGACGAGACGGGGTCTAATCCGTATCGAAAATTATTGAAGCATTTTGGTGTGATCACGCGGAACACATTACTAGCACCCTTTTCCCGCGCGATTCTTATTCCGATCCTCATTTTCTAGGCCATCCACCTCCCACTTCTCCTTACCATCGCATAATCCAATTCACACAAAAACATTCCTGTGTCTGTCTTGACTGGACTTGTATTTACCGCAGACCAAGTGAAAGTGGAGCGCTGCCAGAAGCGCTGAGGAGGAGGAGGAGGTGGAGAAGAGGGAAACAGAAACAGAACCTTGAAAAGTTTTGGAATGGGGTCACTGGGTTACTGTGAACATGTGATGCATTATCATTTACTTTCGAGAGCGATCAGTTGAGAGATCGAATGATGAGGATCATGTTGGAAAAGGTTATCCGGGGGAAAAGCGGATAGGGTGGTTTACTGGTCGAGGTGTACCTTGTGAACTTGAAAAAACAGGGTTTAACAGGAGGTTTGAAGATTTAGAGGCTTCAGGATTGGAGCGTTCAAGAGTTTAATAGTGTTGAGGGATTAGTGGTATAAGTTTAAAGAAACACTTCATATTTTGCATCCGCTAATGCCCTGCAAAAGAGGGACTAGGAAAATGAATTGGTGGGATGCTAGGTCAGCTTTTCTTTGGTTTTTCTTGTTTAAAATTTTAATCGATTTAAGTTTTTTTGTCTATTTTGACCAAAAATGTCTCACCTTTGCCAGTTTTTTAGTCTATCGCAGCTAAATGAAAACAACAGTGAGATTTCAAAGAGATATAATTTAAAAGTGTCTAATTTTAAATTTTTGTGATTTTCACTATGATTTTTCACTTCAAAAGCAGGTTTTTTTCACTTAAACTTTTATCAAAACTATCTAAAACTTTTCCGACTCTCTGAAATTTCAAAAAAAATAACATTTGATCTACTAAACCAATCAAAAACACTCAACAAGATCCATAGATCTCACGAAAACTGATAAAGCCCCCGCCGACAAAACGTGGAAATGGTTAAAAAGCAAACAGTTTCGCGCGATTGCCCCGGTGCAAACAAGGAAGAGAAATGAGCACAAACTGTGTGGCCTCTAGAGGTCACTTTTTATCTCACCCACCCCATCGTCTATTACCGCGGGGGTCGTTCCCTTTTTAGATTTCTATCTTGATTTGGTTGCATTTTTTGGAAAGACGGAGAAGTAAACAAAATGTTTAAAAATGTGCAGGGGAAAAGTGAAAAGTCGGAGAGAAAGGTGAGACTGAAAACTGACAGGCAGTTGCTGATAAAAAAACGAGGTTTTGGTTTCAGTTCCTTGCTGTTTCAAAGCTCGGCTTCAAAGAGTGTGCTTTGATTTATCAGGTACTTGAAGGAAAGAACCGTCAGTAAGGTAAAGATGGCATGAGAATTCTGCTATCTAAATGCTCGGGAAATATGATGAAAAACTTCCGCATTTGAAACACTCTATTAATCTCGAAATTTTCCCGTGGCCGGTAAGAAGATCAACTGGATTAAAACGTGGTTCAATCGAAAATTTGAAAAATTTGAAAAATTTAAAGTGAGCAACGCCTTTAAAAACAATAAAGTTTCAGTTTCCCGCCAAAACCTAACCGTCTAAAAGACCACATCCTGGAAAAACGCGTCCTGCGTCACACCAACAATGATAACAATACACTTTCCATAACTGATAAGATAATTACGAGAACAAAGGTCAAAGCAAGATACACAATGAGTCAGCGACACATGTTTGACCACAGACAAAAAATATTTGACAGTTGTTAGAGAGTGTAACAAGTAGAAGGGTCATTTTTTAAGCTTAACTCGGAGAAAAAGAGTTTCGACCACGGCAGGATTCGAACCTACAATCTTCTGCTCCGTAGGCAGACGCGTTATCCATTGCGCCACGCGGCCAGACGGAAATTGCAAGAGGCAAGGGTGGTGAAGAAGTAGGCGCACTTTACACACACACATTCTTTGCGAATTGGTGGTTCAGCAGTGAAGTCTCATTAGAAAAAACGGCTCTATACGCAAAAACATCCCGCACAAATAACCCCCGGGGCTCTGTTTTGACCAACGCCCCTGCCTGAAATTGACTATTTCCAGGCGTTCGATGAAAATGCAAAAATAGTCGGTGGCCAAACAAGAGGTACGGGGATATTTTTGAGAGCCTGAGTGGAAAATGTATAATGGAGAAGTGGGCGGGGGGAGAAGCAGAGGGGGGCCCCTCTTTCCGCCACACTAATTAATTTGTTAGTTAGGGTTCCGGGTGAGAGGCAAAGAGGGGAGAAGCCGCGGATGACCAAATGGGGCTCGAGTTAAGAGTGAGTTTATGACAGTTGATATTTAGGAGATGGCGGAGACGTATTGAGATGTCACTCAAGTTGAAGGATTGCGCGGGATGGGGAAAGGGTAATGAAAATTAGCTGAACAAGGGGGGGGGGGTGTTTTTTGGTGGACATTGGTTCGTCAAATGAGTCATACAAGGAAAACTTCTATGTTTTTTGTGTTTGTTGTGAAATAACATGAGAACAACACAGAATCCTGAAAATAGAAAGAAATAGGTTTTGTACTGCCTGAACGTATTGAAAACACCATTCTGATAATACTTCAGATCTAAATTTGCTCCAAATATACCATAACCAAATATACCATAACCGGAAGTCTCAGACCTTATCTGACTCAATTCTACGCCAAATCTGATCTAATACCTGTCCAAGGAAAGTATGAAATCATAGAAAAACCAAACAAAATCTAACCCAACTAACATGAATGAAAAAAACCCGAAAAAACTCATTCCCATTCGCTTTTTCCACCACTAAATACCAATCCAAAACGCTTTTACAATGATATCACCGCACGAGTACCATTGGAATGAGAAGCCGAACAAAACAAACCCCATAAAGGCGTTGCCGGGCATTCCAAATATTTGCAAAATGACGTTGTTCAAGAGGGGACGAGAAAAACCAAATTGGGAACATGAAGCTTACAGTTGAAAAGCTGAGAATTTCAGTCAATCCCTCTGATACATGTATACAACGTTTTGTTTTTTGGAGCACCTTCTCTGGAGGCTCGGAAGCTTGCTCCGTTCCGCGAGCCAAACAAATCAACTTCACTGACCCCCTTCGACTCTTCACGATAAACAAAACAAGTAGTGGAGGATTATAAACTACTTAGGGGCACGGAAAACAATTTTAGTGTGGTTTTTTAGCAGATCCTAAAAGTTTGAGCAGAAATGAGCAGAAATAAAAGCTTTAGGACAGACCGTGTTTTATATAGGATTGAGATTGAGATTGAAATTGAATTTGAGAACAATAGGCTTAAAAGGCTTAAAAGTAAAACACATTCCGGAAATCTGAAAACTCTTCAAATTTCCGGTATCCTGTCTCAGAATCGCCAAATCGATTCCCTTTTCCATGAAGGGAATGAATAAAAACACGTCTCCTCGTAACTAGCAGTGCGTAAACACTCTCTTTTTCTAGACGTTCTGAATCTCGCCAGAATCCTCGGAATGATCAGATTTCTCCGAGAATGGAGAGAGAATGGAATGAGGCGTATAATTTTCTTGGCGGGGCGGAAGGCCGAGTTTCAACCTCCGAGACACTATGATTAGTTGATAAATGAAATGGTTGAGGAAATGAAAAAAGTGAGAAAAAGTCACAGCCGTGGGAGATAATTATGGTTTGATTTGGCTTTGAAGTCTGGGGTGTTCTTCTTACTTTAAGTACAGTAAACAAGTGGCAGGCTGCTATATGATTGACTAAAAAAATAAAAAATACAGAACATGAAAAGAAGAA